>JAVIAB010000124.1:88834428-89191928 GCA_032433765.1 Megaustenia siamemsis | reverse complement strand
TATCTTCCCACTAAGATATTTCACACAAAATTATTAATTAAGCATATCTTCCCACTAAGATATTTCCCACAAAATTATTAATTAAGCATATCTTCCCACTAAGATATTTCCCACAAAATTATTAATTAAGCATATCTTCCCACTAAGATATTTCACACAAAATTATTAATTAAGCATATCTTCCCACTAAGATATTTCATACAATTTTTTTTTTGCTTTGTTTTTTTTTGTTGTAATTTGATATGTAGGGAATATGACGTCATGGGACGCACCAAAATGGCAGCTTATTAATATTCGAGCTATGGACTAAGCAATGTTTACATTGAACAACACAATATATGTTATTGTAGCGAGTTGGCAGATTTTTGAAAATGTTTTCAAGGGTTTGAACATAAATGTTTGTTCACAGTTCGTTAACCTTCGCTGTAGATAAAGTCGTTAATTCAATGGCTTCGTTTCAGACGTTTGTGACTTTGGTAGCTAAGGACCTAACTTGTGCAAACGGATGGCATTGGCAAGGATCATTTTGAATCTACGAAGTGGGCTCATTTTGTTGTTAACTCAAAAGCATATGTGCTTTTTAACCAAAGATCTTTTTTTGGGGACTCTATGAAGATATCCCCGAAGGAAGAATAAATTGTACTATTAGTCCCATAAATGATTCGCTTCCAGAGGTTTATGATGTAAACAAAGCAGTTTTGTCATTGCAAGTGAATAATGTCCACACCTATAATTGGTCAGGACTGTGTAGCAGCAGCAGCTTTATAGCGAACACAGAAAACATCATAGGATTGTGCTGTTCTGAAACAGCTATGCCATCCTATCCTAGAATTGCCTTTAATGGGATTACTGTGACCACAAACCACTCTCCATGTGTGTGCCACATATTTACACCCCAGAAAGAAATACTGAATATAACAACATAATGTGCCGTCTGTGATATTAATGACCACAGACCAGGAGCCTCCAGTATGATTGATACAACTGTTGCACCAAGCACTTCATCAGCAGAGCCAGATATATGGAATGTTAATCTGACATTGTTCTTGAATGATGTCCAAGTTAATGAGACATCAGAATCGTGTGGCGGCAGCTACAAGAAGGGAGCGGAGAACATCAATTTCTGCTGCTATAAAGGAGACTTGCCTTGCTATCCCAGAATTTCCTTAAATGGGATCACTGTAGTTGAAAACTTCTCCTCTTGTGTGTATTCTACATTCACATCTAAGAGTGAATCAGTGAAGGTCACAAAATCATATTCTCTCTGTGGTTTTACTAACTACAGGTCATGTGGCTTCTGTTGGATTAGAAATGATAACTTACCACCACTGTGTGTCTATATGTTTGGAATTGGAGTCATCAATGATGGCCTAACATCATCAAGTGCTATGACGATCATCATTTTCGGGAGGACGTGAACTCCCATGGTATATGGTGGATAGGCGACAGGAACCATTGAAGGCTATGTCTGTTAGTGTTCCTTGTTGCAGTTTCCTCATATTCCTAGTCCGGCTTGTTGCAGGAGCTACTGAGTTAAGTGCTCTGTGCACACCGTGAGCTGTGTGTCTCATCCGTTTTGATCCTGCTTCGATATTCCGCTTGTTTACGATGAATGATGATATCGTATGACATGAAACAGTTGGCTGTGTTCACTTTCTGCGCGGTTTTGCCTTATGTCTTTTGCCGTGTGCTGAGACTGCTACGATGGGGACCATATTTACCTTTCTTTGTTTGGGAGATGAGTTAGTAATTCGGATGATTCCACTGGCACGGGCGGTTGAGCAATTATGGATTTTAATTCGTTTGCTGTGATACCGAGGCCTTCCATAACCAATAACCAATAACACAAAATTATTAATTAAGCATACCTTCTCACTAAGATAGTTCACACAAAATTATTAAATAAGCATATCTTCCCACTAAGAATGTTCACATAAAATTATTATGTAAGCATATCTTCCACTAAGATAGTTCACACAAAATTATTATTTAAGCATATCTTCACACTAAGATATTTCACACAAAATTATTAATTAAGAATATCTTACCACTAAGATATTTTACACAAAATTGTTAATTAGGCATATCTTCCCTGACAAATACGAACGTGTGTGGTTGAAAAGTGCAAATATCGATGCTTGTCAATAGTACACTTGATCTCGCAGTTTTTCTACTGGTATGTTCAATGTGTCTCTATTGTCACACTATCATCTCTTCCTGTAATCATGCCTTCAAGTACTGTTGTTTTCAGTCAACAGTGTATTTGATGTGGCGCTAGTATTTTGTTTCCAATGTAGGATGTTCTTTATCGGCCACTTTTTTTATTTCTAAGGACTAGACATGAATATTTAATGTATTAAGAATACGGTACTACAAAACTTTAAAAGGCTTGCAATCCAAAACTACACTACAATTTTTAAATATAATTTGCAAAAATATGTTGAAAAGCTGCAAACAAATCGAGAAAATGCGAGACCAAATACAAAAAGAAATAGTCAATGATAAAGCATGTCTTGAACATCGTGAAATACGATATGAAGTATTAACAAATCTGAAGCTTGGAATTGTCAATCATATATTTTTCAAACAATTAACTACTATTTCTTTGGCTAAATCAGTAACATTTACGTTTTAAAGAATCAAAAATAAAAATTGAAACTCGTAAAAGTCTATGATTTGATAAAATATGAATATTTCTGTATACGAATTAGAGAATGAATAAAGATGTGATATAATGAAAATAAATAAAAAATAATTGCACAAGACACACAATAATCATGAAAGTCTAAAGCAGTACACAGTATCAAATATAGAGCCATCTCATAATGTAAAGTAATATTAAATTGCCTATCGTCAGTCACATACGAGTACACCAACTACATTTTACAATAACCAAACTTCTGGACAAATGAAAAACGATTAATAAGTGGCTCATTGTAAAGGCATCGACAAAAAGGGTGCACTGTGTTAGTCAACTTTGGAGGTGTAGGCTGTATGTCTTGATAAATCAACCATTTATGAGTTTATTTAATTTCAACAAGACAAACCATAATTTCTTTGATTGGGTCTCATCACCAACAGTTTATCACCGAGTACCATTGCACACACACTGGGTCAATGCACTATGCCATGACCTGGTCTATATTTATACGTCTTGC
Source organism: Megaustenia siamemsis (assembly GCA_032433765.1). Lineage (NCBI taxonomy): Eukaryota > Metazoa > Mollusca > Gastropoda > Stylommatophora > Ariophantidae > Megaustenia > Megaustenia siamemsis. The sequence continues at coordinate 89,188,770 of JAVIAB010000124.1, read as the reverse complement.
CATTTTTGTTATTCAGTGTTCATATTTGACTTCCGTTTCCAAGATGGTGGAGCTAGTTCACGTTCTCTCGTTCGCCGCAGAAAGTGCATTTGGGGTCTCATTAATATCAGCTCTCCATTGCACTTTTCTGCGTTAAAGTCAAAATGTTGTTCTATGTAACACATCTGCCCCGATGAAGCGAAGTCGTACGCTTGGCAATATTCCTTTTTGACAAATCAAGTGTTGTGAATGCGACATTCCACCGTCTAGAGTTGATCTGCGCTTTACGTCACATTGAGTGCTGTTCATGACCGTTGCTGGAATTTCTTGACGCAAGTTATTTGCATGTTACAACTCATTAATGTGAACTGCTTCGTCAAGTCAGCCGCAGTTCTATCTCTTTAGGGAATTTGCACCGTGTTTCGTTCGTTGTAGGCTGCATTCACTAGAGTAATCAGGAATATATGGGCGCTGCCATTGTTTTGTATGCTACGTCATCATAATGGCTCATCGTATATCCCAAGACCGGCCATACGCTAAACTTAAGGTCTGTTGTTTGATGTCCGACGGGGATAATCTTACGATTAACTGTGTTTTATATGTTCGAAATTGGTGTAAAAAACGATGTCTTATCATCAAGCGTTATAAATTTTTAAAAATATGACGTTATCATTTCCAGGAGGCAGTGAACTTCCGGTCAATATGGTGGATAGGCGGCAGGAACCATTTAAGGCTATGTATGAAAGCGTTCCTTGTTGTATTTTCCTCATATTCCAAGTCCGGCTTGTTGCAGGAGCTACTGAGTTAGGTGCTTTGTGCACACCGTGAGCTGCGGGTTTCATCTGTTTTGATGATGTTTCGATATTCCAATTGCTTACCATGGATGTTGATATCTTATAACAGGGAACAGATGGCTGTGTTCACTTATGTGCGGTTTCGCCTTATGTCTTTCGGCGTGTGCTGAGACTGCCATGTTGGGGACTACATCTACCTTTCTTTGTTTGGGAGATGAGATTCTAATTCAGATGATTCCACTGGCACGGGCGGTTGAGCAGTTATGTATTAATTCGTTTGCAGTGATACCGGGGCCTTTCATAAACAAACAACCAAATTGGTGAGTATCATCATGCTTTAATGTGTATATCTGCGTGTAAGAATGAGCATTCTATCACTGATGTATCAATGTACACAATTTGTGCAAAGTTATACGTCTTCTCCTGCAAGTGGAGTGTTCCCTTCCTTCAAATGTGAGAAACCACGCAAGGTTAGATATGTTATCCCCTATTATATAACGTAAGAAGTTAATGTTATCATTTATTGCAGCCACTGATTCCTAGTCTTACAAAGGAGTGCATTAACACGGTCAGGGTTCTTCTAGTAGGTTCTCATTTGTTTTTCGAGAATATCAGAGCACCGCTTGATGATTGTGGACTACAGTGATGGTAATACGAACTTAACATAACATTATTGTATTGTAGTAGACCACGTTTTTTTTAAAGTAAAAATATCAATTGTTTTCTTCCATTTAGTACCATTACTACTGGGTATTAATTTTTAAATTGCTAAATTATCAGTATGATATTGATATTAAACCATTATCAGTTTTCGCCTAACCTCCACGATAAAAGCTACCCTGCTCATGCTTTTATATACATAACTTAAAACAGTTACAACCATATAATTTATGCGATGAAATTATGTTTCGCAGTTTTTGTTTTCTATGACAAATATTACAATATTGGCGATACTAGCCCGCTTTGCGACCGAGGCTTAAACGTAGATTTAAGAAATCGAGACGGCCCAGATGATAATGGAATGTGTACTTTGCTTACAGAGTTGGAGGAGCTGCCCTCCCACTATTTAACAATGCTGTGGCATGTAGGATGAAACTGTAATCCTGCCCCCACCCCCGCCCCGCCTAATCTCCAACAGCTCTTAAAACATGTGCATATTAAAGGATTACTAACACTAGAATGCATTAAAATGTAATATTGTTATGTGTATATTTAATTATTTGCAATAATTTACAATAAATAATAACTTTACATTTTAATGTTTTAGTAAGCATTAGTTATATAGTAAAGGTGTAAACATAGTTCAGCGAGCTTATTTAATATAGTTCATAGTGTATTCCACGCAATCGAATGGTTTCTCTTCTATGAATATCGATGTTTCACTGTAGCGAAAAAGAGTATCTGATTGTAAAGAACATAAAATGCACGGTATATACTTACACTATGCATTGTAGCTTTCTAAATGCGATTAACTTAAAATTAATAACACATTACATAAATGAGCTGATACTTACTACACCACTATGTGCATAAGCTTATTCAGTTTGGTTTAATTGTATACTATGAATAACAAGGTATATATTATTGCTGAATGTGAATGAGACGCAACTTTACCTTAGCAATTTTATAATTAGCATTTCATGAATAACTACATACAAAAAATGTAATAAAATTACTGACACCTGAATTGGTCTAATTTAGTGTTGCAATATACATTAAAAAGTATAATTATGTATAAAATAGCCTACCTTATATATTACATTACCCTTCAACACCATATATCAATAGCTAATGCTTCATTATCAGTGACACGAAAAATCATTATTTTGACGGTGACGATTTGTCTCGTTATTTAGCTATTACATTCGTCAGTGTTACCTGTAGATAGTCAAATCGTGATTTAAACCGCCACCCCACACCAACTAGTGTTCCTCCAACTAATGTTTGGTTGAGAGTCAGCAAGAGATTAAGATAAGAAGTAAGCTTTTTAAAGTCGTAATCACGAGTCAATGGATAATATAATCTGCCTTAACGGTATATATATATATATATATATATATATATATATATATGTATATATATATATATATATAAATATTCTATTACATTCATTTAGCTATTATATATTATTTATTAAAATTATAATAAACGTGTCTTAAGTGCTTAAAAGATAAAGATATTGAAAATAAGAAATTCGTCACGCCCAGTGAAAAAATAGGAAATTGTTTTCGTTTAACAGTGAAGTCATTTTTGTGGAGTGTGATCAGTTTCATATAAATGCCGACTATCTCTCCTAAAAAAAAAAAGTCGGTACCAATTTAAAGTTTATTAAGCGGAGCTAGAAGTCATCGATCGGCATTCAACAGGACCTCAGGTCTTCAGTATACGAGTTCACTAACCACTTTCGTTACCGCTACTCACTACAGATAGTTACACACTACAAGGAAGCATGACGCTATTTGTTTTGGCGTTGGTGATGTTGCTCATTGCCTATATGTGCCGGAGATGTATAAATGATCATTATGTTGTTTTGGAGCGGAATCGAAGGTGAGTTATACGAAGAGATAAAAGTACCTATCAAAATAAAAAATAAAAATATTAAATACTGAGCGGGGCCGCGAGAATAGCTTCAGAAAACACAAAATAAACATACAATGGCTTTGAGCATCTAGACTAACGAAAAGACAATACAAACTACATAAAGTTTCGGCAAAAGCTTTCATACGTTGTCTTTGCAACGTCTTTATTACCTCTCTTATTCTTCTTCCCCGCTACCACCCATATTCTCTCTCCTTTTTACTCTTCTTCTCGTTTTCTTCATACCCTAACGAACACCTTTCGTTTTTCTAATTTTTCATTGTTTGGTTCCTTTGGTCCTGCCATCCTTTAAATCCTGCCATCCCTATTTTCTCTTAATCTTTTACCAAATTTTAGGTAAATTATGACCATCTTCTTTTCCAACATGTTAGTAGAGATGTGTCGTTTTTACTTTAACTAGTTTGGTTTTTCGTGTTATGTGTATAGTCCGTTTGCTAAACCAGATGAAGGTCTTTGCAGAAACTGTGTAGTTTGTCTTGTCTTACTGGTAGTCAATCTGCCCAATACTAGTGTATGCTTATTTTGCGCGAGTTATGCAAGTTTGTGTCTGGAAAATGTTTACCACAGTAGAAAGACTTGCATGTTTTGAATGTTTGTTAGTCGAAGAATTTGTTAACGTTCATTTCTGTTAGAACCAACACAGCACTCTGGGCAGACCCACAGGTGTTCAATTTATTTCAAGAGTTGAATAAGTGGGTATGTATTAGTACCACATAGTGTATACAAACCTAGCGAGTTACAGGTTGTCGTTTCTGCCTGATAAATGTTGTTTGTCAATTGACACTGTAACTTCAATAATAACCTCGTTAGTTTCCAATATGCCAACATTGAGAGTCTTTAAGGGGACATCGACATTATATTTTCACATCATACCTAGAGAGGTGCTACCTATGCCAAATATCAGCTCGTGTATGGTCACAGATACCTGCATAACCTAGATATTACATACATGGATCTTAAGTTTTGGGCTTCAAGATATGTTATCGACTCTTCGAAAATACGGACATATCGAGTTTGAGGACACCTTTAGAAGCATTGACACCGAGCCAATCACAGTTGTCAGTAATTTTGAAAACCGCTTGAGAACAGCATTAACTGCTTCAAGCTCTATTCAATTGTATTGCTCAGTCACCTCCTCTCAGCTTTGCAATGATCATGACTCAGACTAGCATAGAGACACCACAACGCCTTGTCTCGAATCATGAGCCTGCTATTGTATGTAACGACATTCATTTCTCCACAATGTTCAGCTATTTGTAAAGGTCAAGGTAAAGGTAAAAGTAGGAGACTTGAATCAGCGTCTTAGCACGCGAGTTTTCACCTATATATGCTCGGTGTTATATATAATCACGATACCTATCTATTGTCCTTTCGAGCCGAAGACGGCACGTAGGACAGGAGCACAATCTCAAAAACAGAAACCTTGCGTGCCAAAATGGCACATATTCCGGAGATCACTGATTCTAAAATATATGGCTCTGTTTCCATAACAACACTTTTTACAATGACAGCTTGTCAAGCCATCGATCAACCTCCTTAGTCGCCTCTTACGACATGCCTGGAAGGTCACAGTGTCACTATTCTTTACTTCCCACATGATGAAGCCCCGGTAACACACGGAAAAATAACGATATAATGCAATAAAAATCGGAAATATTGCTTTTTTTTCTTCTTATATTTGTCTGTAGTAACCTTAAGAGAAAAATAGTTTTATACAGATCAAGTATGACATAAAACGGGAATGGCCTACCATTGATTCTTTATTAAACATTATTTCGAAAAATCAGATATTATATATCATCATCATCATGTGTCATATGGATTGGCATAGGCGATCATGTCCTTACACAATCTTCTATTCACAGTGCATCATATCAGTTCTGTTTTTGACTATTTTCCATGCCATGACACCGTGCTATCTAGAATTATCTTTCGTTGTCGTCCACAATCTCTCTTTCCTTGTATTTTGCCAGTTGTTACCAAGTATTTCAACTCTTCCTTCTCATGATGTGTCCGAAAAATATTGATTGTTTCGTTATGATGTTTTTAGGAGCTCCTTTTTTGTGTTGGACTTATTCAGAATTTCCTCGTTGGTACTTTTAGCTATCTAGGGAACTTTCAACATTCTTCTGAGAAATCTAATCTCTTTGATATCTAAGATTCCTAAAATGAGGAAGATAATACTATACAATACATTTTTCACAATAGAAACTAGAAAAACAGTTCTTAAATGTTACGTAGAGCCAGTCTTAACATATGGATGCGAATCATGGACAATAGGACAACTGACAAGAAAATCACTGGGGTATATAGAATTATGGTTTTACAGCAGAATGTTGAGAATACCATGGACAGCTAAGAAGAGTAATGAGGATGATCAGAGAGAGGTCAAAGCAAAAAGAGAGCTAATTTCCAATATTAGGAAGAAACAATTATCATTTTTTGGCCATGTAATGAGAAGAGAACAACTGGAATACATTGTGACAACTGGAAAATTTGAGGGACGAAGAGATAGAGGGAAGCAACGAGAAAAAAATAAAAGGCAGCTTAAGAGAATGGCACGGCAGAAGGTGAACAACAGAAATGATAAATAGCTGCCGAGATCGAAAGTTGTGGAGAGACATGTCACCTACACCTGCAGGCCCGGTACTTGATGATGATGATTTGGTTAAGGAAGGCCCCGGTATCACTGCAAACAAATTAAAATCCATAATTGCTCAACCGCCCGTGTCAGTGTAATCATCCGAATCTCATCTCCCAAACAAAGAAAGGTAACTGTAGTCCACATCATAGCAGTCTCAGCACACGCCAAAAGACATAAGTCGAAACCGAGCAGAAAGTGAACACAATTAACTGTTCCCTGTCATACGACATCATCATTCATCGAAAGCAATTGGAATATCGAAACATGATCAAAACGGATGAGGCACACAGATCACGTTGTGCACAGAACACTTAACTCAGTAGCTCATGCAACAAGTCGGACTTGGAATATGAGGAAACTGCAACAAGGAACACTTTTCATGCATATCCTTCAATTGTCCCCTCCGCCTATCCACCATATACCGGGAATTCACGTCCTCTTGAAAATGATGATCGTCATATTTTTAAAAAAAAAATGTAGAGCGCTTGATGATATTAGGTCATCGTTGTTGACTCAAATTCCAAACATATAGACACACAGTTAGTCGTCAGATTATCCCCGTCGCACATCAAACAACCGACCGTAAGATTAGCGTACGGCCAGTCTAGAGTCTAGGGATATACGATGAACCATTATGATGACGTATCACACAAAAAAAGTCGTACACACACTTTCGCTCCCTTCGATTTCTGATTACTCTAGTAAAAGCAGTCTAAGACGAACAAAACACTGTGCAAATTCCGCAAAGAGATAAAACTGCGGCTGACGAAGTAGTTTACATTGATAAGTAAAATGGAAATAACTTGCGTCAAGGAATTCCAACAATGGCCATGAACACCACAAATGTGACATAATGCGCAGATCAAGTCTAGACGTTGGAAGGTCGCATTTACAATAGTTGATTTGTCAAAAAGGGACTGTTGCCGGCGTACAACATCGCTAGCGGCGCAGATGTAATAAGATCATCACTTTTACTTTAACGCAGAAAAGTACAACGGAGAACCCAAATTAATCAGTTTCCGAATGCACTTATTGCAGCGATCAAGAGAACGTGACCTAGATCCCACCATCTTTACAACGATAGTCCAGTCTTAATTATAATGTAATACAATATTTTTTTTTAAACTGTACTCTCTTCGAGTGTGAATATTTCGTCTAAGTGAAGGGTTGGGTTGTAACAAACTGTCCGGTGTGCGGTACCACTTTCTTGTAGTCTAATGATACATTCAAAGAACACAGTCTTTGACAGCCAGATTAATCATTCTTATTAACTCCTTGTTGAATGCGGGACTCAATATCTGGATTAAATATAATAAAACAGTCGTCACCCAAGGCCACTTCATTTTTGTTGATTTCAAGTCTTTTGAATGATTGCTAATTCATGTTAGAAAACGTGCCTTAAAGTGCTACATGGAACCAGTTCTACAATATGGGAATGAGTCATGAACGATAAACATGACAAAACAGACACGTTTGAAGACAGCTGAGATCTGGCTTACCAGATGAATGCTACATATTCCGTGGACAGCAAACATTACTAATGAAGAATGTGTAGAAAGTGCTGGAGAAAACCAGAAATATTATCAGAATAACAATGAAAGAACAAGTCCCATTTACTGGGCATGTGATGCGAAAAATGAATGCACTGAGAATACTATAACAGATGGCAGAATTATAGCAGAGAAGGTACGGATAGGAGTATATAATAGAGGGGAATGGAGAATAGGGAAATATAGATTAAGCACTTGCGCGAGGAAGGGTGTGAAAGAAAGTACACACCGGGAGATAGAGTATAGGGAAATATAGATTGAGCACTTACTTGTACAGAAGAGAAAATGACGTAAAGTAAGGGGCATGACGTGGCAGGGGGTTACGGTAGTGAGGTGACTAGAAGAGACTAGTCACTTGGAGCCGGAACATCGTACTGAGAGGACGTGAGAAGAGAAGTGGTCAACATCAGGGGAAGGGACAGTCATACAGAGTAGATAGGTTAGGGAAGACAAGAAACTACAATGAAATAGGCCGATAGTTAGCTATAGATAGAATAGGTTAGGGTGGTGCGTTCGATGGGGAACGTACCAAAGTAGGGAAACGGCCGAATGTAGCTAGTTTAGAAGATGTTAGATTAACGACAGAGATTAGCGATAGGGTAAGGCGAATGGAAAGAAAGTAATATCATGGAGAACATAGAGAGATTGTCATTAGCAGTAGTATGATATAGAAGACATGAAGTGAAGTAAATAAAAGGCTCCAAGAATTATATAAAGAAGCGTTGGCGTTAATGAATGATGGGTGTTGTTTTTAAAGGCTTCATTACGAAATTCGATGTTGATTGATGAACGATGATTGTGAAAGAAGTCAGTGTGCCTCGTTACAATACGATGAAACTAGTGATGGAGAAGGAGCACATCTTGATATCATCTTTGAATAAGTTAAAGACATCGTTGCAATAAAATGGTGTCGTGACCGTTCGAACCTGTAAATGCGAAGTACATTTGCAAGATTGAAGTCAAGAAAGACATTTTCAAGATTGAAGTCAAGAAAGACATTTTCAAAGTTGTAGTCAAGAAAGACATTTTCAAGATTGAAGTCAAGAAAGACATTTTCAAAGTTGTAGTCAAGAAAGACATTTTCAAGATTGAAGTCAAGAAAGACATTTTCAAAGTTGTAGTCAAGAAAGACATTTTCAAGATTGAAGTCAAGAAAGACATTTTCAAAGTTGTAGTCAAGAAAGACATTTTCAAGATTGAAGTCAAGAAAGACACTTTCAAGGTTGTAGTCAAGAAAGACATTTTCAAGATTGAAGTCAAGAAAGACATTTTCAAAGTTGTAGTCAAGAAAGACATTTTCAAGATTGAAGTCAAGAAAGACATTTTCAAAGTTGTAGTCAAGAAAGACATTTTCAAGATTGAAGTCAAGAAAGACATTTTCAAAGTTGTAGTCAAGAAAGACATTTTCAAGATTGAAGTCAAGAAAGACATTTTCAAAGTTGTAGTCAAGAAAGACATTTTCAAGATTGAAGTCAAGAAAGACATTTTCAAGGTTGTAGTCAAGAAAGACATTTTCAAGGTCGAAGTTAAGAAGTACATTTTCAAGATTGAAGTCAAGAAGTACAATTTCAAGGTTGTAGTCAAGAAAGACATTTTCAAGATTGAAGTCAAGAAGTACATTTTTCAAGGTTGAAGTCAAGAAGTACAATTTCAAGTTGTAGTCAAGTAAGCCATTTTCAAGTGGGAGCTATCCTGATTCCTGTGGGCTATTCTGTATTCCTGTGAGACGTCCTGATACACTGGAGCTAAGCCATTTTCAAGTTGGAGCTACCTGATTCCTGTGCGTCGTGAACCTGGGAGCGGCTCTGAGATTGAGAGTACAGACCTGTCGTCGAAAGAAAAAAAAAAACCGGGCAACGCTGGACCCAACAGGAACAAGCCGGTCGGCGAAAACCAACAGAACAACCTCCAAGGTGAGACGAATAGAACATTTCAATTAAAGTGGGAGTTCCGGGAGGACATTCAATAAATTGCTGAACATTTTAGTTTTGATTTAAATTAAGTGTTTTTATTCACAGAGTAGTTAGGAAGTGTAATATTCTATTATAATTAACTAAGTAGATGTAATAATATATAGTGTGTGTGAGCGGAGACAGGACAAATATTGTAAATATTAGACGTGTCCTTGATTTTTCTAAATTTTTTTTAGCGAAAGCAATTGATGCATTATAGTGTAGGACTGGGGGTGGTTATAAAAGAAGGGAGGTAGATTAAGTTAGAGACTCTGATCAGGGACACGTGTAATATAAAAAAAAAAAAAAAAAAAAAAAAAAAAATCAATGAAATAAATAAGTGTAGTGAAAGAATGAAAAAGATATTATACAATTGGTAGACAGAGGGATAGTAAATATAGGAGTAAATATCACGGAGAAAGGATAATCTATCTAAATGGCAAGGAGAGGAAACAGAGGGATTGAGTCATTGAGCCAGGAAGAGACTATGCGCCAAACAATGCAGATGTTAGGAAGGGCGATGGAGAGGCTAGGAGAGAATTTACAATCTCAGGAGATAACTAAAAGAATTCCTATTTTTTCCGGTGAAGCAGAAAATTTTAATGCGTGGGCAAAGGCAGTTGAATTTTGGTGCCGAAATAAGAAACTACCGCAAGCAGAATGGAAGGACATAGCATTGGCTACCAGTAGCGGAGGGGTGACAAATTGTATTAGGAGAAGGATTGAAGAAATGGGAGATGAAACGTGGCAAGACTTTATTTCCCATCTTGCAAGGCGATACGCACAGTATAAAGATGAACAACATGCAATTATAGCATTAAGGACAGTGCAACAGCAGAGAAATGAATCTATTCAGGATTATGGAGACCGCATAATGACAATAGCAGATCAAGGTTTTGGGCGGAACACTACTACTGAACAAGTTGACAAGATATTGGTGGCATCATTCATTACAGGATTAAGAAGTAGAGGACTGAAGTTACATTTAGCCAGGAAGTCGAATGCTAACCTGTCGAAAATTATAAACGCAGCAATAGAAGAAGAGAGCCTAGTACAGAGATTTGATGACAACCAACCAGCACGTTTCGGGTTAAATAGTCCTAGCAGACCAAATAACCAAAGCCAAAGGGACACAAATCTGACGAGGGGGATAGAGAGAGAACGACACTATAGTCAACCATTGAATACCATACAGGAAACCAGGAGATGTTACAAATGTGGAAGAATAGGACACATTGCAATACAGTGTCAGTCGATAATCGATGGACAGGGAAGACAGAGAAGATATCCGTCGGTGACGACACGAAGAGAACATCAAAAGGCGGAAGAGGGAGGCAGATATTCAACAATAGGAAGTGGAGAGAAATATACAGCAACAGAAAGAAGAGGAAATTATCATAGGGAAGAGAAGAGGAGAGATGGTCCGAGTCCGGGAAACGTCAGGGGTGCTCAAGGGGAAAGGCGACCGTGAGCACCAGAAGAATGCCAGATACGAAGAGGATGAAAGTGTGGAGTGACCCATGCTCATGTCTTGTACAGATTGGCAAACAAAAATGTAGAGCGTTAATAGATACCGGAGCAAGTATTAGTGTGATGAAAGGGAGTATATTTAGATCACTAGGGAAGAATGTCCCTCTTCACAGAACGCAGAGTAGGCTAGAAGCCATAAATGGACAAACCTTAAACGTGATAGGTAGGGCGGTGTTGCAGATAAGAGTAGGTGGGCGTACCATGAAACAAACATTTATGATAATAGAAGGGATGAACCGTGCTATGATATTGGGAAGAGATTGGATGCGTAGAAATAAAGTCATAGTCGACTATGGGACACACAAACTGCATATAGGAGATAAAGAGATACAGATGGAGGACGACATACATATAGTAACCTTAGCCAGGGCAGAGAAAGATATAACGTTGAACCCTCAAAAAGTACATATAGTATTAACTAAAATGAAGAAAAACGACTATATTATACCAGGTCAAGTGATCAATACGACAAGAGCCAGCCGGGACATAATGGAAGATCCAAACATACAGATAATTGATGGTATAGTAGAAATAACGGACAATCAGATAATCCCTGTGATGGTAATAAATCAATCAGGCAGGACAATAAAGATAAAGAAGGGCAAGGTCATAGCGCAGATTCACTTACAACATCAAAGGAAGGATGTAAACACGGTGGCGGACACACGAGATGGAACGATGCTGCGGAAAGAGAAGGTATTGGGTACGCGTAAACTTAACAAAGACATACAAGAAAAGAGAATCTCATTGTCAGAAGAACGAGAGAAGGAATTAATACAACAAATACAACCTCATGAAGATAACAAACAAATAATACAGGAGTTGGTGCTGAATAACCACGATATCTTTGCATTGACAGATTTTGAACTAGGAAGAACGAACACAGTACAAATGGATATAGACACAGGAGGGGCAGAACCAACCAAGATAAGAACATATAGAACACCTCTAAGAAGCAGAGAGATAGTAGAGAAAGCCATAGAGGATATGTTAAAGGCAGGAATAATAACTAGAATAACTTCCCATTGGTCGTCACCGGTAGTAATAGTAAAGAAAAAAGATGGATCACAAAGGTTCTGCTGTGATTACAGGGCATTGAATAAAATTACGAAAAATATTAGTTATCAAATGCCTCGAGTAGACGACATAATAGCTTTATTCCAGGGAATAAATTGGTACAGTATAATGGATTGTAAAGCCGGTTTCTGGGCCATTGAAGTAAAGGAATCAGTAAAACATAAACTTGCGTTCAATACACATGTGGGAACATTTACGTGGAATGTCATGCCTTTTGGTTTAAAAGGAGCGCCAGCCACTTATATGGGACTTATGAACCAAGTACTACAAGGGTTGGATACATTTGCACAGGCCTACATAGATGATATCATTATATTCACCAAGGGATCGAAACATGAGCACCTACAACATTTAGAACGAGTGTTTGACAGATTGAGGCAACACAATATAAGATTGAAAATAAGTAAATGTCAATTTTTGAAACACGAAGTAAAATACTTAGGGTTTAGGATAAATGACAAGGGAATTATGCCGGATGATGAAAAGATCAAAGCCATTAAAGATATGACACCACCTACGAGGGTAAAAGAAGTAAGAAGTTTCTTGGGAATGTGCGGTTACTACAGAAGATTTATACAGAGATTCGCGGAAATTGCTGAACCATTAACCACATTAACTAGAAAGTTTCAGAGGTTCAAATGGACACCACAATGTCAGAAGGCGTTTGAAACGCTAAAGGAAGGGCTAACGAGAATACCGATGCTGGCACACCCAAACAAAGAAGGTAGAATGATACTATATACAGATGCATCAGATACAGCCATAGGGGCATGTTTAGTGAATGAAGACATAGACATCAACAAATCCATTGAAAAACCAACCATTCAGGAACACCCAATATATTTCCTATCGCATAAATTAAGTCGAACACAAGTGAAGTGGGCCACGATTGAAAAAGAAGCTTATGCCATACATTATGCAATACAGAAATTGCATTTTTATTTATATGGAAATACAATAGTGATAAGGACGGACCACAAGCCGCTAAAATCCATCCTTGACGGGCCTATCAACAACAGGAAGATAGATATGTGGTCATTATCAATACAGAATACTGGAGCAGTAATTGAATATATAGAAGGCGCAAAGAATATATGTGCAGACTGGTTGTCCCGATTACCAACGACAAGAGAGACCGAGAAGGAGGACACAGATTCATGCACTGAAATAGATGACAGAACGTTTCAGGTGAACATAATAAATACGAACCGAAGACGACCCGGGGGAATAACAGACATAGATGAACACACATTGAGTGGTATGGAACAGGTAACTCAGGATTATCCAATATGCATTACCAGGGAGGAACAACAGAAAGACGAAAGATTGAAAATCATCATAGATGAGTTAAATAGAGGAATGAACTGTAAATGGAAACATCTCCATACAGATCAGATGGATGGAGTACTAACTTATATAGATCCAAGAGAGGGGAAACAGCCCAAAATATATATACCAGTTCACCTCAAGACGCAGGTACTGAAGGCATATCATGATCAAAACGGACACATGGGTAGGGATAAAGTGATAGACGCTATTAAAATAAAATACTACTGGCCAGGAATATATAGAGATGTCGAACAATATACTGGAAAGTGCAGATTATGTAAAACTAGAAATTTGATAGAAAAATCGGGACCAATGCAAAGTATGGATAAACAGTACTTTGCAATGCAAAAGATTAGCATGGACATAACAGGACCATTTCCCACCACAATATCAGGAAACAAATATATCCTACATATAACCGACTGTTATAGTAGATGGCCAGAAAGCTTTCCCATACCGAATAAATCGACAGACACAATTATTAAAATATTACTAAACGAATTCATTCCTAGATTTAGTTGTCCAGAATGTATACTTACGGATAATGGAGGGGAGTTTACCAGCCAAAATTTTAAGGATACTTTGACACAATTGAACATAAAACACATTCTAACTTCTACATATCACCCCCAAAGTAATGCAATCAACGAGAGACAACATCGGACATTAAACGATATACTATCAAAAGTGACGAGAGGAAGAGAGGATGAATGGGAGGATAAGTTAAACCAAGCGTTATCAGCATTAAGGGTGAATAGGAACGAGGGGACAGGTTTTTCCCCATTTTTTCTTTTATACGGTAGGCAACCAATGTTACCATTGGATAATTTACTACAACCACGAAGAAGATACCTAGGAGAAGAAATTCATGAAATAATTATACAACACATGCATGAATCTCAAAGACTGGTATGGAGGAATTTAAAAAGAGCAGAACATCGCAACATGAAAAAGGATAAAAATAAAGTGAATATTCAATATAACGTGGGGGACAGAGTGTTTTATAAGAATCATACGGCCATTTCCAAACTAAGCCCTAAATGGAGAGAAGGATATATAGTATTAAAGAAAACAGGAGTATCCAATTATGTGATTAAACACATATATGGTAAGTCGGAAATAAGAACCCATGTGAGAAATATAAGGAAAGACGAGACCCTCTGGTCAGAACAGTCAGAAGCACAAACGGACAGACCACGAAGGAAATGCACAAGGTGTATGAGAGAATCTACAGAGGAAAGTGAAGTTGATAAGAAACACGACGTACAGACAGAAATTATAATTACCACAAAAGAAAATATGACGGCCACAGACGAGAGTATAATTTCCGCGGAGGAAAGTATAATCAACACAGAAGAGGAGAGATTAGGAAAAAGGGAATCCAGGAAGTCAATGTCCAATATAAGTGAAACTAGTGATGAGAGGGAAATAGAGGCCCCATATCAAAACACAAGAAGCTGGAAGATACTAGAGCAAAAACGTGATACAAGTAAAGAGACAACAGCAACATCAGATACAACAACAAGAACATTACCAAAGAAAAGTACAAGATTAAAAGATAGAGAAGGAAGAATAGTAGTTACAGAGCAATCAGAACAATCAAAAAGAGAGTGGGGAAAAAGGAAGAGAAAGAGGAACGAAGAAGAGGAATGGAGAGAATGTGATACATTAAATCACAATGATGAAGAAAAGAAGAGAAAGTGGAGTAAACCGAAACATGAAGGAAGGATAAAACGGAAGTACAAAAATAGGTTTAGAATAAATAGTAGGATAAGTAAGAAAAATGGATAGAGAAGAGTAGAGAACATTGCGGAATGCAATGAAAGGAGAAGAAAACCCGGAATGGGCGGTGAAAAGTTAGAGATATTGCGGAATGCAATGAACGGAGACGAAAACCCGGAATGGGTAGTGAAGAGTAGAGTAGAAAACATTGCAGAATGCAATGAACGGAGAAGAAAAAAAAACTCGGAATGGGCGGTGAAAAGTTAGAGATATTGCGGAATGCAATGAACGGAGACGAAAACCCGGAATGGGTAGTGAAGAGCAGAGTAGAAAACATTGCAGAATGCAATGAACGGAGAAGAAAAAAAAAAAACTCGGAATGGGCGGTGAAAAGTTAGAGATATTGCGGAATGCAATGAACGGAGAAGAAAACCCGGAATGGGTAGTGAAGGAAAAACCCGGAATGGGTAGTGAAGAGTAGAAAACATTGCGGAATGCAATGAACGGAGAAGAAAAACCCGAAATGGGTAGTGAAGAGTAGAAAACATTGCAGAATGCAATGAACGGAGAAGAAAAAAAAAAAAACCCGGAATGGGTAGTGAAGAGTAGAAAACATTGCGGAATGCAATGAACGGAGAAGAAAAACCCGGAATGGGTAGTGAAGAGTAGAAAACATTGCAGAATGCAATGAACGGAGAAGAAAAAAAAAAAAAAACCCGGAATGGGTAGTGAAGAGTAGAAAACATTGCGGAATGCAATGAACGGAGAAGAAAAACCCGAAATGGGTAGTGAAGAGTAGAAAACATTGCAGAATGCAATGAACGGAGAAGAAAAAAAAAAAACCCGGAATGGGTAGTGAAGAGTAGAAAACATTGCGGAATGCAATGAACGGAGAAGAAAAACCCGGAATGGGTAGTGAAGAGTAGAAAACATTGCAGAATGCAATGAACGGAGAAGAAAAAAAAAAAAAAACCCGGAATGGGTAGTGAAGAGTAGAAAACATTGCGGAATGCAATGAACGGAGAAGAAAAACCCGGAATGGGTAGTGAAGAGTAGAAAACATTGCGGAATGCAATGAACGGAGAAGAAAAACCCGAAATGGGTAGTGAAGAGTAGAAAACATTGCGGAATGCAATGAACGGAGAAGAAAAACCCGGAATGGGTAGAGAAGAGTAGAAAACATTGCGGAATGCAATGAGCAGAAAAAAAAAAAAAAAAAAAAACCGGAATGGGTAGTAAAGAGTAGAAAACATTGCGGAATACAATGAGCAGAGAAGAAAAACCCGGAATGGGTAGTAAAGAGTAGAAAACATGGCGGAATGCAAGGAACGGAGAAGAAAACCCGGAATGGGTAGTGAAGAGTTAGAGATATTGCGGAATGCAATGAGCGGAGAAGAAAACCCGGAATGGGCAATGAAGAGTTGAAGATGTTGAATGCAATGAACGGAGAGTTGGATATATTGCGGAATAGTTAGTTAGTTGAGAGTTATCAATATAATGTTATTAATTTAAAGATTGAAAATTATTAATTTAAGGAATGGAAAGGTTAATTAGAATCCATTATGTTAAGAGTTCTTGGTTGAATGATAGTTATTATTGAATTATACGAGAGTATTATTGATAAGAGTCAAAATAGAATGAATGAAATATTATTGGGAAAATGGTAATTTAGGGGGACACCCTACAATGGGAGATTAGTTAGTCGTTTAGAATAGGACAACGACTAAGCACAGGGAGGGCGTATTGTATAGCAGAGAAGGTACGGATAGGAGTATATAATAGAGGGGAATGGAGAATAGGGAAATATAGATTAAGCACTTGCGCGAGGAAGGGTGTGAAAGAAAGTACACACCGGGAGATAGAGTATAGGGAAATATAGATTGAGCACTTACTTGTACAGAAGAGAAAATGACGTAAAGTAAGGGGCATGACGTGGCAGGGGGTTACGGTAGTGAGGTGACTAGAAGAGACTAGTCACTTGGAGCCGGAACATCGTACTGAGAGGACGTGAGAAGAGAAGTGGTCAACATCAGGGGAAGGGACAGTCATACAGAGTAGATAGGTTAGGGAAGACAAGAAACTACAATGAAATAGGCCGATAGTTAGCTATAGATAGAATAGGTTAGGGTGGTGCGTTCGATGGGGAACGTACCAAAGTAGGGAAACGGCCGAATGTAGCTAGTTTAGAAGATGTTAGATTAACGACAGAGATTAGCGATAGGGTAAGGCGAATGGAAAGAAAGTAATATCATGGAGAACATAGAGAGATTGTCATTAGCAGTAGTATGATATAGAAGACATGAAGTGAAGTAAATAAAAGGCTCCAAGAATTATATAAAGAAGCGTTGGCGTTAATGAATGATGGGTGTTGTTTTTAAAGGCTTCATTACGAAATTCGATGTTGATTGATGAACGATGATTGTGAAAGAAGTCAGTGTGCCTCGTTACAATACGATGAAACTAGTGATGGAGAAGGAGCACATAATAAGAAAAAAAGGCTTCTTTGCACTAACAAGGCATCATTGCATTTTTAAAGGTCTCGTTGCAATAGAATGAGTAGTTTTTGTTTTGCTGTTCTTAAAGTTGTTATAGTTCTAGTAGTAGTAGTTTTTGTTGTTGTTGTTGTTGTAGTAGGTTAGTAGTAGCAGTGATATTAGTAGTAGTAGTAGTAATAGTATTAGTAACATGCAAGTTCCGAGATATGTGAAGAGAGATGATCGGCCCAACGTCAACCAACATGGCACCTGATAATCATCATAATGATGCAGCTTTATGACCAATCACAAGCAACTGTGGCAGAATAGTGTTGTACTTACAGGAATCTAGATCTTTACACCAGCACTAATTCAATTTTATCTAAGTACTGGCATAATCCACCAAATCTAATACGACCACTACCACTACTAATAGAGATAAGCATAAATATAAAATACACAAAATATACTATACGGGGCCACGAGTAGAGTCAGTGCAAAGAAATTCATATAAATGTATAAACATGCGATGCTGCATTAAAGCTAAGTGTAAGGAGAAGTGAACACAACTATATATTTAAAAAAAAAAACAAAGTTATGGTTAAAGCTTCATGTAATAAGTGGACGACATTAAGTAGAACGACGTTTCGGATCAATAGGCCTTCAGCAGGAACAAACATACAACACACACTCATATATCTATTTTAAAATAAAATAAAAAAAAATATTTTTTTTTAAATAATAATTTCGAACAAGAATGAGAAATAAAATTATAAATACGATGCCCTCTATATATTGCGTAGTGACCAGAAGGAAAATGAACGTTAGTTCGGGTCTCACGGGGTACGTGTGCGTGCACCATCATAAAAATGTGCGCACACAGCACGCACCATCTGAAGTTCCCGCTCATAGGTCAGTGTACATACACAAAGCGCAAAGAACAGACCAGAATAATACAGGGTACCAGAGAGGAGGATAGATTGCAATGTAGCAAGATAAAAGATATAGGGAACAGCCGAAGTATTGCAGTGTGGTTTAGTAGGCGAGAGATGCATAGCATGTGCATATACTAATGTGCTCAAACATGAGCAACATAGAATATACAATATGAGAGGGACAGCCACAGGGAAACGATGTGCATGAGTGTGATACATTAATGTCTCGTGTGGTCAGCAAACCCATTTGACTATAAGGCAATTTTCCAAGGCAAACCGGCTGCAGTCGCTGGCGCGGTAGAGAGCAATGCCATTGATACAAATGTAGAGTTTGCTTTTGTGATCCGAGCGATTGAAGTGGGACACGACTGGAGTGCCAATGTTCTCTTGAACATCTCGAAGGCATTCACAAAACCTTTTTCGCTAAACGTCTCTCAGACTCGCCAATATAAGTCAAGTGACATCGTTGGCATATGATGGCATACATCATATTACGGGACACACATGTACAAAACAAAACATTTACAAAATTCAAAGCAATAGACAAATAGATAAAACCTATTATAAAATATCGTTTGCTTAGTTTTTTTGCCGTCATTTTCAGATCTGTGTTTAGCATTTGTATATATATATATATACGAATATATATATATTCGTATTTATATATATATATACGAGTAGGATATATATATATATATATACATATATATATGAGTAGTATATATATAAATATATATATATATATATATATATATATATATATATATATATATATATATATATATATATATATATTAATTACTTTAGAATCATGGACAATAGACAAACAAATGAAAAGACGATTAGAGGCCACAGAGATGGGATTTCTCAGAAGAATATTGAAAGTCCCCTGGACAGATAAAAAGACCAATGAGAAAGTTCTCAAAGAGGCCAACACAGAAAGGGAACTCTTAAAAAACATCAGAAAGAAGCAATCAACATTTTTCGGGCACATCATGAGAAGAAGAAAGTTGGAATACTTGGTTACAACTGGCAAAAAAAAAGGAAAGAGAGACCGCGGACGAAAAAGAGAGAAAATACTTGATAGCTTGGTATCATGGCTTGGAAAACAGTCAACAACGGAACTGATACGATGCACTGTGGATAGAAGATTGTGGAAGGACATGATCGCCTACGCCAACCAGTAGGGCACATGATGATGATTACTTTAGAATAGTATTTGTGTATCGTGTTGATCTGTGTATACATATTGTTTAGTACCCTGTGAAGGATCGTTGCCGTGACTTCGCAGTTTGTCTCGCCTCTCTACTAGTTTAGCTGCAAGATACAATTTATGTTTATCTTACATACTACTGCTACTACAATTAGTATTACTATTACTACTAACTACACTTATACTACTACAAACTTACCAAATCTACTACCATTGCCGCTATTACTCGTACTACTGCTATTGCTACAACAACTGCAGGTACTGCTGCTGCTGCTCTTACTACTACTACTACTACTACTAGTAGTAGTAGTACTACTACGATTACTATTAATGCTACTTTTGTGCTACTACTATTACTACAATTACGACTACTATTTTCTGTCACTAATGCTACTACTTGTAACTATAGTTACTGCTACAATTGCTAATATTGCCTCTACTGCTACTACTACTACTACTTTTGCCACTATTGCTCTACATATAACTACAGTTACTGCTACTATTGCCTCTACTGCTACTACTACTACTACTTCTGCTACTACTGCTCTACATATAACTACAGTTACTGCTACAATTGCTACTATTGCCTCTACTGCTACTACTACTATTGCTTCTGGCATTACTACTAATATTAATAATACTGCTATTACTACCATAAAACGATACATTTTAAATGATAGTATCTTTCATGAAACTGTCTTAAGTATTTTGGGATACAATGCTTATAATAAATCGTTATGCGAATCAGTTTAACGTCTACATGCATGCTACAATAATATATATGCGATTGCAAAGCTGTTGTAACACTTTACTATTATAAATTTATCATTATTTATAGCAAATGACATTGACGTTAATATTGTTGCAGATCATGCAAGAGCATTAATAAACAAAAAGCCAGGTCAGCTTCACTAACCATAATTTTTCAGACTAGAAAGGGCTGCACCAATGTTTGCTGCAAGAACATGCATGTCAATATCTGCCTGGGTTAAAATTATAACTTTATTGCTATAACTGGTCGTCGTATGGATAAACGTTTCAAAAAGCATCTCCGTAAAATCATATTTAACACTGCCATTCCTGTGACAATTCACCTCATTTCTACTGACCACAAAAGCACTTCAGATATATAGTTACTGATTGATGTGCTTCAAAAATGATTGAGTTCTTCATGATGTAATCACATTTATGTTCGCCTTCGCTTTACACATTTTCAGAATCACATTTCAGCGTGGTATGATTTGCAATAGTAACGTACCTTCTCTTTTACATATTTCTGTTCGGCTGGACTTTCAGATTTACTATCTTATTTGTTAACATTCCCCGTCGATAACAATGTGTCTGAACATTAACTTGTCTTTCTGTAAAGATTTTAACAATTGTTACGTTTCCTTTCATTGCATCAATAAATGTTTGTAGCCTTGTGTAGGTTCTGAGTATTTTCTTTGTTTACGATCATAGTTTTAGTCCATTTGATATTCATATCTAATCCATATTTTGTACCTGTCATGTTTATTTAATTAAGTAATTGTTGTAGATCTTTAGGATTTTCTGCTAGTAATAAAGTTTATCATTCTTAGTTTATTTATTATCTTTCCATTAATGTTTATGCCTTGTATCTCTGTGATCTATTTAAATATTTGTTCAGTGTATAGATTGAACAAGCTTGGTGATAGGATGTATCCTTGTCACACATCAGAATCATGTGGCGGCAGCTACAAGAAGGGAGCGGAGAACATCAAGTTCTGCTGCTATAAAGGAGACTTGCCTTGCTATCCCAGAATTGCCTTAAATGGGATCACTGTAGTTGAAAACTTCTCTTGTGTAAACTACACATTCACATCTAAGAGTGAATCAGTGAAGGTCACAAAATCATATTCTCTCTGTGGTTTTACTAACTACAGGTCACGTGGCTTCTGTTGGATTGGAAATGATAACTTACCACCACTGTGTGTCTATATGTTTGGAATTGGAGTCATCAATGACGGCCTAACATCATCAAGTGCTATGACGATCATCATTTTCGGGAGGACGTGAACTCCCATGGTATATGGTGGATAGGCGGCAGGAACCATTGAAGGCTATGTCTGAAAAGTGGTCCTTCTTGCAGTTTCCTCATGTTCCAAGTCCGGCTTGTTGCAGGAGCTACTGAGTTAAGTGCTCTGTGCACACCGTGAGCTGTGTGTCTCATCCTTTTGATCCTGCTTCCATATCCCGCTTGTTTACGATGAATGATGATATCGTATGACAGGGAACAGTTGGCTGTGTTCACTTTCTGCGCGGTTTCGCCTTATGTCTTTTGGCGTGTGCTGAGACTGCTACGATGGGGACTACAGTTACCTTTCTTTGTTTGGGAGATGAGTTAGTAATTCGGATGATTCCACTGGCACGGGCGGTTGAGCAATGATGGATTTTAATTCGTTTGCTGTGAAACCGAGGCCTTCCATAACCATAACCAATAATAACCAATCCCTGTCTTAGTCCTTATTTTATATCAATGGATGTATAGTTTTATAAGTTATTTTGTATTATTGCTGTTTGCTCCCAGTATAAATTACTTATTAGTCACGTGTCAGTGTCATCTAAATGTATATCTTTTAGGCAGTCTATAAGTTGTTTATGGTGTATTCTATCAAAAGCGTTGGTGTAATCAATGAAACTGGCATATATTGTTTTCTTTACTTTTCGATTAATGTTCCAATGCAGAAAATGGCTTTTGTCCCACTATTTTTCTAAAATTCAAATTGTTCCTCAACTATTTCAGTATTGATTGTATTCTGAATCCTTCCTTGTATAACTTTAAGCAGGATTTTTGTAACATGGCTCATTAGACTTATTGTTCAAATGTCACTACATTCAACTTCACCATTCCTGTTAGGCAATGCAATGAAATTTGATGTTTTTAGTTCATTTGGTATGAATCCTGTATGGTATATGTCTTTGCCTATGTCTGTAATCACTTCAGTGACAAAATCTTCTAGTGCCTGTATCATCTTTATCTGTATGCTGTCAGGTCCTACTGCTTTTCCCATTTTCATTGTTTGTATAGCTTTTTCCACCTCAGATTGTAATATTTTATAGCCTGATGTACATTTTATAATATAATTGGTTTCTTGTCCCTTTGATCACAAAATAGGTCTATTATATATTCCTGCCATCTATCTATTATATCTTTATTGTCTGTTAGCATTTTTCCTTTTTTTGTCTGCAGTGCATCTGCTTTCTGTGGCTTTTAAAATTTTTATTAGACATTCTCTTTATTTCTGTGTGCATTCTTCTTAAATCTTGTCTACTTTCCAATAGTTTCGATTTCTATACATTTTTTGGCTGAGCCAGGCTCCTTTTAGTTTGCATATTTCATTATCTATTTTGTTGTTTTGTGTAGTGTTCTTCGCTTGTCTCCTTTCTTCCATTTTTTATAAGATATTGTCAGTTATCCATTCTTATTTTTATGTTCTTTTCTTTTTTGGGTAAGGTGATGTACGTTTTTTGTATGCTTTTCCTTATGCATTGTCATTTGGTTGTCACTTTTTCATCAGGATTTTCTCTTCTGTATTTGCTTAATTCCTTCTTCTAGTAGCTTCTCATACCTGTTCTTTACCTGCATTGTATAGGTATCTTTAACATATTTTTTAAATTTAAAGCTGTAATATCTAGTGGTATTGTTGATAAATTAGACTTTTTGCTTGTTTCTCCTTAATTTGATTTTCATTTTAATCATTACAGGATTGTGATCTGAGTTAATATTTGCTCCTGGATAGATTTTGCCTTTCTTGTCGCTGTTACAGAACCTATTTTTTTTTATCATGATATAATCTATTTGATTTCTTTTCTTATCACCGGGACTTTTCCATGCGTACTTTCACATACATTAAATTTCATGCAACTTAAATTTAGTTATAGAGTAGAGACAAATACAATTTACTTTGTAACTGAAAAAGAAATGAAAAAACAAAAAAATTATACCGCACTATCAACTAGTGTTTCATGATATCAGACTATTCAGTGAAAGAAGATAATTTATCTGTATATATGCGATACAAAAAGTATGATGTTCTTTGGATTCTATTGTTTTAAAAAAAAGTAATAATAGTAGCGTGTGATTCACATGGTATTTCAGTAAAATTGACTATTTATTCTAGTAAAATCATACTTTTGTCCTCTATAATAAGTTAATATATAATTTAAAAGGTCTACTTTGTCAGAGCAATTTTGTTATGGTATGTCATGTTTCGTATACTCAATAACTATATTAAAATTAGGGGTGATTATCTAATATTATCAGTTCTGTTGAAATTGTTAGTGTGCACTTTATGTAATTATCTAAAATACCGCTACTGGAGATGTAATTTTCAGTTAACTTTAATAACATAGACAGTTCAAATTTATCATCACTTAGCTTGAGAGGAAAAGAACATAGAATGTTGTATCGATTGAATGTCTCAACATATCTAATAGTTTTGCCTTGTACATTGAGTTTAATTTGTAAGATTTCTTTCGTCCTGACTTTTTAAGGTCGTCCTTATTTCGCTGTATAGTAACAGCATTATCCAGTTCCATTCTTTTAATACCATCAGTTCATAACTAAAGCTACCAAAGATGAAGATGTGTGCCTGTTTACAACTTTTCAAAAGTTCTATTATACACTTGTTCTGCACTCCGACATGTTCAGATTTTGGGCTGCGCACAGATACCTATTTTTATTTTTCATAATTTTTCACGTTTAAAAAAAAAAAATAATTCCTTCTTAATCAAAATCATTGCGTACATATGCTTATACATCAACATTTTTGCATGCAATAATGGAGAGCATTAAACGTTTAGATACAGTGCTATTTATACTTAAAGTAATAAGATGATAATAAGGAGTGAAATAAAAAAAAAATAATAAAAACTCAGCCCCGAATACCTCGCCCCGACCGAATCTATTGGACAGACGGGCGAAGGTGCTAGGAGCTTTAACAATGTGGATGTCAATTTCTGTATCAATAGATCATCATCATCATCATCAAGTACCGGGTCTGCTGGCGTAGGTGATCATGTCCCTCCACAACATTCAATCTCGACAGTTATTTATCATTTCTTTTGTTGACTTTCTGCCAAGCCATTCTTTTAAGCTGACTGGTATTTTTTTTCTCTTTGCTTCCCTCTATCTCTTCGTTTCTCAATTTTTCCAGTTGTTATAATATATTCCAGTTGTTCTCTTCTCACTACATGGTCAAACAAATGATGATTGTTTCTTCTAATATTGGAAATTTGCTCTCTTTTTGCTTTGACCTCTTTCAGAACATTTTCATTACTCTTTTTAGCTGTCCATGGTATTCTCAACATTCTTCTGTAAAACCACATTTCTACAGACTCCAGTGGTTTTCTTGTCTGTTGTCCTATTGTCCATGATTCACATTCATATGTTAAGGCGGGCTCTACATAACATTTAAGAACTCTTTTGTCAAAAATGGATTGTATAAATAGATAGATTGTCGTTAATGATGGACCCCCAGGTAGTTGCTGCACGACATCGAGTTTGTAGTTGCCTTTAGTCTCCGGTCGTAAAAATCCCAGGCAGAGCTCAGTTACAGGAAAATGTCGTAAAGTAGATTTTTTTTGGTTTAATAACAAGAAAACAAACTGAGGTGCACATCAGTAAAATGGTAGCTAAACATATCATCATGGTAATAATATGTCATTGTTATATTTGATTTGAGCTTTTATTCGTGTTATTTTTTTTATACACGAAATTTTCTTGTAAATGTATTGGAAGGAGAATAAAAAGTTAATAGAGAAGAAGATGAAAAGATAGCTTCAAATAATGGACAGACCTCGATTTTACAGTATGATAATGATTGATTTAAGATGGTAAAATGTGTGGAAGGGCGACGTAGTCTGCCAGTAATGTTCAAACGACCATGTATTGTCCTATCAAACTATGAGCTTGAAAGTTGTTTTGGTTAAAACAAAGTGAAAGTAGTGTGAAAAAAAAATTGTTCAAGCTTCTACCCCTAATATATATATATATATATATATATATATATATATATATATACATATATATATATATATATATATGTACAATGCAAATAAAACACTAACAAGCTCTACATAATGTTTTCTTACAATATTATGTAATATCAGTATATATTGTTACGTTAATAATAGACGTGTTTTAATCCATATAATGTATATAGCGTATACAAAGCCTTCTTATAAGGATATAATGTAGTTAGCGAATGAAGGACATCACCATTCTAGAAACAACAGCATCTGAGATGAGGAAGTAAGTGCTTTTTTCACTGCTTACCAATTTTTTTTTTCGAAATCAAAGAAAGAAACCCAATCTTTTTTTTTTTCAAATGAGTCGACTAGAATGGATTATCAGTTATAGAACCAAAATTATAGTTGAAATTTACGACACGAAAGAAATGAAGCAATTATTCTACTCGTTTTCAAATAGTTTCTATCAAAACAAATTAATTGACGGATTCTCCTTTTAGACAACATGGAGGATTCTAATGCTTCAATTGCCATCTCTGAGAGCCTAACCTTTGGTATAAGCGACGAAGTGATAACAATTTTGAAGTGGACCATATATACGGGATTATGCCAGTCAGTTGATATTTTTGGCATGGTAACCAACATTATCAACGTCGTCTGCTTCATTAAACAAGGTTTCAAGGACCCAGTGACAATCAGTCTTGTGGGTGAGTAATGTTCTATGATCTATATTGATAATCATGTGTTATTATTTATTAAGTGGTAAAAAACATGTAGTATATGTGTATTTCATATTATATATATATATATATATATATATGTGTGTATTACAATGTATTTCAAAATTATATATAATATATTCGTATTTAAAATATCATCATCATCATGTGCCATACCGGTTGGCGCAGGCGATCATGCCTTTCCACAATCTTCTATCTACAGTGCATCGTATCAGTCCTGTTGTTGACTGTTTTACATGCCATGAAACCAAGCTATACGGTATTTTTTTTTTCTTTGTCGCCCGAGATCTCTCTTTCCTTTTTTTTTTTTATTGTGCCAGTTGTAGCCAAGTACTCCAACACTTTCCTGTTCCCTTTTTGTGTTAGCCTCTTTGAGAATTTTCTCATTGCTCGGTTTAGCTGTATATATATAATATAATATAATATTTTAGCTGTCTAGTGAACTTTCAATATTCTTCTGAGAAATCCCATCTCTGTGGCCTCTAATCGTCTTTTCATTGTTATCTACTGTCCACGATTCGCTTCCATCAGTCAGAATTGGTTCTATATAGCACCGATGTACTCTTTCTCACTTCTATTGACGTAGATTTCAAATATATGTGTGTGTGTGTGATTTTTGTATATAATAATGTATGAACACACATATATATATAT
Organism: Megaustenia siamemsis; assembly: GCA_032433765.1. Classification (NCBI taxonomy): domain Eukaryota; kingdom Metazoa; phylum Mollusca; class Gastropoda; order Stylommatophora; family Ariophantidae; genus Megaustenia; species Megaustenia siamemsis. The sequence continues at coordinate 89,161,588 of JAVIAB010000124.1, read as the reverse complement.
ATATATATATTTTAAGGAAAGATAAATAAGAGTGATGGACATATTAGAGGCAAAATATAGCAATATAACGAGCGGTTTGGATAAGTTATTGAGTTATTTGCGGGTCATCATCATTGCACTCCGAACATGTCCATAGGTGCTCAGATCCCCTCCTCAGCAATTCCCTCAGTGTCCAGAGACTGACGACTCCAGTTCTATGTTGGTTGATAAGTCTTCTTACACGGCCACCAAGTTTCTAATTTCTGGCTGTGCCCAACTTAACTCCCATTTCCATCATCCGAAGAAGCGACGTTGATCTGTGTTTGTCGAAGTCCTGTGCTCTTCCCACATCTCGGGGTGCATTGATGATGTCCGCCCGATCCATCGGTTGCCCGTCCTCAACGACAGCGCAGCTAGCCAACCTGTCCGCTCTCTCATTTCCCCGTACTCCCGAATGTCCACGGACATAGACAAAGGTGACCTTACGTATTTTTGATTTCTGCAACGACTCTACTCATTGCATGCGTACAAAGCCCGCCTCCACTTTTTTTATCATGCCCATCGAATCACTCAGTATACATGCGTGGATGTAGTCTTGTGACTCTAACCATTTGAATGCCTTGGTCACTGCCATCACCTCCATTGTCATGCTACTCGTGGTCATGGCGTATGCACCACTGTCTTCCTTGGCTATTCTGCCTGCCGAGCGTGCTGTAAATACCCATGCACTTCTTTCGTGTCGTCTTACAGATCCGTCTGTATAGATGACTGCATCTTTCTCATCGGTGTTATCGCAGATGAGACCGTTGACCTCAGCATTAACCACGACCGGGTTCTGTTCCCTACTTTTCCTGTCGAGTGTGACAATACATGAGAAAGTCCCCTTGAATGACGTAGGCACCGGTATCCACTCCTCACCAACGCTGAGATTGGTAAGCCCAAAGACCTGTTTGATGACATCTTCTGCTCGGCCCACCCATGATTTGCCTCTTTTTAGCCTGGTACCTTTCTCTGTGTTGAGCACGTGGTGCAATGGATGCTCTGTATCTGTACTAATCTTCAGGTATGCTCGTGCTCTCCAGATCTTGATTCTGTCATCTATGGTTGGAAAGTCAAGAAGATACCTCATTGCTACACAGGGAGTGTCCCTCGTACATCCCAGGATAATGCGCATTGCTTCGTTTTGTATTTTCTCCAGCCTATCAATTTGAGTCGTACTGACAGTAAGAATTGTCAGGGCATACTCGATTAGTGCGAGGACTAATCCCTGGAACAGAAGAGTAAGTAGCCTCTGCTCGATGTTGGCAGCTGCCTTGACCTTCAAGGCGGCTAATCCTTTGCGGGATTTTGTTATCACATGGTCGACGTGGTCCCGAAAACACAGGCTGCGATCAAACCTAACTCCGAGGTATGTCATCAACTTGTCCCTGGTCACCTTATCAGCTCCCATTCGTACTACCGGTGTGGTCGTATTAACGATATGATTGTTAAGGGAGAACCATGATACTAATGCTTTATTAGGATTAACCAAGGCACCTGAAACCCCACACCAGGAAGAAATGCGATCGAGTTCGTCTTGCATTGTGGAGGCGATTCCCCGTTTGTCTCTTCCCTGTCGATATACCAGAATATCATCAGCAAAAGTCATAGTTCTTCCCCTCCCATCCAGCTGTTGGGCCGTGACCGTTATTGTGTACACGTTAAATAGAACTGGTGACAATGGTGAGCCTTGTGGCAGCCCAGGACAAATGGATGTTGGCTCGGAAGACCAACTTCCACATCTGACTATCACATACCTCTTAAACAGTGCCGCGGCGATCCATCTAATGAGGAAGGGGTTCACCGCAAGTTTGAGAAGCATATACATGAGATATTCAAATGGTACCCTGTTGTATGCATCATCCAGATCTATAGCAGCAGCACATGTCTCCTCTCGTCTGTGGAAGCCTTCGAAGACGTCATAGGCAAATACTGCCGCATTGAGCCATGTCTCTTTGTTATATCTATAACCTCCGAGTGTGGAAGGGAATACGCGTTTCTGTTCAAGGCGACACGTGAGGACACGGGCAACTATTTTCTCCAGCAGCTTGCCCGCAGTGTTCTGCATTGTGATGATTCTGTAGGCACTGATCTGAGAATGGTCCTTGTTTGGCTTCGGTAACGGTAGTAAGTAGCTGTGTAGCCACTCCTCCTTAATCTGGCCACTCCGAATACTGGCATTAAACTCATTGGCCAGTTTTGTCAAGTCGTCATCAGCTAAATCGCCCATGTCATCGTACCGAACACCATCTGGACCAGGAGCAGTGTTGTGTGACCTTTTAAGTGTCGTGCGAATGGTATCGGTTGTGATTGTGAGATCTTCTTCCAGCCCTACATCCTTACACAAATTTGACAAAGATCCCCGTATCCTCATTCTTACAGCCTCATTTCTTTGGTCCGTCTGCTCAATGTAGCGGGCAAGTAGGGCCTTGCCTTTGCTCTCATCAGATTTGTGCCATATCTGGCCTGTGCTCTGAAAGTCTGGTATACCTATGTGTCGTGGTTTGCCATTCATGCACTGATGAAGGCGCCAGAATGTGGCTAGCCATTTTTCTGAGCACACTTTTTTACAGAAGTCATCCCATTTGGCATCCTTAGCCTGCTTAGCGCATAGTTTAAAGTGCATAATTTTTTGGTCGACCTCTACTTTCAGACGCTTCAAGAGCTCAGGTTGTGTTCTACCATACCTTCTGGCTTTCTGCCATGTCTTGACCGTTTGTCTCTTGCTCCGCCAAGCTTCCTCGACATATACGTTCCACCAGGGTGGCTGCGTCCATCTCTCCTGCCTCCTACGATGGGCGCTCTGTTTCCTATGTCTGATTTTGCTAATGACGTCCTGGTCTGTTTTCTCGTAGTTTAATGTGTGGAGCTTTCTTCTCTGGCTTTTATTTCCGCCTTTCTCAATTAGGAGGACACATGGATAGTGATCACTTCCGTGGAACCCCAGTGCACTCCACCTGCAAACCGGTGCGAAGGTGGAAGACACCAGTGCCAGGTCTATGACACTATCAGAGTCCCCTGTTCGAGTGGCCATTCTGGTTACCCTTCCATCATTCAAGCACACTAAATCGGCCGATACCAGTGCGTTCTCTAGGTCCTCTCCCTGCTTGTTGGTTATGACGTTGTCCCACTGGTCTCCTCTAGCATTAAAGTCTCAGCAGAAAATGACATTCTCTTCATCGAACTCGAAGAGATTCTGCCATTGTTGTGTGTTCACCTTCCCATTACAGGCATACACATTAACAATCACGAAATGAACTGGGGTCTGCACCCTAACCGCATGTACCTGCAATTCTGCATTGTTCCACACAGACATATCAACCTCAGCTGCCACCATATTGTTGCGCACAAGGATGGCCTGCCCAAGGTGTCGTCTATTGTAAAAACAATGAAAGCCAGGAGTACTAACTGTCCTGTCACCAACAAGAGTTTCTTGCAAAACCATTATATCGGCGCCGCACAGTAGCTTATCAAGAATGGGCCGTCGTTGATTAATGGACCCACAATTCCAATAAGTAACGCGCACATACTTTAGGCCTAGCCTCTCACACTTTGACAGTTTAGTGCCACCCCTCTTGCCCCGTCGTGTTTTCCTTCTTCGATGATGTAGTTTGGACTGCATCTGAAAACTTACACTTACCGTCGTCATGATGAACGTCGCTGAACGTCGATGCTTTGGATGGTCCAGACTCACGTGCGCTTGCTCAGTCACACGCCCCTGAACCCGTTCCACGTTATAAACTGGCCAACTCCAGTAACTTGCTCAGCAGCACGCGGAAACACTGTGAGCTTCCTACAAATTCGGTTTGTATGATTATTATTAGGTTTGGATAATTAACGTGTTAATGATGAACAGAAACGTCCTCAAATATTAACACTGACACACAACTAACAATAACAATCAGACATGAAAAACCATAAACTAATAAAGGTGCAGAACTTATTTATGCATGCAATTCTCTATTGAGAAATAAACGTCACTGAAAATATGAAATTGAAATCAGAGAAAGTAACGATTTTTTTTCATGGGAAGCTTTAGTATCTGTAGCATCCGTCAGTCATAGCTGACTATGGATTTTCCAGCGTCCCTAGAAGTGTTATCTTTTCTTTCGCTGTGTATTCTCATTTTCTATGAATCGGTCTGCTTCTTGTTTGAGTTGGAGCTTTAAAGTGTGTTTACAGAGATTGCGGTCTGCAACTGTTTCTTCCCAGGCAGCAGTGTTTATGTTCGTAGACTTCGTATCGCGTTTACACACGTCTATAATTCGAAGTTTTGGGCGCACCAAGTCCTCTTCCCATCTGCTAGCTGTCCATAGCGTATATATTTTGGTATGCGGCCATCTTTCAAACGGTGTATGTGACAAGCCAGCGTAACCTATGTTGTTTGAACAGCATGTAGATGTTCGGGGGGCCTATGCGAGTAATGACCTCGACGTTTGTCACTTTATCCTTCAAGGTGATACTAAGAACACAGCGCTGACAACGCATATTGAATGCGTGTAGCATTATATCTTGCTTTGCATAAATTGTCCAGGATTCGCTGCCATACAGGAGAATGCTAATGATGCAGGCATTGTAAAACTGCGGCCTTTGTTTTAATTGTCAGTTTGTTGTTTTGCCAAACATGCATAGAAAGACGGGCGAAGGTGGTAGCAGCTTTACCAATGTGGGTGTCAATTTTTATGTCTATAGATAGTTTGTCGTTCATGATGGACCCCAGGTAGCTATACTGCTGCACAACATCGAGTGTGTAGCTGTCGATAAAAATTACAGGTGCTGCTGCGACGTCCTGACTGAGTGTATTAGTTTTCTGCAAACTTATTGTTAAACCGAAGTCTCTGCAGGGATGGGAAAAGCGATGTACCATGCTCTGGAAACATAATACAGAACACAAAAAAACCGGTGCTTTAAAATATTCGCAATGATATGTCACTATTTTAATTGTGTTCACCAAATCACTTATTGTGATGTATGGGGAATGTGTCGCCGTGTCTACGTTTTTCTATGAGTACCGACATATTTAACTCTTTCCGTATGTTTCGACGCACCGTGCGTCATGCCGATTTCTCTGAATTTGATTAGTATAAACCATCATCAAACACTATTCTTTTTATATGCCTTGTATCATCTTGATATTGATGAACTCTAATTCATTGTTTAATTATCTAAAAATGCATATATAAAATGTTAAGTATTAGATAAATATAAACATGTACATTGATATTTGAATCCATGAACACATTTTGTCTCTGAAATCTCTAACGATAACAGCCTGCCGTACTGAAATAGTTAAATTCACTCTATCAAGCATCAAGAGATTATCGCCAAATATTCCCAGAGTAAAACCTATATGCCTCTTTTAAGCATCCAAGTTAGCCCAGTGATCAAACAGTTAGTAATCAAGGCATCACATAAAGTAAACATACCTCTTCCTCTGAATTGAATCGCAGCTAGTAATCAAACAAGAACATTCATAGCTTCGATTTAAAAAAAAAATACTCATTCTGAGCTGAATTACGGATCCTGTAAACATGACAAAGTATGGGTCTTCAAAACAGTATGCGTCGTATATTTTAATTATAAAGATAGTTCATTAAAATGCATTTTACAATATCCCTATTTAATGCAATGAATGATATATTTGCCATAATCTTATTATGTCTAAATTGATCTGCAGGTCTGTCCATCTCCGACTTTGGCTGTCTGATGACGTTGTTCTGCACCAATGTTTTATTGGTAATTCACTCAGTCTGTTCAGAAGACCTGACCTTTGACCCTATGGCTATAAATTATCTGGTAAATTTCATGCCACATCTGGCATTTGCCCGCGTGACAAGTTGGATCACTGCTATCATCACCATGGAAAGGTGTCTGTGTATCGTTGCGCCCCTAAAGGTGATATATATATATATATGTTAGCTGTTCAACTTATAATTGTTACAATCTTTTTTTTTCGAAACTTACCGTGATCAATAAAATGTGCAGTTTTAAACTACATTTTTTTTCATCTTCAACGTTCAGGTCTTGTGATCATGCGAACCTGATTCTTTTGTCCTGGTTCATGAACGAAGAGTAAGGGCAGCATTATGAGCCATGATGAGCTAGTCGCATGGCCAGAACTCGTATATGTATATGTCCTGACCTCTTCCCTAAACCTGCGCTGTGGCTGACACGCTCGTTCATCAGTAGGCTTAATCTTGGTAAAACGTAGCAATTTTCCTTCTCGTAGGGTGGATGGCGACCTGTGTTGTTGTATCCAACCTCCCCTTGGTTTCTGTCATGTTCTCCCACAGCCATTGCTTCTCTTGATGGTATCAGTGCTGCTAGACATCAGTGGTTTGTTTTTCGAGTTGTCCTACGCCGTACATGGTGCTTTGTATGCGACTCTTACCTGAATGACTTGTCCCGTAGTCTGTCATATATGGTGTTATATTTAGCTCATGTAACTGTTCCACTCCGTCCTGGTAGGATTCATCTGGTCTTTAGTTAATGAAGTCAAATCTGCAGTCACGTTTCCATAATGAAACTGACATTTCTTTCTAGGTCGTGACGGCTGTCCTCAAAGTCAACGTTTCTGCCTTAGTTAAGTACCATCTGGCTAGATTAGACTCCGTGTTTACTTGTGGGCTGGGAACAGATTGAGGATATGCTCTTGGCCATGGATACCAGTTACACATTGACATTCATTGGATAATTTGATAAGGTAGAGATGACGTTTGAATATCACTACCTAAGTGAATAAGCTAGTCAGGCAAATAAGTCAGTCAGACAGTAAGTCAGTCAGACAGTAAGTCAGTCACACAGTAAGTCAGTCAGACAGTAAGTCAGTCAGACAGTAAGTCAGTCAGACAGTAAGTCAGTCAGACAGTAAGTCAGTCAGACAGTAAGTCAGTCAGACAGTATGTCAGTCAGGCAGTATGTCAGTCAGACAGTATGTCAGTCAGACAGTAAGTCAGTCAGACAGTAAGTCAGTCAGACAGTAAGTCAGTCAGACAGTAAGTCAGTCAGACAGTAAGTCAGTCAGACAGTATGTCAGTCAGGCAGTATGTCAGTCAGACAGTAAGTCAGTCAGACAGTAAGTCAGTCAGACAGTAAGTCGGTCAGACAGTATGTCAGTCAGACAGTAAGTCAGTCAGACAGTAAGTCAGTCAGACAGTAAGTCAGTCAGACAGTAAGTCAGTCAGACAGTATGTCAGTCAGACAGTAAGTCAGTCAGACAGTAAGTCAGTCAGACAGTAAGTCAGTCAGACAGTAAGTCAGTCAGACAGTAAGTCAGTCAGACAGTAAGTCAGTCAGACAGTATGTCAGTCAGACAGTAAGTCAGTCAGACAGTATGTCAGTCAGACAGTAAGTCAGTTAGACAGTAAGTCAGTCAGACAGTATGTCAGTCAGACAGTAAGTCAGTCAGACAGTATGTCAGTCAGACAGTATGTCAGTCAGACAGTATGTCAGTCAGACAGTATGTCAGTCAGACAGTATGTCAGTCAGACAGTATGTCAGTCAGACAGTAAGTCAGTCAGACAGTATGTCAGTCAGACAGTAAGTCAGTCAGACAGTAAGTCAGTCAGACAGTATGTCAGTCAGACAGTAAGTCAGTCAGACAGTATGTCAGTCAGACAGTATGTCAGTCAGACAGTATGTCAGTCAGGCAGTATGTCAGTCAGACAGTATGTCAGTCAGACAGTATGTCAGTCAGACAGTATGTCAGTCAGACAGTAAGTCAGTCAGACAGTAAGTCAGTCAGGCAGAAAGTTAGTCGTCGGATAATCCTCATCACATATCTAACAACTGTCCATGAGCACTCACATTTCATTCACAAAATATCACGCTGTGTGAAACGATGAATCTCAGAAATCCCCCCCCCCCTTTTCAGTCTCGCTGTAGTCATCCTGAATTTAGACAACATCCCTTTTGATCTAACATGAAGATCCAGAGATTACTGAATAAATTACAGCATTACACTCACGCCAAAAGACATATTTGGATAGAAAGAACAGTTATGGAAGTCGTGAACAACAAGAAATGAGTACATAAAGTGGAAAACTTTGCGAGAACACCAGGCCCAAGGGTCCCCTCGAAATAAATGGATTGACGGAATATTAGCAGCACTAGGAAACATAACAGCAGAAGAGGCAAAAAGCAAATGAGGAAGGAAAGAAGAAGAAGAAGTAGAAGACCATTTTAAAACCGTGATTCAACATCACTCAATCCGATGAATGATGGGAAAGGGGATTAACATGAGCACAGCCAACAACGCGAACGGTTTAGTGGGCTCAAAATAGACTTAGCAACCAACACAGAGAGGGAATGGGCAGTCTCTAGACGCTGCAGGGTATGCTGAGAAGGCAACCTGATCGTGATGTATTGATAAAATACCATAAATAACTCAATAACTCTAGTTTTAAAACATCAAAGAGACCTTCATCAGGAGAAATCGATGATACTGGAGTTTTGTTCAGAGGCAGAAATTGCTATTTTACACAGTCTGTGATAGGTGATAGAGAAATCGCGGACAACAAAGAAAGAAAATATTGGATAGCTTGGTGTCATGGCATGGAAAACAGTCAACAGCAGAACTAATATGATGCACGGTAGATAAAAGATTGTGGAAGGACGTGATCGCCTATCCCAACCGGTATGGCACATGATGATGATGATGAATGTGATAGGTGCTAGGTTCTGTAAAGAACAATCAACTACGTGATAATAATTCAATCTGAGAGTTTATAGAATGACAATAATATGTAATGTCATTTTCACACCTTCCTTCTAGAACCTCCAGAAAAGTACTAAAGCATGCAAATTGTCTAAAGAGTTAGACTAGGGCAAATAAGTATGTGTTAGCACTCGGAAAAATTAACAGACAAACAACAACAGAAAAAAACGAAGAACAATATATGGTCCGAAGTGGGATCGAACCCGTACTCCCTGGCACCGCGCCTTGCCACGAGAGGCCGAACGCTTAGCACACTGCCACTCAGCCAACTAAAAAAATTGGCTATTGTAGTAGTGTCCTCCACGAAAGGCGCTCTCAATGACTATAGCATAGGGTAACGATCACAGACTGGAAATAAATTATATATTTGTACTTTCCTATTAATGCAAGTATCTCCCAGTAGGGCTGAATACTTGTGTTGTAGACAAACATTTATAGGACGAAACAGCACGAATAGTAGTTCCCAGTGGTTATATACTGGTAACAAATAATAATACATAAATATTATTATATGGGGAACTTCCGAGGCGATAATAGGGAATAATAGAACAAATAAGTATGTGTTAGCACTCGAAAAAATTAACAGACAAACAACAACAGAAAAAAACGAAGAACAATATATGGTCCGAAGTGGGATCGAACCCGTACTCCCTGGCACCGCGCCTTGCCACGAGAGGCCGAACGCTTAGCACACATATAACCACTGGAAACTACTATTCGTGCTGTTTCGTCCTATAAATGTTTGTCTACAACACAAGTATTCAGCCCTACTGGGAGATACTTGCATTAATAGGAAATTACAAATATACAATTTATTTCCGGTCTGTGATCGTTACCCTATGCTATAGTCATTGAGAGCGCCTTTCGTGGAGGACACTACTACAATAGCCAATTTTTTTAGTTGGCTGAGTGGCAGTGTGCCAAGCGTTCGGCCTCTCGTGGCAAGGCGCGGTGCCAGGGAGTACGGGTTCGATCCCACTTCGGACCATATATTGTTCTTCGTTTTTTTCTGTTGTTGTTTGTCTGTTAATTTTTCCGAGTGCTAACACATACTTATTTGTTCTATTATTCCCTATTATCGCCTCGGAAGTTCCCCATATAATAATATTTATGTATTATTATTTGTTACTAGACTAGGGCAACAGTTTTTGCACATTTCCGCCGCACACATCTGCTTTTTTAATCCGTTTATTTAATCAACATTTTGTGAAGATAACCTATGGACTTGATCAGCTCTGTAATGATGACTAGTATATTAGCAGTTAAATTATGAATTTAATTTAGAAAACATATGTTTCGGCCATATAACGACCCGTTTTGGTGTTGACAAAATCATAAGGGAGAGTAAAACTGCTGTATCTGTTACATTAAACACGATGAAGGAAAAATATAAACCGAATAAATTAATAAATAAGTTCAAAAACCCGGTCATGGAGAAAACATAATATTTCCATTCGTGATAGTTTTGTTTGTTAATGTCATTTTGCTAACAATGTAGATCTCAATACGTAAAGACCATTAAGCAAACTACCTTCTTATGTTATCTAGACTAATCCACAACACATCACAACTTAATATCTACAGCTATTCATCGCCATCATGCAGCATAATAATAAACAGGACAAACCTGGAACAAGTGCAGCATCTGGAATACTTGGACATAATAATAAACAGGACAAACCTGGAACAAGTGCAGCATCTGGAATACTTGGACATAATAATAAACAGGAAAAACCTGAAACAAGTGCAACGTCTGGAATACTTGGACACAATAATAAACAGGACAAACCTGAAACAAGTGCAACGTCTGGAATACTTGGACATAATAATAAACAGGACAAACCTGAAACAAGTGCAACGTCTGGAATACTTGGACACAATAATAAACAGGACAAACCTGAAACAAGTGCAACGTCTGGAATACTTGGACACAATAATAAACAGGACAAACCTGAAACAAGTGCAACGTCTGGAATACTTGGACACAATAATAAACAGGACAAACCTGAAACAAGTGCAACGTCTGGAATACTTGGACACAATAATAAACAGGACAAACCTGAAACAAGTGCAACGTCTGGAATACTTGGACACAATAATAAACAGGACAAACCTGAAACAAGTGCAACGTCTGGAATACTTGGACATAATAATAAACAGGACAAACCTGAAACAAGTGCAACGTCTGGAATACTTGGACACAATAATAAACAGGACAAACCTGAAACAAGTGCAACGTCTGGAATACTTGGACACAATAATAAACAGGACAAACCTGAAACAAGTGCAACGTCTGGAATACTTGGACACAATAATAACATCAGATGGAAGATGCACCACAGAAATAAAAAGCAGAATAGCTCAGGCCAAAATTGCATTTCAGAAAAGGAAAAAATATCTTATGCAACAAATCTATTTCAATATAAATGTGAAAGAGAGTTCATCTGTGCTATATATAATCAATTCTGACCTATGGAAGCAAATCATGGACAGTAGACAAACAAATGAAAAGACGATTAGAGGCCACAGAGATGGGATTTCTCAGAAGAATGTTCAAAGTTCCCTGGACAGCTAAAAAGACCAACGAGGAAGTCCTCAAAGAGGCCAACATAAAAAGGGACCTCCTAAAAAACAGAAAGAAACAATCAACATTTTTCGGGCACATCATGAGAAGAGGAAAGTTGGAATACTTGGTTAGAACTGGCAAAATAAAATGAAAGAGAGATCGCAGACGACAAAGAGAGAAAATACTGGATAGCTTGGTGTCATGGCATGGAAAACGGTCAACAACAGACCTGATACGATGCACTGTAGATAAAAGATTGTGGAAGGATATTATCGCCTACGCCAACCGGTATGACACATGATGATGATGATTAAAACATTCGACGTTAGCATTATATGTGTTTTTTTCCCCCCACTAGTTTTACATTAAATAAATAAAACATGTCCACATAATTTAAATTCTTCATTTTTTTGGCAGGTAAAAAGTATTGTTACACAAAAGCGCATGTCGGTCATCATTGTAAGCGTTTTCATAGTTCTATTCTTCACTGGAGCCCCCGTGTACACAGTGAACAGACTATCAATGATGATTTCTAGGGAAGGAAACACGACGATTCTTGGTCTTGAACGCTTGGAAGGCCGTGATATTGTAGAAATGATTTCCTTCGCAATCAACAACTTCTTCATCCCCTCCACGGCTTTTGTGATCATTATTATCTGCACTGTGATTCTTGTAGTTAAATTAGATGAAGTGACAAAGTGGCGACAGAAATCAACAAGTCATGAGGTTGTTTCCAGTCGAAACCAGAAAGTTTCAAAGATGGTTGCGATGATTTCTATTTTATTTATTTCTTGCTTTATTCCTCTTAGTATTGTCATGCTAACATTATCGTTCATGCCAGAACTTTCGTTAAATGGAAAATATTTAAATATAGGAATCGTTTTGGGTGGTATTGGATTTGTGCTAGAGTCGATTAATTCCTCTGTTAATATCTTTATTTACTATCACATGAGCAGCAAATATAGAGAAACTTTTAACAGTATATTCTGTATAGGACAAATTAATTTCATCGATACACATATCAATAAAAATAGTGATGGTTTTTAGTTACAATAGTAAGCTTTGAGTATCAATACAACAACACTGTTATCCATGATAACACGATCGCTTGACAAGAAATATTTTGCATGGAGGAATCTAATACTTAATGCAACCACATCAATACAATTCTTTATTTAGGGCTTTGCAGAAAGAGACAATCTGATCATCAGAAGCGAACCGTGTAGAGTAAATGTTTCAATCTTTTAACTTTCATATATATATATATATATATATATATATATATATATATATATATATCACTATGCGCTCATATATCTGTAAGTTGCATATGTACAAAATTTGTTCACTGGGAGATCGGACAAGTTGTATTTAGGATCGCGTGTGCGATTGATATTATTGTGCAAAGTTTCCTAAAATCGTGACTCTGAACTATCACTAGATGGTGTTGGCAAGTATGTGGATGCACAGGAAGACAGTTCAACAAGATGGCCGCTACACTGAAAAGGTGCATGAAGTAAGAGCAGTGGTCTGTTGTAATTTTTCTTTAGCGATGGCATGAACCCTGCAGAGTTTCATCATCGCATGAGAATTTAGTTGGTGGCAGGTTGTTCAGGACTTGTTGTTATCAATATAACATCTTGATCGTAGTTGACTAGTGGTCTGATTGTGTTACCGCTGTGATATTTTTTTTTCATAGTTGATTCTCTTCTTCAATTCTATATAACATACATGGTCAACACATAGCCGAAGCTTACAGAGTCAACAAATAGCCGAATCCTACAGAGTCTCCACATAGCTGAATATTCCAGATGGAAACTAGTTTGTTTCCAAAGATGATATGAAGTGGCTAACTCAGGCTTTTCTGACTTTATTGAAGACCATATTTACAGTAGCAATAAGAGAAGTTCTCACATACTAATCTTCCATCCGAACTTCAACAAAATCTAACTATACTTTAACACCATCTATTCTCAGGGCCGTGGCCTATTTTAATTTAATCCTTTTGGACTCTCCTTCTCTTTCTAACGGACATTGTCTTCCGCATATTCTAATCTTGGTAATTCTAAGTTTACCTATTTTTGATGGATCCCTATTTAACAAACTAACTCATTCTTGGACTTTCTGTTTCTTCTTCAAGACTGACCTTGATCTTACGCCTGCTCTATGCAAGCGCTGGATCTGATCTGACCTCAAGTCTTTGCTCCTTTTATTGACCCGCTAATCGCGCGCTCAATCTTATTGCATTATCGTATGATTGCCTGCAATAAATCGATGTATGATAACGTGTGGAGATCATTATCCCTTCTAGAATACTTGCTATTTCTTCTATCCGGGACCTCATAAATTAGTTATTCATGCTCTGACCAATGGGCGTAATATCCATATTCTCTTAACTCCATTACAGGGTGAAATAGCACACACATGTATGAATAGATTTAGAAATCTCTTCAAAGAGAAAACTCTTTCAGGTCCGACGACGAGTCCTCGGCGTGATCCGTTTGGACAACACCGATATGTCGGACATTTTGGATGTAGCTGAATATTTGTTTCGTTTTCACCGCATTTCGTTTTTGTTTCAACCAATACTTGATTTCCGGTCGTGAGAGTTATTTTCCTTGAATTTCCGGTACGGACCAGCGTGTTTGAACGATTGATTCTTTAAAAATTATTAATTTATATTCATTGTTTATTTTTCTGAAATTTCTATCACAAAATGGCCACGCCCACTGCTGGTAGTTCTTGCAGTACATCTCGCCCAAAACGATATAGTGCAGAACAAGCGAGATCTATGTTTGAAACATTGTTATTTAGTGAATCAGAAATGGACTATTCAGATTCAGACGAGAGTTTTAGTTTTTGTGGTGATAGTCATGATAATCGTAGTGGTAAGTCGAGTGGTAAGAACCCAAGACTCTCTTGTTTAGGTTTAGCTGGTCGATGACTCCAGTCCAGCACTATCAGTGAATCAGAGGAATTTAGTGGCAGTGATTCTGACGATGAAACTGATACTATTCTGTCAGCCAAAGCTGAAAGGACAGATGTGGCTAGGAAGCCTGCTGATGGGTGGCATGGCTTCTTGGTTGATCAGTGATAATGTAATTAGTTAAGTGTCTGCAATAAATACTTTGTAAACAAATAATAATATATGGTTTCCCATTAAATGCACATTGTATATATGTATGTATGTATGTATGTGTGTGTATGTATGCATGTATGTATGAATATGCGTGGGTATGTATGCTTGTATGTGTATGTATATAATAGTACAAGCTTGTATGCACGTATACATAAACGTGTGTATGCATATATGAATGTTATATATACATATATATATGTATATATAACATTCATATATGCATACACACGTTTATGTATACGTGCATACAAGCTTGTACTATTATATACATACACATACGTACACTATGCATGTTATGTAGCTCATATATGATTGTATATATGGCAAACATAAGTCTGAATGAATGTGCATGTAAATTAAAGACTCCACGACTTAAAATAGCACATTGACTGAAAGCCGTTGATGACTCATGACTGGCTCACACCGCTCTGATAGATGAGATTATTTGTCCTGAATGCTACTCTTCTGTTGGCTCAAGCTCATTGTGCTCGTTTTCCGAAAGCTGAAATGGTATTTCCGGTACGGGTATTTATTATTCATGAAGTGAGGTGATGATTGTTACAGTAGAATCGGGGTAGGTGAACTTCCGCACATTTTCAAGCTGTATTTTTATCTAATTTTTTATTTGCGGATCTATCTTCAACCTACTCTAGAGCGACAATCTTCTGGACACTAATTGACATTACATAATCCAACAATAGAGTCAGTTATTTACTACATAGGGAAAAGGCAAGTATTTGTTAAAAAGCGATTAAGCTGGTCACAAGGAGGAAGGGGTTGGGTGTAGCATACACTCCCATAATGTATGGTAACAGCGCTATTAAATAAAGTAACACAACCAAATACTGACGTTTCGGTCTACATGCCGTCTTTATCAGAAAAGGAGAACAATGCAGGCTGACATAGAATAAAGATAAACTCTACTACATATAGAAAGAGCGAAACAAGTAAATTAAAGCTATTTTAAAAAAGAGGAATAAGAAATGAAATGATACACTCAACGGGAGATGTTCTACATATTAAGAGAATAAAACTTGGTAACATATAACAATTAGTAAACCAACACATATTGTAAAATTAATGTGGGATTTAGCTGAGACGCAATCCAGAAGCTCACAATGTATATGGGTGACTACAAGTAAAATGTGGATGTGGTGAGACGTAAGAGAAGGAGAGATACAGACCAGTTACACGATTAGACATGAGGTCTGATAGGAGTTGGAGGTGATAACTGATAGTGTGAATGGCGACAAAGATAGAGCAAAACTATACTAGTGCGTGAAAATATGAGCAATTAAAGCCAGATGTGTCACTGGGTAAAAAAAGGGAAAAGTCATGCGTAAAGAGGGATAATATAATACTGGTACACGGGGCGCGATCTACAAGGCAGGATGGGATGGTAGTGTGCCTGAAAGAATTAATATAATAGCAGGTATGTGAAAATGGAAGTTGGTAAAGAGAGATCATGACTCGTGTAGACAGGTGCCAGCGTACCTAAAATATGTAGAGTAGACCCGGAGTATAGCCGGTGAAATCAGGTTAGGGTGTAAGAGGTCAAAAGAGAAAAAGGGGAGGGAGGAAAGGAGGAGGTGACGGAAATCAGAAGGAAGAGCGAAATGAAAGGAAGAAAGTTGATGGGGGAAAAATGTGAGAGAGGGAGATAACTGATTACCCGTGAGAAAAGGATACATTGATTCTCCGTGGTGTGAGGTAACCAATGCGGGCGATCAGGCGATTATCTAAGGTGAATGTGCCAGAAGAACATAACAATAGACCAGTGATGTAGATATCCACCTTACCCTGTTGGCCCCTACAATTGTTGTGGGACTCTACTAAGGTACCTGCATCTCGAGCGATGTCAATTGGTCCAATTTTGTTGATGCTGTCATTATGACTTACACAAATCAAATATCTACACACTGTTTGTATTTTCACAACAGTAGACTTCTATTCGAGATCTTGATGAAACATTATTTCATTTTAATACAGACAAAACTATATGGGCCACTGCAAGAATTATAAAAGACAGTAAAATTCATACAGGAAACGACATTGCTGATATAGACAATACTTCGAGCGAACGAAAGATAGATAGATAGATAGATTTCATTTTAAGAGGTAATAGTTCTGTTTCAATGGCAATATGTGTCTCACGGTGGTGATTCTCTAAACCACTGATTATGTTTCAATAGCAATTGTCAAGAAAACAACCTTCAATCAATGACACAAACAGAAACATCCTTCCATTTGAAAATAAAAGAAAATAGTAAACCCAAGTCAAGTAGAAATGATCAATGAGAGCAGGTGAAATGAAACTTTCAAGCCTATTGCTGATGATGACGTCATCATAAATTACATGATCTAACTTTAGATGTCTAGTGTAAATGCAGTGGATGTATCTCTGGGATTGCTTTATACATTTTTTTTCATTATTTTCAGTGTTCATTCTTTAAGCGAGCTTCGAAGCGTTGTGTCGCTAATTTCTGGTAAACTACGACATCTGTTCCTTTCGGCCCAACCACTTCTGTCCTCAACATGAAACATTTTTTTTTTTTGCTTTTCTTTGCAACAACACGACGAATACTCATCTTCATTGTTCTCCTTTGAGAAGATATTAGTGGTCCTAGGTACGTTGCGTTGTTAGATTCTTATATTTTCATTGAGTGCCGTATCCGCATCGAAGGTTGGCTACAATGGAGCGTCATTCTGCTCTGTCTCTTGCTTTGATGGTGAAAAGTGTTATAGGCTGGTTTGTCCATCTTTTGATGATACTCGTTCACGTTAGTCATGATCTGCCTTTGCCTCTTTTACCTTGTATTTTCCCCTCCAAGAATAATTTTATTAGGCTGTTGTGTCTTTTAACATGCATCAAAAATCTAATTTGTCTTGTTTGAATTGTGTTTAGTTGTTCTCTTTTCATTTTTAGTTGTTTTAAGACTTCGCCGATTGTTTTCTTTTCGTTCAATCTAATTCTATCTATTCTTCTATATATCCACATTTCAAAGGCTTCAATGTTCTGTTCTGTTTTCTTGTCTAATGTCCATGTTTGTCCAGCATACAACAAAGGTGAAAAGACATAACATTTTACTATTGTTAGTTTTAGCCCTGGTGTTTTTTGTTTTGATGTAAGTATATTTTCCGTGGCATTAAAAATTTTTTTTTGCTATTCATATTCCTTTGTTTATTTCAGTTTTACATTTCCCATCACTGGTTATCATATGTTCAATGTAGTTGTAGTTCTAAACTGTCTCCACGTCTATTCCTTCACTTTTGATATCAGCTTGTAGGTTTTTAAAAATGTCTTTGTTTATGATCATAGTTTTAGACTTTTTTTGCAAAATTCAAATCTAATCCATAAATTTTGTTTCTCGTGTTTATTTCATTATGTAATTTTTGTAGATCTTTAGCATTTTCTGCAAGTAATATAGTATCATCCACCTATCTTTGGTTATTGATTTTCTTAAAATTAATGTTTAGGCCTGGCATCTCTGTGATGTTTTTAAAGATTTATTCAGTGTCAAGATTGAACAATCTTGGTGATAGGACGCATCCTTATCTTACTCATTTTTTAAAAGTATCAATAATGTAGACTTCTCTTTGTTATATTTTATTTGCTAATATTTTGTTTTCTTCCATCATAAACTAGATACTAGTCGTACGCCAGTGTCATCTAAATTTATATATTTAGTATTGTAGAAGTTGTATATGTTGTATTTTATCAAAAAGCTTTGGTGTAATCTATGAAGCTGAGCTATATTGTTTTACTTACTTATGTGTACATTTCATTTAATGTCTTTATGCAATATATGGATTCTTTTGTTCCACTATTTTTTCTAAAACCATATTACTGATTGTTTAATTCAATATTGATTTTATTCTGAATCCTTCCTTGTATAACTTTTAGCAAAATTTGTGTGACAAGGCTCATCAATCTTATTGTTCAAAAGTCACGACATTCAACTGCACCATTCTTTTTAGGCAATGCAATGAAAGTTGATGTTTTTAATTTATTTGGTATATATCCTGTATGGTATGTGTCGTTGCATATGGCTGTGATCACTTAAATTACAAAATATTCTAGTGCCAATCCTAACTGTATGCTGTCAAGTCCTGCTGCTTTTCCCTGTTTCATTTTTCGAATAGTTTTTTTTTCAATTCAGAATTTAAGATTGTATAGTCCGATGTACATTTTATAACTGGTTTCTTGTCCGTTTGGTCATGCATTAGTTATGATATATATCCTTGCCATCTATCTATTATATCTTTATTGTATGTTAGCATTTTTCCATTTTTGTCTGCAATGCATTCGCTTTCTGTGGCTTCTTTTTTTATTTTTATTAGTCATTCTCTTTATGTATGTGTGCAGTCCTCTTAAATTGTATTTACTTTCCATAGTTTCGATTTCTAGAAAACTTTGGCTGAGCCAGTCTACTTTTGCATTCTTGCACATTTCGCGTATTTCATTATCTATTTTGTTGTTTTTGACAGTGTTCTTCCTTTGTCTTGTTTCTTTTCTTTCTTCCATTTTTTCTAAGATGGTGTTTAGTTATCCATTTCTTTTTTGTTGTTCTTTTCTGTTTTTGTTTGTCTGTGGTTTCTTTTGCAAGTTTCGTGTATGCCTTTCTTTATGCACTGACATTTGGACTCTCTACTGTATTGCTCAACTCCTTCTTCTAACAGCTTCTGATATGTTTTCTTTATTTGTATTGTATACATATCAGTAACTTCTTTGTAATTATAGGTGTTATATCTAGTGGTATTGTTTATGAATTGATCTTTTGCTTGTTTCTCTATAGTTTGATTTTCATTTTAATCATTACAGGATTGTGATCTGAGTTAATATCTGCTCCTTGATAGGTTTTGGCTTTCTTGACGCTGTTACGGAACCTATCTTTTATCAATTTTTAGTCTATTTAATTCTTCTTCTTATCTGCAGGGCTTTTCCAAGTACATAATTTCCTTTTTTATTGCTGAGAGTAAGTTTTACATATTATCAGCCTGTTTTCTTCGCACAATTGTATTAATCCACTTCTCTCATCTCTTATTCATAAACCATGATTTCGTATAAAGATCACATATCTACCTTTCCATACTTTGGCATTCATTTTGCACATTACAATTAAGATGTCCGAAGATTTCATTTGCTTCATAATTTTATTTAGTTCTGCATGCATAGTATGCCTCTATTTGTTCATCTGTGTAGTCTTGAGTAGGTGCATACGTCTGTATTATTGCTATGTAGAATGGTTTTGCTTTAATTTTGAGTAGTGTAATCCTATCATTGTATGTGTAGTGGGTATTTATATATTTATGTAGCTCCCTTTATATTTCCATTCCTACCCCTCTTTGATGTTGTGTTGTGTCTCCTGAATATATAAATGCATAATTTTCGTCATATATGTACCCACACTCTTTACATTTTGTCTCTGATATGCCTAAAATATATAATTAGTCGTTTTGCTTCTAAAGTAAGATCTTCTAATTTTCCTTATTGGTAGAGTCCTAACAGTCCATGCACTTATTTTTAGATCTTTCATTTGATATAAGTTAGAATTCCTCTTCATGGCTTTCTCTGGAATAGTACGTGATGAGGCTCCAATCTCTTTCACGTTGTTTAGCCACATTTGTCTTTCGTGTCCCGAATATGTATGTTGTATACAACACACTTTGCTGTTTTCACATTCTCAACCGTTGATCATTGCTGACTATTTCGCCCAATCCACCGTCACAGACTTTGCATATTTAGGATTGACATTCTCGTCTGCCCAGAGCAACAGTGACAAAAAATGACCTATCACCGATCGATATATCTTGATTGAAAAGAAGATAAATATCCACTTAACAACGAGAATTTTCCCCGTGCATCAGCCTGCCAGAAGTTAAACAACCAGAACATGAACAGAACATTACATCCAAGCAGCACACCGCGTGTAACCGGCGTATTTCGAAACAACACACGCTGCAGCGGAAAACACAGTCCACATACATACGCCATCTTAGACGTTAGCACAGCAGCTGTTATAATTGCACCTTTCATTCCAACATACCATATTTCATTTACGGCGTTTTATAATAGCGGGTTGCCTTCTGATCTTCTATCTCTGTTCGCTTGACCAAAATAGATAAACTTTTTATGAGAACCACTTGAAGATGGAGTAAGGTCTGATCAGCTCTATTGATGTTGATCCTAATACATGCAGTCAGCTATGAGTCAGTGGCCACTCTAAGCACAATTGTTGGTTTTAGACTTTTGAAATGCAGCTGTGTCCGATCTTCTGTTTAATCTCCGCAACGCTAAGAACATATTTCTGTGCCATGAATTGATTGAATATCCGGATATCAGATTTTCACTAATATGTGTGGAACTATTATACTGTTGATTCAAGAATTGAGTTATTGACAAAATAACTAGAGCTGATAGTCTTGCTTCCAGAGATCAGTAGTGGAAACATCATATCTTGAAATGAAATATTTACTGGTTTCTGTGTGACTGTATGTTAGAGCTACACGATGATTGATGGGTTTGTTAGTTATAGATAATCTAGTTATTAATAGATTGAGAGCACTGAAAAAAATGAAACAGAGTCTTCTTGAGTAAAATATCTAACTATCGTCTTTAATTGCAGTGAGTTATCTTTCAGAAATCATTGACGACTACCGTGTTATGTCTAGTTATGTTTGTGTAATAATTATTGATTTTTATCTAGTTATGTATATTTAAACTGAACTGTGTGTTATTACGATATATAAAACTTAATATCACTCATTACTAATACAAAGAACGCAATAAAGTGATCATATTGCTTATATTTTTTTTAATTTCTTTTATTTATTTACGCAACACTGAAATGCAGGACTGTTGGAAGGAAAGGAGCATCAACGATCGCTGCTTGTCTCTTACGTGTAACTTGCCAGTTGTTACCAAAACTAACTGTAATGAGAAATGAAGAATACATTATGATCTCCTCTTGTTAAGAATTTAATAATAAATAAATATTTTGAAAAGTGCTCAACAAAAATTATTCCAAGTACAAAGTAATACTATATATATATAGGGGTTCGACCCAATTATATTATATATATATATATATATATATATATATATATATATATATATATAAAAGTAATGGTGTATACAAAAATGGTTATGTGCTATTTCAAGAAAAAACATGTAAGAAATATATGTGCGAATTAATGTTTTCAACAGATTAGATGAACAGTTAGTAATGAAAATCAATTGATATCAAATATAACATTTTAAGGTAAGAAGATACAAACATAAACATTTGATTGTATTTTAGAATGATTACACGAGCAGGTTGCTGGGTGTTTGGGAGAAGCCTAACTTTGAAATAATGTTTGGAAAAAGTGTAAATGCTTGATATGCAAATGTATCATGTATATGTATATATGTATATATATATATATATATATATATATATATATGTGTATATATATATATACATATATATATATATATACACACACACACACATATATATATATATATATATATATATATATATATATATATATATATATATATATATATATGAAAATCTAGAGATTATATCTCTGGCATAGTTTTATATAATATTTGACACCATTCAGGTCCACGTTTCTATTACTCGTTAATGCTGTAGCTATCGACAGAGCATATGTGAAGAATACAATGCTTTCTTCTCTAATCTAATCCTTCCAGAGTTTTAGCTGCAGTTTTCAGAGCCTCTGCCTCTAATTTACTTGACTATTTTCTTGTTGCTAAAGAGAGTCTTTTCTGTGTTCCAGACATGATAACTCCATTTTATATTAACTTGGTTGCTGATCCAACTGTGTAGGCATGACTTCAGGGGGAGTATGGGTTGTGTTTCTCTGTGCATATTAGTATTCTTCATCTTATATTTTCTACGTTCTAGATATTTTTAAACAATATTTGAGAAACGTTCTATATCTGTTCAGGAAGATGCTGTTTTCCACACGGTGGGAGTTTGTACGTTTTATTACATGGTTTAACTGCCACCAGTTTAATTGTCTACTTTCATAACTTTAGTTAATCCACCACAATTTTTCATCTATAGTCTACCTTTAATAAAACATGTTATATTCTGGTGCAGACGGTAATTGTTCAGTCTTCTGAATTGTTCCCCTTGTTGTCGAGTTCTGGTTTCTTTTATGTTTTCCATTGATTGTATGTGTTTGATTTCCTCGAGGTCTATAATGGGTGTTGATCTCATGCCACTAGTTATAATTCGCGTTACTTGCTTTTGTAGTGTGTTCAACTTGACACAATTGTACTTCGTCGCTGGTGTCCATACTGCAATGCCACACATTAGGATTGGTCTCACTCGCCCCATGTAAAACATTTTAGTACGCTCCCACCTGTTCCCCTAGTTGTAATGTTTCCATGATTGTCATCCTCTTTGTCTAAATACCTCCGTCTGAGTTGTACATGTTAAACGACGGTGTTTGAGAGGCAGAATAATGTTTGTGTTGTATTTCCCTCATTTATTCTTACTAGGTAATAAAATGCCAACATTTCCGTTGAGAAGTTTGTCGGCTTCATAAGTAGTACTTTCTATCCATAAGTGGTATTCAGAGGTTCACAGAGCAAAGTCGACCTCACATATGAAGTTATAACCTCTTTTTGGATTAATCTATGTTATGCTATTTATATTTTTAAAAACATTTTGTTTTGGTACTGTGTTTTTGCCATCCTTAGTCTGTAAGTATACTAACGTTTTATTACCGTCAAATTAAAACAAAATGTGGTAATACATTTTTCACGTTGAAATTCTCTGCTAGAGTCTACTAGAATTCTATTACCATCCTTTCTCGTTGAGTCTCACTGTCATCGAGTATTTTTAACACCACCAATAGAACTGAAAACATGTTTTTCTATTCCCCTCAGTCCCTTACTTGTCTATGACAACGTTACCCTAATACATGTATTTCCCAGCCATTACAATCTTTGGTAGGACTGTATTTACTTGAGATTTTTTCAGAAGTTCTCGAATGCACCTCATGTTACTGTGTTTTTATTGTAAAGAACCTGCTTGTCTTGAAACCCTAGTATTCTTGTTTTACTATTACTTGTCAACTCTTCTAGCTATTTGACTTCTTTTAGTACCATTACGTTTCATCTATTTAAACCGCTACATGCTTCACCATTTTCTTTATAGAAACATATTATCAATATATTTCTCATATTGGCGTAGGACAACACGTTCGTAAAATATGCTCTTACGTCATGATTGTCATCGCCATCTTCTGCTACGTATAATATTGTCTAACCGCTATTTTATATCATTTCTTGTTCGTTGTATTATAACATTTTCACAGTCATGTACTATTTGTTCTGTCACAATTAATCATCTTCTCCTACAATTATTCACCTTTCTGTCTTACAATAGGCCTGTTTTTGAAACAATACATAAGGCACCACAAGAAATTTCTTTAACAAATTTGTCTCATTTGTAATTGTGGAGGAATACCTCTTGTTATATTATGACACCGAACTTTTATAATCGCTCGCTCAACAATGTGATGTTACTGACTCCCCAAAGCAAGAAGTGATTATGTATGTTGTTGCTTCATATATTAACATGTGTTGAGACAGTACACACTTTCTAGCTAATACTAACGTATATAAATCCAGAAGTCTGCTAATTCCTTGTTTATTTATCTTTATATATTTAGCTAACTCTATATCCATCTATCTATTGACCTTTCGAGCTGTAGCCGGCCAATAGGGCGTAGACCAAGATACTCCTTCTCTTATCTGAATTTTTGTTCTATCAGTTTTCAATTCTTTTAAAGATATTTTATCAAATCTCGCCATTTGTCTCTATTCTGTGCAACAAGCTCGATCCCATTGAGGGAGCCGATTCCTGCTGCTTTTGCCTCTCTCAGCAATGTTCTTCTCAGTGTCTCTCTGGGTCTTCCTCTTTTTCTCTTACCTGTTGTTTCCCACATAAGGGCTTGCTTTGCTATTCGGTTATTATCTCTTCTTATCACATGTCCAACGTATGACCATCGTCTTTTCTTGATTACTGAAGATATTAGTGGTTGATTGGCTATTTCTCTAATTTCCTCGTTTGTTTTGAATTCGTTCCACGCTATACCAAGTATTTTCCTTACACATTTATTTTCGAATGCGTTCAACTTTGTTTCTATATCTCTTGTTGTTTTCCAGCTTTCACACGCATACGTAAGGATTGATAGTACATTTGATTTGAATAGTCTAAGTTTTGTGTTTGTGCTGATGAGTTTTGATTTCCACAACTTTTCAAGGCTTCTGAAAGACATTGCTGCTTTAGCTATTCCGATTCTAATTACTTTGCTTATATCCCCTTCTCGATCAATGTGACTTCCAAGATAGATAAAGTGATCGATCTCTTCCACTGGTTTGTTTTCCATGTATATTTTGTCGTCTGTTGGAATTATGCTTTTCATGACTTTAGTCTTTTCATGATTGATCTCAAGTCCAATTTTGCTGGCTACTGATGATAGTTCATTTGTGTTTTCCTGCATCGTTTGTATGTGACTGCTGATGAGAACTATGTCATCAGCAAAGTCGAGGTCCTCCAAATGGTCTCCATGAATCCATTCGATGCCTTTATTACCAGCGCAGTATTTCTTCATTATGAAGTCCATAACAACTCCAAATAACAAGGGCGATAAAATACATCCTTGTTTAACCCCAGTTTCTATTGGGAAACATTCGCTCAGTCCTTCCTCTGTTCGAACGACACAAGTGTAACCATCATACATGTCTTCAATAATATTTATGATTTTTGATGGTAAGCCATATTGCTTCAGAATTTCCACGAAGAATATCGATGAATACTGTCAAATGCTTTTTTGAAGTCGATGAAGTTAAGTAAAAAAGGTTTATATACATATCAAGAAATAAAAACTTACGCTATGGACCAGTTTTAATGCTTCAAAGATAGAAGTATATTCAAATGAAATGGACGTGACATGTTTTTGTTTTGTAAAAATAAAAATATATCAAAACACAGAATGTCATTTTCAGATTGTCTAAAAAAAATTCATCTGTAGTGGATGATGAGGGCACTGTAATTAATTTTGGACGAGTTCAACACATCCACAATAGATTTGCATATTGAGAAACTTGTGTTGGCTGCATCCAGTTTACAAGCAAGGAGAACTAGTAAGTTCTGGATCTATTGTGATATTTCTTTTATTCTCACGATAACAGTCAGCTTTATGTTGATGATAGCCTTCAGTTCTGCTCTTCTTTGACTAATATATCAACATCGATAAAAGAAAAACAATTGAACTCGATAGGTAGGGTATTGAAATAAATCTTCGAAGGCAACATGTGACTACCATGAAGTTCAGTTATTAGAAAGGGTGAAAGAAAGTCATACCAAGTTGTATGTGACCTGAACCAATGAAGGCAGTCAATAATAGTGTGGGCCAAACACGGAGCATTTTGAAAATAATGTCAACGAAACGCGCCAAATGTAGAAAGATTTTTATCGAAATACAAAAAGCAAACACACGTTGCTTCCAATTTTGATGTATATGATAAGACTGATGACATTAAAAGCTGGACTGTAGAACAAGATGAATGAAACAATGCCCCACCAACACTTGACTCCGAAAGAGAAAGAATGTTGATGGTAGTGTAATTCTATTTACTTTAATTGATTATTGTCATTTAACAATAAATAAGTTATTGTTGAGACATTTCGATCTATATTCTCTTGGTATTTGTACCGTCTTATTACCATACACAGTCTGTGTTTATATACAATTCGTTTTAACGTGGAATATAAAATTTAGATAACATATTTTTGCTGTGCAAACTCTAGTGTTCGATTACAATAATTTCTTGTATTGTCTTCAAGCTACATGTCATGTCATCTTAATTCATCGCTACTTCACTTCATTTGTTCCGACTTAATAAAACATTGCATTATAACTATTTTATTTACAAACTTCTCTTTTTGATTCTTATTAATTCTCATTTCATTATTTTCTTTCTTTTTGTTTTACCAAACACCTCTTTCATAAATAATGTACATAAAACACATAACCTGGTCAACACTAATGTATATCTACATCCATGAGCATGCTCATACATTGTGTATTTATATTTATGTGCTAATTGTCCTTAGATATCAAGAGAAAAGTTTTCGATGAAGACTGGGTGCTTATAAGGAAGAAGAATATTCATTTTCTATGGGTGTAGCGTGATCATATGAACAACAAATGGGAAAAAAGATTGCAATGCACTTTCTAAAAAAGTACACTTTAACAAGGTATGGTAATAGCTTCACTGAAATTGAACACAACCGAATACTGAAGTTTTACTCTACATGCGGTCATCTTCAGAAAACGAGAACAACGACAACAAATGTATTTTAGTATTTTTCAACTTATGTTTTCTCCGTTCTAGATATGTGTAAACAGTATGTGGGAAATATTCTTTATTTGTTCAGGAAGATGCTGTTTTCCATACGGTGGGTGTTTGTACATTTTATTACATGATTTAGCTGCCACCAGTTTAATCGTCTACTTTCTGCATAACTTTAGTTAATTCACCTCAATTTTTCATCTATAGTCTACCTTTAATAAAACATGTTATATTCTGGTGCAGACGGTAATTGTTCAGTCTTCTGAATTGTTCCCCTTGTTGTCGAGTTCTGGTTTCTCTTATGTTTTCCATTGATTGTAAGTGTTTGTTTCCTCGAGGTCTATAATCGGTGTTGATCTCATGCCACTAGTTATAATTCGAAGCAAGAAGTGATTATGCATGTTGTTGCTTCATTTAATTAACATGTATTTATACAGTATAACACACAAATTCTAGCGAACACTATCTAAATCGTGAAGTCCGCTCATTTCTTGTTTATTTATCTTTTTTTTATATTTAGCTAACTGTATATACTTATCAAGGGAAAAAAAAAACTTACTGTATGGGAAAATTCCTAAGGCTTTAAAGATAGAAGTATATTCAAATTGAATGGACGTGACATGTTTTCTTTTGTACAAATAAAAATATATCAAAACACAGAATGTCAGTTTTAGATTCTCTAAAAAATTTCATCTGTAGTGGATGATGAGGGCACTGTAATTAATTTTGGACGAGTTCAACACATCCACAATAGATTTGCATATTGAGAAACTTGTGTTGGCTGCTTCCAGTTTTCAAGCAAGGAGAACTAGTAAGTTCTGGATCTATTGTGATATTCTTCTATTCTCACGATAACAGTCTGAGTTTCGATGCTTGAGGCAATATTAAACATAAATTTTCGAACATTTCTGGATAGGCGGTCGATCACATTATGGGTGTAAACTCGCGTGCTAATACGCCGGTTCAAGTCTCGTACTTTACCTTTAGATTGTGTACACAAAAATAATCTCCAAATTCAACATGTGACTACCATGAAGTTCAGTTATTAGAAAGGGTGAAAGAAAGTCATACCAAGTTGTATGTGACCTGCACCAATGAAGGCAGTCAATAATAGTGTGGGCCAAACACGGAGCAATTTGAAAATAATGTCAACGAAACGCGCCAAATGTAGAAAGATTTTTGTCGAAATACAAAAAGCAAACACACGTTGCTTCCAATTTTGATGTATATGATAAGAATGATGACATTAAAGGATGGACTGTAGAACAAGATGAATGAAACAATGCCCCACCAACACTTGACTCCGAAAGAGAAAGAATGTTGATGGCAGTAAAATTATATTTACTTTAATTGATTATTGTCATTTAACAATAAATACATTATTTTTTAGACATTTCGATTTATATTCTCTTGGTATTTGTACCGTCTTATTACCATCCACAGTCTATGTTCATATAAAATTCGAATTAATGTCGAATATAAAATTTCGCTAACATATTTTTGCTGTGCAAACTCTCTAGTGTTCGATTACAATAATTTCTTTCATTGTCTTCAAGCTACATGTCATGTCATCTTATCTCATCGTTACTTCACTTCCTGTCAGGCCTAGTAATTTTACCTGCTACTGTATGCAGTAAACAGTACAACCTGTGGATGCCCTGCTGCCTTGCAGGTAAGCTCGGGAGAGTAAAAGGCTAAGGGAGGGTACCCTGAAGTAAAACAACCGCACTGCCTTGTTAATGAGACATTTTAGTGAAAGGCTAGCGGAGTCAACCGTAAACAAACCGACGGAAGGCAACAGAAAACCAGCGTCGTAATGTCTTTATATAATCATGAATCGCTATAACATAAGGGAACGATGGACAGAATACATTAATGATATTTATAATTATGAACGAAAGGGAAGTAAATATTAAGGATAATGGAGAAGGACCAGAAATACTAAGAGAAGAAGTGGAAGACTCCTTGCGCAATATGAAAGCAGGCAAAGCTCCTGGACCAGAGGTGATTTTGGAATAGAACTAATAACAAAAATATTGAATGATATCTACAACAGCGGATATATACCAGACGACATGGTCAAATCAATATTCATAGCCCTACCAAAGAAATCGGGTGCGATTGAATGCGATGATCATCGCACAATAAGCCTTATGAGTCATATGACTAAGATATTACTAACAATCATCATGCGAAGAGTGCGAAAAAAAATCAGTCCAGAAATTAGCGATGAACAGTGTGGTTTTCTTAGAGATGAAGGAACAAGCAATGCCATTTAATTCATAAGATCTTTAGTAGAAAGAGCCATAGAGGTGAAAACAGATCTATACCTATGTTGCATAGATTACACCAAGGCATTTGACAAAGTAAAGCACCAAAAAATAATCAACATTTTAGAAAGCATAAACATAGACTGCAAAGATCTAAGAATAATAAAGAACATGTTTCAAAAAATAAAACAGGGTGTTAGACAAGGTTGTGTGCTGTCACCAGATTTGTTTAATATTTATAGTGATATTATTTTAAGATCCATAAGGGGCATGCCTGGAATAACAATTGGAGGTCATAATATAAATAATCTAAAGTATGCTGATGATACAGTATTAATCGCTAAGTGTGAAAATGAGTTACAAAAAAATGTTGGACATTATAGAGAAGAAAAGCAAAAATAAAGGACTCAGCCTTAATAGCAAAAAGACAGAGGTAATGGTAACAACAAAGAAAAAGACATCACCTCAGTGCAAAATAAAGACAAGTGGAACAATATTAAACTAGGTAAATGAATTTAAATATTTGGGAACTTTGTTAACCTCAGATGGAAGATGTACAAAAGAGGTGAGATGCAGAATAGCTCAGGCAAAAGCAGCTTTCCAAAAAAATTATGAATATACTATGCAATCCATTTTTGACAATAGAAACAAGAAAAAGAGTTCTTAAATGTTACGTAGAGCCAGTCTTAACATATGGATGCGAGTCATGGACAATTGGAGAACAGACAAGAAAATCACTGGGGTCTGTAGAAATGTGGTTTTACAGAAGAATGTTCAGAATACCATGGACAGCTAAGAAGAGTAATGAAGAGGTTCTGAGAGAGGGCAAAGCAAACAGATAGCTAATTTCCAATGTTAGGAAGAGACAATCATCATTTGATGGCCATGTAATGAGAAGAGAGCAACTTTAATAGATCGTAACAAAAATTGAGGGACGAAGAGATAGAGGGAAGCAAAGAGAAAAAATAACAGACAGCTTAAGAGAATGGCTTGGCAGAAGGTCAACAACAGAAATGATAAATAGCTGCCGAGATCAAAAGTTGTGGAGAGACATGATCACCTACGCCACTAAGCCCGGTACTTGATGATGATGACTTCACTTCAAATCTTCCGACTTAATAAAATATTGCATTATAACTATTTTATTTACAAACTTCTCTTTTTGATTCTTATTAATTCTCATTTCATTATTATCTTTCTTTTTGTTTTACCAAACACCTCTTTTAGAAATAATGTACATAAAACACATAACCTGGTCAACACTAATGTATATCTAATTCTATGAGCATGTTCATACATTGTGTATGTATATTTATGTTTAAGCTCACTGCCCTTAGTTATCAAGAGAAAAGTTGTCGATAAAGACCCGGTGCTTATAAGGAAGAAGCATATTCAATTTATATGGCTGTAGCGTGATCATATGAACAACAAATGGGGAAAAAGATTGCAATGCACTTCCTTAAAAAAAGTTGTTAATTTCTCTAAGAAAGCAATGTTATTTAAGGGTTGGAAACGAACAACTAAATGCAGTACTTCGGTAATGCTGATAGCAAGGAGCCAGTAGTGGCGTGAAAAGTATCCTTTTACAAGGTATGGTACCAGCTTTACAGAAAAAAGAAACATAACTAAATACTGACGTTTCGGTATACATGTGACATTCTTCAAAAAACAACAACAACAACAACAAACGATGAGGCATAGACAAATACTGCTACATCTAGGGTGATTGGTATATTTAATTTAAGGAGAAGTGTCCAGATGGATAAAAGATCGAATGATGGAATGAAAGACATATGCTACATTTCGGTGGATAGGTAAAAAGTGGAAATATAAAACTGTAAATATATATGGAGAAATAATTATATATAAAATAAGAGTTATCTTGTAAGCAGAATCCGTCCGCTCAGAGTGAAAAATGGTTGTCCAATGCCAGAGGGAGGACCTCAGTAACGTGTTTAGATCGGAAGTCAGACGAGTAATGAAGTAGTCAAGAGTGAAACGGGTAAAGACTAGCAATTTATGAGGGTGTAAAAGTAAACAGACTCAACCGACATTGCTTAAGTACCCTAACGATAAGAGAGTGCATAAATAGAGGGGTAGGTACTGATTAGATGTATTGAGGGGCGTGAAGGCAGAAGACTCAGTCTACATTCCTCAGACTCCGTAGCGATAAGTAGACGTGTTAGTAGATTATTACGATATGCAGTACAGCTCCAAATATTGCCTGATGAAGACGTGTCTGTTGATAGGGGACAAAAACCAGAGTAGAGGAGGGAAAAAGATGGAGGAGAGACGGGTGACAAAAAAACTAAAGTGAATCGGCTGCGTAAATCGGAAGAGCATGACATCATGTCAGTAACTAGGATATCCGCCTTACCTCGATGGCACTGAGAGTTGAGGTGGAATGCTACAGGGATGTCTGAATTCCGAGTGAGGTTATACAGATGTTTACGACATTTGACTCCGAGATGACGTCTTGATTCGCATATGTTGGTCAACTTACATTGTTTACATATGATGGCATAAATAATGTTACGCGATGTACAATTGAATCCCTCTCTGATCTCTAAAGAACAATTGGGGAAGAGAACCGTATCTGTCCGTTGGACGTTGTTGCAAGTCTTACATTGGCTGCGATTACAGTGGATCGTTCCAAAATGGATGTCGGGGAAGGCATGAAGGAGGCTCCTGACAATCATGTCACCGAAGTTGCGATCATGCTTAAAGGCTACTAATAGAGGGCCGATGATAAGATTACGGGAGTCAGATCGACGAATGGGTAGCTAGCGGTGAATGATACTGATCATCGCGTAGTGGTGGGGTAGATGGGTGAGAGCAATCACAATCTCAAGGGAGGAGGGCGGGTAGTGGGGGTCAGAGCAGCCTGGCGTGAGGTGGGAAGATCCCATCGAAGAGCAGGAAGGAGAAGGGTTAATGCGGGCCTATAGATAGTCTCGAGTCTATAGACGTGTTACTTTACAGAAAAATATTGAGAATACCATGGACAGGTAAGAA
Organism: Megaustenia siamemsis; assembly: GCA_032433765.1. Classification (NCBI taxonomy): domain Eukaryota; kingdom Metazoa; phylum Mollusca; class Gastropoda; order Stylommatophora; family Ariophantidae; genus Megaustenia; species Megaustenia siamemsis. The sequence goes on along the minus strand of JAVIAB010000124.1, from coordinate 89,129,479 downwards.
GAGTAATAAAAACGTCCTGAAAGAGGCCAAAGCAAAAAGAGTTCCAATATTAGGAAGAAACAACCATCATTTTTTGGCCATGTAATGAGAAGAGAGCAACTGGGATATATTGTAACAATTGGGAAAATTGAAGGACGAAGAGAGCAAAGGGAGGGCCCTGCTTGCCGGTTACATTGAGCAGACGGACCAAAGAAATGAGGCTGTAAAAAAGAGGATACAGGGATCGCTGTCAAAATTGCGTATGGATGTAGTGCTGGAAGAAGATCTCACAATCACAACTGATACCATTCGCACGACACTTAAAAGGTCACGCAACACTGCTCCTGGTCCAGATGGTGTTCGGTATGATGATATAGTCGATTTAGCTGACGACGACTCGACAAAACTGGCCAATGAGTTTAATGCCAGTATTCGGTGTGGCCAGATTAAGGAGGAGTGGCTACACAGCTACTTACTACCGCTACGGAAGCCAAACAAGGCACATTATCAGATCAGTGCCTACAGAATCATCACAATGCAGAGCACTGCAGGCAATATGCTGGAGAAAATAGTTGCCCGTGTACACACCTGTGGGTCTTGAACAGAAACGCGCATTCCAACCCACACTCGGAGGTCATAGATATAACAAAGAGATATGACTCAATGCGGCAGTCCTTGCCGATGACGATTTCGAAGGCTTCCACAGACGAGAGGAGATATGTGCTGCTGCTATAGATCTGGAGGATGCATGCAATAGGGTACCATTTGAATATCTCATGCATATGCTCCTCAAACTGTAGGTGCATTCCTTCCTCATTAGATGGATCGCCGCGGCACTGTTTCACGTGGAAAAATTACAAAATAGAAAAAAATGGTATGTAAGAAGCTTTACGTGATAAGTGGACGACACAGAATGAACGACATTTCGGCCCAATAGGCCTTCAGCAGGAACAAACAAAAAAACACACACTCAAAACTAATAACGAAACAACTAAAACAAAAACAATCGAAATGTGTTAAAGAAAACAAAATTATCTATCCTGTGTGTAAACAGAAGTCAAAACGAAAAGGAAATAGCAACCAAGTGCGGCTGTCGTGAACGTACAGAAATGTGCGAAAATGCACACAGAACCAGAGGAGTTCACACAGGGGTCAGTGTGCAAACACAAATGAGAAAGAAAAGAACAGCAGACCAACAGGTGCTCAAAAGGCAGCAAGAGTGAGATGTCCGAGAGTGGGGTACAATAAAAACAAATAATGGGTAAGGAGCACAGAAAAAAGGTATAGAGAACACCAAAGTGTCTCATTAGGGACTCGAGGAGGAGAACTATAAATAGCATAGTAAGTAGACCAAAGAACCCAAATATGTGCAGTAGAGAAGGCTATGCAAAAGGGAAGGAGCAACCAAAAGGAAAATATGTGTATGAGTGTCATACATTCATATCTCGTGGGGTCAGCGAACCATACTGGACAATGAGGCGATTTTCCAAAGTATAGCGGCTGCGGTCGCCAGAGTGACACATGACAATACCAGTGACACGGATGCCGTCTTTGCCCTTGTGATCAGGGGAGTTGAAGTGGGAAGACACCGGAGTACCAGTATTCTGTTGGACATCACGTAGATGTTCACAACATCTTTCCGCTAATCTTCTCCCAGACTCACCAATATAGGTCATGTGGCATCGTTGGCATGTGATGGCATAAATGATGTTGCGGGACACACATGTGAAGCTATGCTTGATCTCGAACCGTCCATTAGGGAACACGACCGAGTCAGTAGGGAGCACATAGGCACAGGTGATACAATTACGACCACAAGGGGCCGTACCGAAGTGTTGAGGGTGGGAGCGAGGGAGATGGCTCCTAACCAAAATATCTCTAAGATTCCTGTCGCTCTTAAAAGCGATCATCGGGGGATCACTAAAAAGTAGACGAATAGTGGGATCAGAGAGGAGAATGGGACGGTAGCGGTTGAGTATCCTCACAGCAGCTAAGTTGTGAGGGTGAGTATAGTTCTCTCAGAAGGGGGCTGTTGGAAGGAGTGAGTGCCTCGGGACGGGAGATAAGGAGGACCCGCTTGAGGGCAGACTGGAGGATCGAGTCTGGATAAAGCCGGCGGCTGAAGAAACCTAACATGAGGTGAGCCCGTAGAAGGAAATCCTGGTCGTCCTGGCAGATGCGAAGGAAACGCAATAACTGGGAGAACGGAACATAATTACGACAAGAAGGTGAATGGGATGAAGTGTAGAGAAGATAACAATGGGCGTCCGTGGGTTTATAGAAAACCGAGGTGTGGAGGCCACAAGTACCCAAAGAAACGATAAGATCTAGGAAGGTGACGGAGGAAGTGGATATACAAGATGTGAACATCACAGCTTTGTGATAGCCACCAATGTAGTCGATACACCTGGAGAGGTCATCCTCAGGTAGATCGGTAAGTACGAAGCAGTCATCAATGTACCGAAGGTATATGATGGGAAGGGGACCTTGATATGAATTGAGAATTTGGTACTCAAGGTAGCCCATAAACAGGCAAGCATAGCTGGGGCCCATCTTGGTGCCCATACTACTCCACTAACCTGGTCATAAAAGTTACCATCGAACTCAAAGGTGTTGATGTTGAGTACAAGCTCAGTAAGGCGGAGAAGGGTGGCAGTATCCACAGAGTGGTGTTGTCTCTGGTCAAGAAAGAAACGTAGAGCCAAGAGGCCGTCGGAGTGAGGAAGAGAGGTGTAGAGGGTGCAAACATCAAGGGTAAAAAGTCGGTATGAGTGACCATGGGAGAGAGAGATAGAAGAGAAGATATTAAGTGCATGGTTTGTGTCCTTGACATATGAGGGAAGACTGGCAACCATGGGCTGGAAGACACTGTCTAGATAGTCTGATATGTGTTCAGTCGGGCAAGCACACGCAGACACGATGGGGCGTCCTGGATAGTCGATTTTGTGAATTTTGGGGACAATATAGAAAGATGGTTTCCCAAGACCACTATTCGGGATAATAAGGCGAGACGCGCTAGGGGGAAGGAGGTGGTCACGGATCAGTTTCTTGATGGTAGATTGGACCTGCTTATTGTGGGGGACAGTAGCGTCGTCAGGACCGGGTTTATAAAACATGGTATTGGATAGTTGTCTGTTACCCTCTGAAATGTATAAGTCTCTGCGCCAAACTACCACCGCTCCCCCTTTATCGGCCGGTTTGATGACAATGTCTTCACGGCGGCGGAGATTAGAGAGGGCCCGAAGCTCAGAGGGAGATAAATTAGAGCGGTGAAGTTTTCTAGGGCACAATTGTTGTATCTCACGTGTGGTGACATTTATGTAGTGATCCAAGGCCTGGGATGCGCCGGGTTGAGGGGTCCAATCCGATTTACGGGAGTTGAAGCGAGAAAACTCGTCTACAGAGGTGGGTAAGGCTGAAGTAGCAGTAGTGCCAGAGTAATGGAGCTTCAAGCGCATACGTCTATGAAAATCATGGACATCCTTACAAAGATTATAATGGCCACTAGAAGAACGAAGGGAGATAAATACTGTTTCAGAGCAAGGTGATACTCAGATGTGGAAGTTGGACTTCTGAGCCAACATTCATTTGTCCAGGACAACCACAAGTCTCACCATAGTCACCAGTTCTATTTAACGTGTACACAATAATGATCACGGCCCAACAGCTGGGTAGGAGGGGAAGAACTATGACTTTTGCTGATGATATTCTTGTATATCGACAGGGAAGAGACAGACGGTGAATCGCCTCCACAATGCAGGACGAACTTGATCGCATTTCTTCCTGGTGTGGGGTTTCAGGAGCCTTGGTTAATCCTAATAAAGCATCAGTTTCATGGTTCTCCCTTAACAATCGTATCGTTAATGTGGGAGCTGTTGAGATGACCAGGGACAAGTTGATGACATACCTCGGGGTTAAGTTTGATCGCAGCCTGTGTTTTCGGGACCACGTCGACCATGTGATAACAAAATCCCACAAAGGATTAGCCGCCTTGAAGGTCATGGCAGCTGCCAACACCGAGCAAAGGCTACTTACTCTTCTGTTCCAGGGATTAGTCCTCGCACCAATCGAGTATGCCCTGGCAATTCTTACCGTCAGTACGACTCAAATTGATAGGCTGGAGAAAAATACAAAATGAAACCATGTGCATTATCGTGGGATGTACAAGGGACACTCCCTGTGTAGCAATGAGGTATCTTCTTGACTTTCCAACCATGGATGACAGAATCAAGATCTGGAGAACACGAGCATACCTGAAGTACAGATAAAGAGCGTCCATTGCACCACGTGCTCAACACAGGGAAAGGTGCCAGGCTAAAAAGAGGCAAATCATGGGTGAGTCGAGCAGAAGATGTCATCAAACAGGTCTGTGGGCTTACCAATATCAGCGTTGGTGAAGAGTGGAAACCGGTGCCTACGTCACTCAAGGGGACTTTTTCGTGTATTGTCACGCTGGACAGGAAAAGAAGGGAACAGAACCCGGTCGAAGTTAATGGTGAGGTCAACGGTCTCATCTGCGATAACACCGATGAGAAAGATGCAGTCATCTATACAGACGGATCTGTAAGACGACACGAAAGAAGTGCATGGGTATTTACAGCACGCTCGGCAGGCAGAATAGCCAAGGAAGACAGGGTTGCCCTGCAGTGGATCCCATCTCACTGTGGAATACCAGGAAATGAGAAAGCAGATCAGTTGGCAAAGGAAGGTTCAACAGGCACACAACTAGATACACCTGTTACATACCATCATAAGAAACAGATAATCAAATCAATCAGAGGACCACAAGCCCCAAATCAGGATGCCTTTTATAATATGAATAGATATGAACAAGTTATCATTATACGTCTCAGAACAGGACACAATCGACTCCATAGTCACATGTATACAAAATTCAAGATCGGCACCTCAACTACTTGTACATGTGGACAGGCGCCCCAGACTGCTGAACACATACTTCAAGACTGCACTGAATATAGTAGACTGAGGAAAATCCATTGGCCCATAGATACAACACTACAGACAAAACTATATGGGCCACTGCAAGAATTACAAAAGACAGTAACATTTATACAGGAAACGACATTGCAGATATAGACAATGCTTCAGGCGAACGAAAGATAGATAGATCTGCGATAACACCGATTAATGTTTACACAATACAATAATGACGTTTCAGCCTGTTGCCTTCTTCAAACGTCATTATTGTTCTTGAAACGTCGTTATTGTGTTGTGTTCCATCTTTGTAAAGCTGTCACCATACCTTTGAGTATTTATCATGCCCTACTACTGGCTAATTATCTGCATTACATTGTCTTTCTCCTCTTACCACAAACCTGTTGACCAAATGATGTATTGGGCTACACAATGAAACTTCAGAACATAAATTACGACTAGCAGTTGGTACTAATTGTCATATAGTATTAATTTGAAACTGTCTCTGCATTCATGCAACAGGTCGAGCCTCTAGGTATCAGAAGCGTGGAGCAGTTCTTGTTTTTATTTCATATGATCTAATAAAACGTGTCTAGTAGGTAAACATAAAACATACCATGTTGTTAACACTAACGTTTTTAAATCCAGAACCAAAAGAATCGCTTATTCTCTGTTTGCTTATATTTATGTTCAACCTAACTGCCTTCAGATATCAAGATAAAAACCTACGCTGAAGCCTTAGTGCATATATGTTTATTCATTTTCGATAGAAGTAATGTGATCATGTGGCGAAAAAAAATAGACAAAAAAGTGCTCAGAGCCATTCGTAAAAAGATGATTAAATTCTAAAAATAAAACCGAGGTTTTATATTTATGGATTAATGTAGCTCCTTTGGAATTTTGTTCGAGGCCAACATATCCGTACTAGGCATGTATATTGTGCCGCGTTGTGTTCTTCCCAACCCCCGCATGAACTTGTTTTTTTGCCAGAAGAGCTGTAAATTTCAGGTCTAAAATGAGGAGGACTAGTAAGGATAGTATCACCTCAAATTTTTCTCTATTCTCACGTCACAGCCAGCTTTGTGTTGATGATTACTTTAGGTTTCAGTTGTTTTTGGATAAATGTTTTAAAATTGTTATAATAACACAGTGATAAAAGGCAGGCAATGGAACTCGACAAGTCATGTACCGAGAAACTGATAGAAAGGCAACCTTTGACTGATATGAGTCCCTAGAAAGGTTAAAAGTCATACACAAGTGTATCTGACATGCAGCAGGGCAAGCAATCAATAAGAGAGCAGCAAATGCAGAACACCTGTACGAGAATTTCAAGGAACCGTTCACCTTTCAAATTCTTTAGTCTTCTATTACAAACTTTTCTTCATTGTTTTCTTGCTACGGGTCATCTTATCATTACTTCACATTGTTTTACCGATTAGGTATAATATTGTATTAAAGCCCCTTCCCATTTGTCTTCCCTCCTCTTACACTTTCTCTTGTAATTAATTTATTTTCTTTTCTTTCCAAATACCACCCTTGGAAAGGATATTTAATGCTCTTAAAATAAAAATCAAAATAATATGTCCTACTGGTTCATCTCTTCCAGCTTGGCTCTAGTTATTATATTAAACTGACTCTTAAAATTTGTAATCTCTTGAGCCCCGATGTGAAATTACTGAATCCCAACAGCGGGAAATAATGTGTTTTGTTTCCATTCATCTCATTATAAAGTGTTGAAATAGTGCCGGGCATATTATGCGGGTATCAATATCGTATCTAATTCCAGAAACATATTTATAATTTGATCTTTTTTTTTCTATTTACATATTGTAACTAACTTTCTTAACATACCAAGTTTAATACTTACTCGGCCGCATTAGTCTCACTCCTTAAAAAGAAGAAGTAGAATAAATGTAAAAGCTGTTTCTTGCTCATTTTGAGAAAAAAAAAAAAAGAATTGATAAAAGAACATATTGCTATTTTTCTAAGCTGTTAATTCCTCTTTAATAATAGCAATAACCATTCGCTAAGCGTTCTGACTAACATATATCAAGGGACTGTGAGAAATGTATAAATCTTCTTGTTTTCCCCCAAAAATTGTATACGAATAACGTGACAAATACAGACATGATAGTTCGTAATATGACATTGCTTCTGAAGCTTACAGATAGAATAGGTTGTATAAGACAGTATTTTATCAGAAACAACACATGATATGGAAAGTTTAATAATGGTGATGATAAACTGTTACAGACTCAGCCATGAACGATAATTGGAAGAGAGAAGAAGAATATGACGAGAGACAGAAGAATAAAAGAATGATACGATACGAGATTATATGACGATAGGACGATGATATAAGGTAAAATAGTTTTGGGCGGCATGGAATTAAAGTCATGTCTTATGGATTGGCAAGGAGACGTTAAGTCTACCGAACTTAGACGCGGTGGCGTAAGCGGTTTTAAGATTACAGGGAGGTGCGTACATGTGTTCAGCCTGAGCTTGTAGGTCCAGAGAGATGTTTTCTCTGGTTGACAAAGTTGCGTAACGCAACAACGCTTAACGCTGGACCCCCGTCGAACAGGTGTTGACACGAGATAGCTATAATAATACGACTAGCCCGGAAACATCCTTTGAAGGGCTGATTCTTGTGTCGGCAGGCGCTTTTGAAATACAGATAGACAGTCTGATATGAAAGAATTCTGACCAACAAATCGCCGCACGGAATGAAAGGGCCAATGAAAGTTTTAGTTGTATAGATAAATCGTATCTAGACTAGATTTCCATGATCTTTGGCCAGGTGGGAGTCGCTAAATGAACACTAAAAGGCCATGACTTAACTTGAAACGAAGAGACGAGAGGACAGAGGATGACGACAAGACAGAGGCAGAGAAACTTAGATCTTAGCTTAATAGGGACATAACAGAACACACAGAAGAGAACTTGGATTTAGATAAAGAGAACTCAGACTAGACGCAACACTTAAAGGAATATTTAGATTATAAGAGGACGATAAAGTTTGTTCATTGTATCAAACCGGTCAGATGAGCAGGAGAGACTGACGAACAAATCGCCGCACGTAATCAAAGGGCCAATGAAAGTTTTAGTTGTTACGGGACGATGCTTAGGAAGATTGACGGGTGTCAACAGGACGCTTAAAGCAATAAGACTATTGACATAATTTAAAAAAAAAAGGAGGAGCTAACGATATAGTGACAGCAGACGGACGAAAGATAAACCGTATCTAGACTAGATTTCCATGATCTTTGGCCAGGTGGGAGTGGCTAAATGGACACTAAAAGGCCATCACTTGACTTGAAAAGAGGAACACGACAGGACAGAGGAAGGAAAAAATTAGATCTTAGCTTAATAGAGACATAACAGAACGCACAGAAGAAAACTTGGATTTAGATAAAGAGAACTTAAACTCTAAACGCAACACTTAAAGGAACATTTAGATCATAAGAGGACCATATAGTTTGTGCATTGTACGAAACCGGTCAGATGAGCAGGAGAGAGTAGTGAACCTGCCTGAAGTTTGAGTAGAGAAATCAAGATTTTTACTAATAGAGTTCACACAGAGGTAGATACAATCTGCCACACAAGAAAATGAAGTGACTATCACAACGATTTTCAAAACTGTGGAAGCGAATCAATATCCAACGTGTACAGTTGTATAAAGGGTCAGTTCGATCATTATTTTCTCACTTTAGTAATGTGTGTGATCACCCCGCACCCCCCCCCCCACCCCACACACACACACATTGGCTATGAGTGTCCTAAATTATTATTACATTCCAGATTAGTTAACTTTGGCAATACATTACTTTTCTTGCATAACAGTTAAATCCACAGTGTACTATTATCGTCCTTTCTTTTACAGTCTTACGGTGTTCGAGTTTTTAAGAACACTAATCGAAATGAGAATTCCATTTCTTTCCTTCTCCTTCTCTAACATTACCAATATAGCGCACACTCAACGTATCTTCCGGCTACATGTATGATTTTCTTACAGTAATGTCTTTTTATCTACAATAATTTGTATTTTTACCTTACCATAAACCTTTTAGAGAAAATATGTATAGAGCTACACAAATGAAACTCCAGAACATAAATTACGCACTGGAAGTTGTTATTAAATGTAATATAGTATTAATATGAAATTATCTCTGCATTCATGTAATAGGACGTGTCTCTGAATATTCGATGTCTTCATTAGTTTTTCTGTATATTGTTTTATGTAATTAAACATTGTTTGGGGGTAAACATAAAACATGATATGTGTTTAACACTAACATATTTAAATGCGGAATCAAAAGAATGCTTAACCGTTATTTACATATATTTCTGTTCAACCTAACTGCCTTCAGATATCAAAATAAAAACCTAAGCTGAAGCTTCAGTGCATATAAGAAACAGGCCTAATCATTTTCAAAGGTAGTAATGTGATCATGTGGAAAAAATATGCACACAAAATGCACAGAGCAATTCGTAAAAAAAGTGATTAAATTCTCAAAGAAAACGAGGTTATTTATGGGTTACTGTAGTCACTTTGGAATTTTAGTCGAGGTCAACATATACGTACTGAAGGGAGGTCAAAAAGTAATGCACACCAATTTTTTTCTCGGAAACTATTCGGGCAAAATGTGTGAAATTTTCACAGATTATAGCTGAACATCACCTTTACACTACCTATTTGTCAACATAATCTCCGTCCAAGCGTATTGCCTTACGCCAACGCGAAACTAGGTCATGAATGCCTCGTTTGTACCAAGTTTTGTCCTGCTCGCGTAGCCATTTTTTAACTGCACGGATCACATCCTCATCATTGTTAAAGTGTTTCCCACGCAGGCATTTTTTGAGTGGTCCAAACAGATGGAAATCTTAGGGAGCCAGATCAGGGCTGTAAGGAGGATGGGGCAGTACAGTCCAACCAAATTTGTTGATTGCTTCCCGTGTTACCAGACTTGTGTGAGGGCGTGCATTGTCATGTTGAAGCAACAAATCTGCAGATGGCTTATTAGGCCGAACTCTGTGGCACCGATTTTTGAGTTTTGTCAGTGTATTGATGTAAGCTGTCGAGTTGATTGTCTCACCTCTTGTCATTACATCAACAAGAATCACACCATCAATGTCCCAGAAGACAGTGATCATCACCTTTCCGGCTGATGGAGATGTTTTGAATTTTTTTTCTTTTTGGTGACTGCGGATGATACCATTCCATTGACTGCATTTTTGTTTCAGGCTCATAATAATGTGCCCACGTTTCGTCACCGGTAACAATTTTTGGACAAAAACATTTCGCCTTCAACACCGAAACGCTCCAACAATTCAGAACAAAATGTTTTCTTTTGAACTCTGTGATCATTTGTTAGGCACCGAGGAACCCATCGAGCGCAAATCTTTGAATATCCGAGAGTTTTAAAAATTGCGATTGCACTTCCCTTGTTGACTGTAAGCTGCAATGCCAATTGCTGACTAGTGATACGCCTATCCTTACGAATAATGGCATCAGCCCGGTTTAACATGTCTGTGCTGGTAGCCGAGGCAACACGTCCAGAACGCGGTAAATCATGCAGCTCCACTCGTACACTTTCTGCAGCTTTAATTCTCTGAACTCAGCGACTAACTGTGCTCCTATCGACTGCAGAACATTTGTACACTGCACACAGTCGTTTATGAATGTTTGCCACAGTTTCTTTTTCCGCAACCAGAAATTCTATGACAATTCGCTGTTTGTAACGGACATTGTTGACAAGCTCCATTTTAACGGTTCATAGATTGCGTAATATTTATCAGAATGCTGTGTAATTTGGTGCACATAATTGGAACATGTCATATTCCAAGTGTGCAAAATTTCGTATTCCTATCTTTATTATTAGCCGAGAAAAAAATTGGCGTGCATTACTTTTTGACCTCCCTACGTACTATACATTTATATTGTGCCCTGTAGTGTGTCTCCCTGCACCTCTACACTGAACTTGTTTTTGACAGAATAGTCAGTTTCCAGTTTACAAGCAAGGAGGACTAGTAAGGGCAGTATCGGCTCGGATGTTCCGCTACTGTCACGTTAACAGTCAGCTTTGTGTTGATGATTACTTTAGATTCATCTGTAGACTGTGGAAAATTCATTGGCTCATAGATACAGCACTGCAGATAAAATTATTTGGGCCACTGCAAGAATTACAAATGACATTAACATTTATACAGGAAACGACATTGCATATATAGACTTCAGCCAACGAACGAAAGATAGATAGGGTCCTCAATTTTCGGACAAATTTAGTAAAATTATTATATTAAGTCAGTTATATAAAATGAAAACAATGGACGTCGACAGGTCATAACTGAGAAAACGATCGAGAGGCAACCCGTGACTAATATGCAGATGTGTTCCTAGAATTGTTGAAAGTAAGTCATACCAAGGTGTATCTGACATGCAGCAGTGAAAGCAGTCAATAATAGTGTGGTTAGAACGCAGAGCACCTGGACGAGAAATTCAGCGACCCATATCAAATGTAGAAAGATTATTATTGTCCTATAAAAAAAAAAGACACAAAGCGTACACGTTGCTTACGGTTTTGATGATCTGTGAGCAATTGTTTATTTTCATATTTCGATCTATATTCTCCTAGCTTTTTTTTTTAATCTTCGTATTGCCATTCACATGCTGTAGTAAAAGTACTACTAGATAAAATCATCATCTTCAAGTACCGGGCCTACTGGCGTAGGTGATCGTGTCTCTCCACAAAATTTGATCTCGACAGTTCTTTATAATTTCTGTTGTTGACCTTCTGCCAAACCATTCTCTTAAGCTGTCTGGTATTTTCTCTCTTTGCTTCCCTCTATCTTTTTGTCCCTCAATTTTTCAAGTTGTTACAATATATTCCAGTTGTTCTCTTCTCATTACATGGCCAAAAAATTATGATTGTTTCCTCCTAATATCGGAAATTAGCTCTCTTTTTGCTTTGACCTCTTTCAGAACATTTTCATTACTCTTCTTTGCAGTCCATGGTATTCTAAACTAGATAAAATACTGAAGTAGTATTAACGTTTAAATGTTATCCACAAACTGAATATACTAAAGTAGTATTAGCGACAAACTGAAAACTGTCGTAATATTTATTTACCGTTCAAATTGTCTAGTGTTCTATGACAATCTTTTCTTCGTTGTTGTCAAGCTACAGGTCATCTTATCTTACCGCTACTTTACATCGTTTCTTACAACTACTTATCATATTGTATTAAAGCCATTTACCATCGCGTCTTCCTCCTGTTATCAATTCTCTCATAATTACTTTCTACGTCTTTGGCTTACCAAACACCTATTTTAGAAATAATGCTTCAGAAACTATTTCAGAATCATATTTTCTACTGGTGGATGTTCCAGCTTGACTCTAATTACAATTTTAAACTTTTTCTTAACCATTGTAATCAGTGCAGGTCCGTTGTGATGTGACTGAATCCAGCAAACCGTGAAGTAGTTGTTTTTATTCATTCATCTAATTAAAATGAGTTGAAATAGCGCCATACATATTTTCTGGGTAGCACTAGCGTATCTAAATGCAGAACCATACTTATACTTTGTTTTTTTCTTCTTTTTACACATTTTTGGCTAACTTTATTAACACATCAAGTTTAATACTTACCCCAATATCGGATTAGGCTGCGGGCTAAAAAAAAACAAGCATATTAATTTAAATGGATGTGTCTTGTTCATTTTGAGAGAAAATAAAGATTTGATAAAACAGAACAATGTTATATTAAAAAGTTGTTAATTTTGTCTAGAATAATAGTGTGGACCAATCCCTGAGCACTCTGACGAAAATATATAAATTGACTATGGGTAATTCCTTTTGTAATTTCTTGAATCCCGATGTGATGTTACTGCATCCCCAAAGTGTGATATATTTTTTTTCTTCATCTAATTAAAAGTGGATTTGGGGAAGAAAAGATCACCAAAAATGTAAATTTCATACAAAGAACATTGATAGAGAGAGCTATATAGGTAAAAACATATATACATACACTCTTTGTATACAACACAAAGAATTTAACAAAGTAAAGCATGTTGAAATAATCAATATGCTGGAGACATTATACATTGATGGCAAGGACTTTTGAGTCATAAAAAAAATCTGTACTGGCAACAGACTTCCGTTTCCAAGATGGCGGAACTAAATCACGTTCTCTCTATCGCTGCGGAAATTCTTTGGAAACTTATCAATTTCAGGTTTCCGTTACAATTTTCTGCATTCCAGTCGAAATGATGTTCTACTTGTCATATATGCGCCATTGAATTGGCGTTGCACGCACGGCAATACTCCGTTTTGACAATTCCAGTGTTGGAATTCAAGAGTTTGACTAATAGAGTTCCCATAGAGATTTGTGTGGTTTAGGTTTAGAAGTAAAACCCCAAGGTCAATAAGATTGAGAGTTAACTGGTAAACGATCACGAGCGTTACTTGTGAATATACATCGCCGATAGGGTCAACACAGTAACAATAAAGCAACATTTATATTATAAGAGGACAGTATAGTCTGTTCATTGTATGAAACCAGTGTTAACTGTTGTTACAGTTTTGAAGTGATGTCAACAATAAAGACTATATTATATTTCTTCGAAAACTATAATCATGACGAGTTGTGTGTCTCTATATATACACATATTTATATATATATATATATATATATATATATATATATATATATATATATAATGAAAGTAGAAGATAGCAAGAAATGACAAGAACAAATACCAAAATAAAATAGCAAGATAAAGGTACAGAAGATAGATCAACAAGACAGCAAAACAACAAGACTGCCACAAGAATTCTGACGAACAAATCGCCGCACGTAATCAAAATGCCAACGAAAATTTTAGTTGTTACGGGACGATGCTTAGGAAGATTGACGGGTGTCAACAGGACACTTAAAGCAATAAGACTATTGACATAATTTAAAAAAAAGGAGGAGCTAACGATATAGTGACAGCAGACGGACGAAAGATAAACCGTATCTGGACTAGATTTCCATGATCTTTGGCCAGGTGGGAGTGGCTAAATGGACACTAAAAGGCCATCACTTGACTTGAAAAGAGGAACACGACAGGACAGATGAGAAAAAATTAGATCTTAGCTTAATAGAGACATAACAGAACACACAAAAGAAAACTTGGATTTAGATAAAGAGAACTTAAACTCTAAACGCAACACTTAAAGGAACATTTAGATCATAAGAGGACCATATAGTTTGTGCATTGTACGAAATCGGTCAGATGAGCAGGAGAGAGTAGTGAACCTGCCTGAAGTTTGAGTAGAGAAATCAAGATTTTTACTAATAGAGTTCACACAGAGGTAGATACAATCTGCCACACAAGAAAATGAAGTGACTATCACAACGACTTTCAAAACTGTGGAAGCGAATCAATATCCAACGTGTACAGTTGTATAAAGGGTCAGTTCGATCATTATTTTCTCACTTTAGTAATGTGTGTGATCACCCCGCACCCCCCCCCCCCCACACACACACACATTGGCTATGAGTGTCCTAAATTATTATTACATTCCAGATTAGTTAACTTTGGCAATACATTACTTTTCTTGCATAACAGTTAAATCCACAGTGTACTATTATAGTCCTTGCTTTTACAGTCTTACGGTGTTCGAGTTTTTAAGAACACTAATCGAAATGAGAATTCCATTTCTTTCCTTCTCCTTCTCTAACATTTCCATTATAGCGCACACTCAACGTATCTTCCGGCTACATGTATGATTTTCTTACAGTAATGCCTTTTTATCTACAATAATTTGTATTTTTACCTTACCATAAACCTTTTAGAGAAAATATGTATAGAGCTACACAAATGAAACTCCAGAACATAAATTACGCACTGGAAATTGTTATTAAATGTAATATAGTATTAATATGTAACTATCTCCGCATTCATGTAATAGGACGTGTCTCTGAATATTCGATGTCTTCATTAGTTTTTCTGTATATTGTTTTATGTAATTAAACATTGTTTGGGGGGTAAACATAAAACATGATATGTGTTTAACACTAACATATTTAAATGCGGAATCAAAAGAATGCTTAACCGTTATTTACATATATTTCTGTTCAACCTAACTGCCTTCAGATATCAAAATAAAAACCTAAGCTGAAGCTTCAGTGAATATAAGAAACAGGCCTAATCATTTTCAAAGGTAGTAATGTGATCGTATGGAAAAAATATGCACACAAAATGCACAGAGCAATTCGTAAAAAAAAGTGATTAAATTCTCAAAGAAAACGAGGTTATTTATGGGTTACTGTAGTCACTTTGGAATTTTAGTCGAGGCCAACATATACGTACTATACATGTATATTGTGCCCTGTAGTGTGTCTCCCCGCACCTCTACACTGAACTTGTTTTTAACAGAATAGTCAGTTTCCAGTTTACAAGCAAGGAGGACTAGTAAGGGCAGTATCGGCTCGGATGTTCCGCTACTGTCACGTTAACAGTCAGCTTTGTGTTGATGATTACTTTAGATTCATCTGTAGACTGTGGAAAATTCATTGGCTCATAGATACAGCACTGCAGATAAAATTATTTGGGCCACTGCAAGAATTACAAATGACATTAACATTTATACAGGAAACGACATTGCATATATAGACTTCAGCGAACGAACGAAAGATAGATAGGGTCCTCAATTTTCGGACAAATTTAGTAAAATTATTATATTAAGTCAGTTATATAAAATGAAAACAATGGACGTCGACAGGTCATAACTGAGAAAACGATCGAGAGGCAACCCGTGACTAATATGCAGATGTGTTCCTAGAATTGTTGAAAGTAAGTCATACCAAGGTGTATCTGACATGCAGCAGTGAAAGCAGTCAATAATAGTGTGGTTAGAACGCAGAGCACCTGGACGAGAAATTCAGCGACCCATATCAAATGTAGAAAGATTATTATTGTCCTATAAAAAAAAAAGACACAAAGCGTACACGTTGCTTACGGTTTTGATGATCTGTGAGCAATTGTTTATTTTCATATTTCGATCTATATTCTCCTAGCTTTTTTTTTTTAATCTTCGTATTGCCATTCACATGCTGTAGTAAAAGTACTACTAGATAAAATCATCATCATCAAGTACCGGGCCTACTGGCGTAGGTGATCGTGTCTCTCCACAAAATTTGATCTCGACAGTTCTTTATAATTTCTGTTGTTGACCTTCTGCCAAACCATTCTCTTAAGCTGTCTGGTATTTTCTCTCTTTGCTTCCCTCTATCTTTTTGTCCCTCAATTTTTCAAGTTGTTACAATATATTCCAGTTGTTCTCTTCTCATTACATGGCCAAAAAATTATGATTGTTTCCTCCTAATATCGGAAATTAGCTCTCTTTTTGCTTTGACCTCTTTCAGAACATTTTCATTACTCTTCTTTGCAGTCCATGGTATTCTAAACTAGATAAAATACTGAAGTAGTATTAACGTTCAAATGTTATCCACAAACTGAATATACTAAAGTAGTATTAACGACAAACTGAAAACTGTGGTAATATTTATTTACCGTTCAAATTGTCTAGTGTTCTATGACAATCTTTTCTTTATTGTCGTCAAGCTACAGGTCATCTTATCTAACCGCTACTTTACATCGTTTCTTACAACTACTTATCATATTGTATTAAAGCCATTTACCATCGCGTCTTCCTCCTGTTATCAATTCTCTCACAATTACTTTCTACGTCTTTGGCTTACCAAACACCTATTTTAGAAATAATGCTTCAGAAACTATTTCAGAATCATATTTTCTACTGGTGGATGTTCCAGCTTGACTCTAATTACAATTTTAAACTTTTTCTTAACCATTGTAATCAGTGCAGGTCCGTTGTGATGTGACTGAATCCAGCAAACCGTGAAGTAGTTGTTTTTATTCATTCATCTAATTAAAATGAGTTGAAATAGCCCCATACATATTTTCTGGGTAGCACTAGCGTATCTAAATGCAGAACCATACTTATACTTTGTTTTTTTCTTCTTTTTACACATTTTTGGCTAACTTTATAAACACATCAAGTTTAATACTTACCCCCATTTCGCATTAGGCGGCGCGCTTTAAAAAAAACAAGCATATACATTTAAATGGATGTGTCTTGTTCATTTTGAGAGAAAATAAAGATTTGATAAAACAGAACAATGTTATATTAAAAAGTTGTTAATTTTGTCTAGAATAATAGTGTGGACCAATCCCTGAGCACTCTGACGAAAATATATAAATTGACTATGGGTAATTGCTTTTGTAATTTCTTGAATCCCGATGTGATGTTACTGCATCCCCAAAGTGTGATATATTTTTTTTCTTCATCTAATTAAAAGTGGATTTGGGGAAGAAAAGATCACCAAAAATGTAAATTTCATACAAAGAACATTGATAGAGAGAGCTATATAGATAAAAACATATCTACATACACTCTTTGTATACAACACAAAGAATTTAACAAAGTAAAGCATGTTGAAATAATCAATATGCTGGAGACATTATACATTGATGGCAAGGACTTTTGAATCATAAAAAAAAATATGTACTGGCAACAGACTTCCGTTTCCAAGATGGCGGAACTAAATCACGTTCTCTCTATCGCTGCGGAAATTGCTTTGGAAACTTATCAATTTCGGGTTTCCGTTACAATTTTCTGCATTCCAGTCGAAATGATGTTCTCATTGTCATATCTGCGCCATTGAATTGGCGTTGCACGCACGGCAATACTCCGTTTTGACAATTCAAGTGTTGTGAATGCGCCTTCCACCGTCTAATGTTATCTGTGTTTTACGTCACACTGAGTGCTGACCAATGAACGTTGATGGAGATGTTTGCCGCAAGTTATTTACAATTTCCAAAGCATTAATGTGGTGGACTCCGTCAAGCCACCGAAGTTTTATCTCTTTGGGAAGTTTGTACCATGTTTCGTTCGTTGTAGACTGCATTCACTAGAGTAGTCATGAATCCATTGGCGCTGCCATTTTGTGCGTGCTACGTCATTATAATGGTTCATCGTGTGTCCCAAGACCGACCATGCGCTAATCTTGCGATCTGTTGTTTGGTGTGCAACGGGCATAATCTGACAACGAACTGTGTTTTGTATTTTCGTAGTTGGAGTCAAACACGATGTCCTAACATCATCAAGCGCTATACATTTAAATACTATGACGATCATCATTTTCAGGAGGACATGAACTTCCGGGCAATATGGTGGATAAGCGACAGGAACCATTGAAGGCTATGTCTGAAAAGTGTTCCTTGTTGCAGTTTCCTCATATTCCAAGTCCGGCTTGTTGCAGGAGCTACTGAGTTAAGTGCTCTGTGCACACCGTGAGCTGTGTGTTTCATCCGTTTTGATCATGTTCCGATATTCCAATTGCTTACGATGAATGCTGATATCGTATGACATGGAACAGTTGGCCGTGTTCACTTTCTGTGCGGTTTCTCCTTATGTCTTTTGGCGTGTGCTGAGACTGCTATGATGGGGACTACAGCTACCTTTCTTTGTTTGGGAGATGAGTTAGTAATTCGGATGATTTCACTGGCACGGGCGGTTGAGCAATTATGGATTTTAATTCGTTTGCAGTGATACCGGGGCCTTCCATAACCAAATGTACTGGCAACAATCAGCACCCAATAGAATTAGCAACAACACAGGGCAATTCCAGTATATAAAACAAGGAGTCAGTCAAGGCTGTGAGACAAGGCTGTGTTCTGTCGCCAGATTTGTTTTCACTTTACAGCGAAAATATTATGAAATGAATAGTAGATATAACAGGAATTAATGTCAACGGTCACAACATAAACAATTAGCGATATGCGGATATACATAGTCTTAGTAGCAGAGATAGAGAAGGAAATAAAAGAAATGATAGACGTAATAGTAAAGAAAGCAACATGAAAGGTCACAGTCTGAATAATAAGAAAACAGAAGTAATGGTCATCTCGAAGAAACAATCATTACTATTATGCAGCATAAAAATAAACAGGATCAAATATTAAACAAGCGCAGCGCTTCAAATACTTGCGCACAATAATAGTATCAGATGAAAGATGCACCACAGACCAGGAATAGAAAAAAGTAGAATAGCTAAGGCCAAAATAACATTTCAGAAAATGAAATCCATCTTATGCAACAAACGTATGTCAATAGATGTGAAAAAGGGAGTTCATTGGTGCCATATAGAGAAAATTATGACCATGGAAGCGAATCATGGACCGTAAACAAACAAATGAAAAAACGATTAGAAGTCACAGTGAAGGGATTTCTCAGAAGAATGTTCAAAGTTCCCTGGACAGCTAAAGAGTTCAACGAGGTCCAGTATTTTCTCTCTTTGTCGTCCGCCATCTCTCTTTCCTTTTATTTTGCGAGTTGTAACCAATTTTTTCAACTTTCCTCTTGTCATGATATGCCCGAAAAATGTTGATTGCCTCTTTATGATGTTTTTTAAGAGCTCCCTTTTTGTGTTGGCCTCTTTGAGAACTTCATCATTGGTCTTTTTAGCTATCCAGGGAACTTTCAACATTCTTCTGAGAAATTCCATCTCTGTGGCCTCTAATAGTATTTTCATTTGCTTGTCTACTGTCCATGATTCGCTTCCATAGGTCAGAATTGGTTCTATATAACACCTATGAACTCTCTTTCTCATTTTTATTGACATTTCATTTTCTGAACTGCTATTTTGGCCTGAGCTATTCTGCTTTTTATTTCTGTGGTGCATCTCCCATCTGATGTTATTATTGTGCCCAAGTATTTGAAACGTTGTACTTGTTTCAAATTTGTCCAGTTTATTTTTATGCTGCATGATGGTGGTGATTGTTTCTTCGATATAACCATTACTTCTGTTTTCTTACTATTCAGACTGAGACCTTTCTTGTTGCTTTCTTTTACTATTATGTCTATCATTTCTTGTAGTTCATTCTCTGTCTCTGCTATTAAGACTGTGTCATCCGCATATCGCAAATTATTTATGTTGTGACCGTTGACTTCAATTCCTTTTTGTCTACTATTGATCTCATAATATAATCGTTGTAAAGTGAAAACAAATCCGGCGATAGAACACAACCTTGTCTGACTCATTGCTTATATATTGGAATTGTCCTGTTTGGTTGTTAATTCGTATAGCTGCTGTACATGTTTTTCATGATTCGCAGATCCTTGCCATCAATGTTTAATTTCTCCAGCATATTGATTATTTCCACATGCTTTACTTTGTCAAATGCTTTCGTGTAGTCTATAAAGCACATATATAGATCTTTCTTTACCTCTATGAATCATTCTATCAATGTTCTTAAGATGTATATTGCATTATTGGTTCCCTTACCGTCCACAAATCCACATTGTTCCTCACTTATTTCTGGTTTTATTTTGTTCCTTTCACGTCTCATGATTATTCTTAGTAATAGTTTAGTCATATGGCTCATGAGACTAATAGTGCGATGGTCTTCACAATCAGTGGCTCCTGACTTCTTCGGTATGTCTACAAAGATTGATTTTAGTAGATTTTCGGGTATGTGTCCTGTGTTATATATGTCATTGAGTAATTTTGTTTTGACTTGCACTCCCAGCTCTCCTAATGCATTTATCTTTTCGATTGTTATATTGTCAGGACCTGGAGCTTTGCCTCTTTTCATGTGTTGAATTGCGTCCTCCACTTAACTCTGCATTATTGGTGGTCCTGTGTCTTCATTTGAATTGTTTAATTCTGGTCTTTCATCATCATAGAGTTGACTGATATATTCTGTCCATCTTTCCATTGTCTTCTCCTGTACCATTATTATATTTCCTTCCTTTGATTTCACACATCCTGAAACTTTGACTTCTTTTCTTCCTGTTAATTCATTTAACTGATTGTGCATACATTTTGAGTCTTTCTTTTGTTGTTTTTCCATTTCTTCACATTTCTGTTTTAACCATCCTTCTTTTGCTTCACTGCACTGACTACACATACTTTTGTATTAAATCCACTCACCATTTTTTTTACCTTTCTCTTATAATTTCTCTCGTAATAAGTTTATTTCTTTGTCTTACCTAATACCACTTTTAGAAACGTTACACAATGCTCCAAAAAATCTGTATCAGAATTATATTTCCTGCTGGTAAAATTGCCCTATGATGACAATTTTACTAAGTATAACCGTGAGAAGTGTACGGAACAAAAGTAAACCAGAAATAATTGAGGAACAATATGGATTTGTAAAATGAAACGGCACCAATAATGCAATATGCATCATGATAACGTTGATAAAAAGTGCTATTTAGTTTTTAAAAAAAAATTTATATATATATGCTTTATAGACTACACAAAGGTTTTTGACAAAGTAAAGCATGCGGAAACATACATTAAGCTGGAAAAATTAAACATTCATGGCAAGGATCTGGGAATCATACAAAATACATGCACTGGCAACAAATAGCAGCCATAGGAATAAACAACCAAACAGGACAGTTCTAATATATAAAACAAGAAGTCAGACTAGGCTGTGTTCAGTCGCCTGATTTGTTTTCACTTTACGGCGAAAATATCACGAGATCAATAGTGGATACAAAGGAATAAAATTCAAAAGTCAAAACATAAACTATTTACGACATGCGGATGACATTGAACAAGAGGAATGCACTACAAAAAATGATTGACATTCATCATCATCATTGAGTGCCGTTTCCGCATCGAAGGTTGGAAGATTGATTTTATAATAGAAGAAAGGAACAACAAAGGTCTCAGTCTGAATAGTAAGGAAACATAAGTAATGGTCATATTGAAGAAACAATCATCACCAAGTCAAAATAATTAATAATGGTGATGATGAAGAAAGTGAAGTGACCATTATAACTATCTTGAAAACTTTTGAAGCTAATCAACAACCAAAGTTTACTGTTATCGCCATTGCGATAATCATTTTCTCACTTCTGTATTGAGTTGTTACCGACCGCCGCCTTTTGTACATGAGTGTGCTAAATTATTGTTACATTCTAGAATGGGAATGTTTGACCATGCATTTCTTTCCATACATAACCTGTGAGATCCGTGTGCACTATTATCGTTCTTAATTATTATGTCTTGCACTGGTCGTGTTTTTAAGAACACCAATCAAAATGAGAACTGCATTTCTTTTCTTCTCCTTCCTTCACATTTCCTGGACATCGCTGCACACTCTTGCTGGTCATTGCGTCCATTTGCAGGACATCATATGTTTGGGACTTATTCCCGAGTTTCTAAAAATACTTAATTTTTCTGAGTGTTTATTGTAAAGAATCTGTTCTGTCGCGCGTTCGTGTCCTATTGTTTCAGTGCTACAAATCACCTATTCTTACGTATTCTAGCATCCGCATCCTTCATTATCTTTCGACTGTAATTAAAGCTACACGAATGTCTACGTTTCGGGATGATATCCTGTCGTTGCTTATCAGCTATTAGTGTAAAAAGCGTATTACAAATATTTTTACTGCTAATTGTCATTTTAATTCCAACAGATGACAAAATATACATGGAAAACAAACCAGTGGAAGAGATCGATCACTTTATCTATCTTGGAAGTCACACTGATCGAAAAGGTGATACTAAAGTTGTGGAAATCTAAACTCATCAACACAACCACAAAACTTAGACTATTCAAATCAAATGTAATATACTAGCAACCCTTAAGTATGCGTGTGAAATGTGGAAAACAACAAGAGATATAGAAACAAAAGTAATCGCATTCGAAAAAAATGTCTAAGGAATATACTTTTTATAGCGTGAAACGAATTCAAAACAAACGAGGAAATTAGAGAAATCGCAAATCAACCACTAATATATTCATGTAATCATGAAAAGACGATGGTCATATGTTGGACATGTAATGAGAAGAGATAATGACCGAATAGCAAAGCAAGCCCTCATGTGGGAAACAACAGGTAAGAGAAAAAGAGAAAGACCCAGAGAGACGCTGAGAAGAACATTACTGAGAGAGGCCAAAGCAGCAGGAATCGGCCACCTCAATGAGATAGAGCTTCTTTCATAAGGAGCCATTAGTGGCGTGTGATAAACGTTCCAAGGTATGGTGACAGTTTTACAAAGAAGGAACACAACACAATAATGACGTTTAGGCCTGTGGCCTTCTTCAAACGTCATTATTGTTCTCGAAACGTCATTATTGTGTTGTGTTCCATCTTTGTAAAACTGTCACCATACCTTTGAGTATTTATCACGCCCTACTGCTGGCTAATTATCTGCATTACATTGTCTTTCTCCTCTTACCACAAACCTGTTGACCTAATGATGTATTGGGCTACACAATTAAACTACAGAACATAAATTACGACTAGCAGTTGGTACTAATTGTCATATAGTATTAATCTGAAACTGTCTATGCATTCATGTAACAGGTCGAGCCTCTAGGTATCCGAAGCGTGGAACAGTTGTTGTTTTTATTTCATATGATCTAATTAAACACTTCTTGTAGGTAAACATAAAACATACCATGTTGTTAACACTAGCGTTTTTAAATCCAGAACCAAAAGAATCGCTTATTCTCTGTTTGTTTATATTTATGTTCAACCTAACTGCTTTCAGATATCAACATAAAAACCTACGCTGAAGCCTTAGTGCATATATGTTTATTGATTTTCGATAGAAGTAATGTGATCATGTGGCGAAAAAAATAGACAAAAAAAGTGCACAGAGCCATTCGTAAAAAAATTATTAAATTCTAAAAATAAAACCGAGGATTTATATTTATGGATTAATGTAGCCCCTTTGGAATTTTGTTCGAGGCCAACATAACCGTAATAGACATGTATATTGTGCCCCGTTGTGTGTCTCCCCAATCCTCGCATGAGCTTGTTTTTTGGCCAGAAGAGCTGTCAATTTCTGGTCTAAAACGAGGAGGACTAGTAAGGATAGTATCACCTCATATGTTTCTCTATTCTCACGTCACAGCCAACTTTGTGTTGATGATTACTTTAGGTTGAGCTGTTTTCTGACAAATGTAAACTTGTTGTAGTAACACAGTGATAAAAGGCAGGCAATGAAACTCGACAAGTCATGTACCGAGAAACTGATCGAAAGGCAACCTTTGACTGATATGAGTCCCTAGAAAGGTTAAAAGTCATACCAAAGTGTATCTGACATGCAGCAGGGAAAGCAACCAATAAGAGACTGGCAAATGCAGAACACCTGTACGAGAATTTGAAGGAACCGTTCACCTTTCAAATTCTCTAGTCTTCTATTACAGACATTTATTCATTGTTTTCAAGCAACAGGTCATCTTATCATTACTTCACATTGCTTTTTTCCGACTAGGTTTAATATTATATTAAAGCCCGTTCCCATGTGTCATCCATCCTCTTACACTTTCTCTTGTAATTAGTTTCTTTTCTTTCCAAATACCACTATTGGAAATGATATTTAATGCTATAAAAATAAAAATCAGAATAATATTTCCTACTGGTAGATGTTCCAGCTTGGCTCTAGTTATAATTTGAAACTGACTCTTAAAAGTTGCAATCCCTTGAGCCCCGATGTGAAATTACTGAATCCCGAAAGCGTGAAATAATTTGTTTTGTTTCCATTCTACTAATTTAAAAGTGTTGAAATGGTGTCAGGTATCACTAACGTATTTACTTCCAGAAACACTTTTATAATTTGATCTTTTTGTTTCTATTTACATATTTTAGGTAAGATTATTACGTCGTCGTCGTTGTATTCTGAGAGCTTTAAAAAAAAGTACATTCAATTTAAAAGGAACATGAAGCTATTTTTTTAAAATTAATTAATTCTTCTATAATAATAGTGATAACCAATCGCTAAGCGTTCTGACTAACATATATCAACGGACTGTGAGAAATGTATAAATCTTGTTTTTCCACAAAAAAGGTATACGAATAACGTGACAAATACAGACTTGATGGTCCGTAATTTGACATTACTTCAAAAACGTATAGGCAGAATAGGTTGTATAAGACCGTATTTTATCAGAACCAACACATGATATCGAAATAGTGATAATCGTGATAATGAAGAAAATGAAGGGACCATTACAACGATTTTCAAAACTGTGGAAACCAATCAACACCCAATGTGTAAAGTTGTATAAAGGGTCATTCTGATAATTAATTTCTCATGTTTGTACTGTATGTTCACCCCGCCCCCCCCCAATCCGCTACCCCCCCCCCCCATGTCTATGCATGTGCTAAATCTCTCTCTCTCTCTCTCTCTCTGCTAAATTATTATTACATTCTATATTGGAAACGTTTCGCAATACATTTCTTACGATGCAATATATATTTAAGATCCATAGTGTTCTAATATCGTCCTTTCACTATTTAGTCTTGCAATGGTCGAGTTTATAAGATATCCAGTCGAAACGAGAACTATATTTCATTGCTTTACCATCTCTCACATTTTCATGACAGCACTGCACTATATTGTGCGACATGCGGGTCAATGCCTCCACTTGCGGGGCGTCATATGTTTGTCATTATGTATATGATAACATAACACATATTAACTATTTAGCACTAATGTATCTAAGTCCAGAAGAATGCTTCGCAGTTTAATTATATTTATGTATATGTTAACTGTCTTGATATATCAAGATACAAACTGACGTTGCAGGCTCAGTGCTTATAAGAAATTAGGACATTTATTTTCATAATGGTCATACCGAAGATACAATCACCGTCATGGAGCATAAAAAGTAAACCGGACAAATCTGAAACAAGTGCAACGAGTCAAAACACTCGGGCACAATAATACCATCTGATGGAAGATGCACCACATAAATAAAAAGCAGAATATCTCAAACCAAAATAACATTGCAGAAAAAATACATATTATGCAACAAAT
The DNA here is from genome assembly GCA_032433765.1 of Megaustenia siamemsis. Classification (NCBI taxonomy): domain Eukaryota; kingdom Metazoa; phylum Mollusca; class Gastropoda; order Stylommatophora; family Ariophantidae; genus Megaustenia; species Megaustenia siamemsis. Next base: position 89,103,706 of record JAVIAB010000124.1, on the reverse strand, counting down.
AAATGTCAATAAAAGTAAGAAAGAGAGTTTATCGATATTATGTAGAGCCAATTCTGATCTATGGTAGCGAATCATGGACAGCAAACAAACAAATGAAAAGTCCTTTAAAGGCCACATGTACGGAATTTCTCAGAAGAATGTTGAAAGTTCTCAGGACAGCTAAAAAGACCAACGAGGAAATTCTTAAAGAGGCCAACACAAAAAGGGAACTCATAAGAAAAATCAGAAATAAACAATCAACATTTTTCGGGCACATCATGAGAAGAGGAAAGTTGGAATACTTTTTTACAACTCGAAAATACGGGAAAGGAGAGATCGCTGACCACAAAGAGAGAAAATAAAAACTACATACCTTGGTCTCTTGGCATCGAAAAAAGTCAACAACAGAATTTGTTCGATGCACAGTAGATAAAAGATTGTGCTACGACATGATCGCCTACGACAACAGTTATGGCACATGATGATAATGATGAGATGTTTGAGCTTGCCTCCAGTTTTAATTTTAAACTGTCTCTTAACTTTTGGCAATCTCTTCAACCCCAATGTGATCTCACTGCATCCTCAAACCGTGAAATAGTTATATTCTTTACTTATCTAACTAAACATGTTAAAATATACATATTTTCTTGGGAACACTGACGTTTCTAAATTCAGAACCATACTATCACTTTTATTTATTAATTTTTGTTTACATAGTTTTAGCTACTTTGATTAACATATTAGATTTATTACTGACGTTGTTGTCGTTGTACTCGTAGTGCTTGTAAAATAAAAACCAGAAGCACAATGAACAGCAATGGTGCTTCTTCCTCATTTTGAGAGCAAAAAGAACTGATAAAACAGCACAATGTTATTTTTTAAAAAAAAGTGTAATTCTCTAATTTCTCTAGAATAATAGCTACGACCAATCTCAGAGCACTCTGATGAAAATATATCAACGTGTGAAGTGTTTAAAAATATTTGTTGTCCAAAACAATGTCACAACGCAAAAATGACACATGCAGATTTGATGGCCTGTGATTTGAGATTACAGCAAAAGCTAAAAGGTAGAATAGCTTATGTACGACAGTGACACACCAGAACCAAAATTGAATGTCGAAAAATGTAATAATGTTGATGATGATGAAAGTGAAGTGACCATTACAAAGATTTTCAATTCTTGAAACCAATCAACGTCCAAAGTGTACAGTTTTAAAAAGAGCCATTCCGATCATTATTTTCTAACTTGTGTACTGTGTGATCACCCCGCTTCTCCCCACATTGTCTATATGTGTGTTTAATTAATATTTTAAATTTTTTCAAAAAATATTTAATTTTATTAAATTATTATTACATTCCATATTGGAAACGTTTGGCAATACATTTCTTACGATACAAAATATTTTGATCCATTGTGTACCATTATCGCCCTTGCTCTTTTTAGTCTTGCAATGGTCGAGTTCAAAAGATCTCCAATTGAACTTTGAACTATATTTCAATGCTTTAGAATCTTTCACATGTTCATGACAGCGCTGCAATATATTGTGCAACATGCGGGTCAAAGGGAATACTAGAGTCACTAGGAGGGATACACCAGAAGTGGCCAATACAAGAGCAAAGAATCGCAGAGGAAGGATAGAAGAAGAAGGAGCAGATCAATGCCTCCATTTGTAGAACGTCATATGTTTACTACTTATTCCTGGGTACTTGAGAATATTAATGTCCCTGTATGTTTTAGGTAAATGAATGTTCTGTCTTGGTCTCGATTCGGTTTTTTTTTACTGTTACAAGTCTACTTTTCTTAATGTAATCTGGCATCATCTTGCATCATTATCTTTCGTCTTTAATTAGAGGCACACGCTTTCCCGCTGTTTGGGATCATATCCCTTTGGTTGATTGCCAGTGTATAATGTACAACCCATAAGAAATTGATTTCTAATGCTGATTGTCATCGACACATTTCGCTACATATAACATTTCGTTGAAGCTGCATGTTACCTTGTTTGATCGCTGGATATTTTTTTTTTACTTCTGCCTGCATGTAATATTGTCTTAAAGTCATCTATCATTATATAAAATCTTTTTTCCGTTCTGTCTTACCAGAAACCTATTTGCTAACGATGTATAGAGCTACTGAATAAAATTCCAGAACACAAATTTCGAACTGGCAGTTGTTACTAAATATAATATAATATTAATACGAAACTGTCTTTGCACCCATGTAAATGCTTGCGCCTCTGATTGCCCGAAACGTGCAGCAGTTGTGTTTATTTCAGTGCTTTTACTTGAACATTTTTCTGGGATAATATAACACATATTAACTATTTAACACTAATGTATCTAAATCCAGAAGTATTCTCCTTCGGTGTTTAATTATATTTATGTTTAAGTTAACTGCCTTAAGATATCAAAATAAAAACTTACGTTGTAGGCTCAGGGCTTAAAATAAAGAATGAAATTTATTTTCAGTGGGCGTTACGTAATCATATGTTAACATATAGAAGAAAAAACTGCACAAATTAATTTGCAAAAAAACGTTACTATATTTTTGAACAAAAACGAGATTATCTAGAGTTAATGTAGTTAGTTTGGTTATCTTGACGAGGACAACACATCCATACTAGACATGTATATTGGTCCCGGTATTTTGTCTCCAACTCCACTCTTCCCCCACCCACCATCTTTGATTTAGTTTATCGGGATAGGTTAGTCTATTTCAAATCTACAACAAGCAAACAATACTAGTAAGGTGTAGATGTTCTGATGTTCCTCTATTCTCGCGTTAGCAGTCAGCTTTGTGTTGCTGATTACTTAAGGTTCAACTGTTTTCTAACGAATTTGGTAAAATTATTATATCAGCACCGCGATAAAAGTCAAGCAATGCAACTCTACAGGTCATGTTCTGAAAAAGTGATAGAGAGGTAACCAGTGACTTATATGCAGTTGATTTTCTAGAGAGGTTGAGAGTCATAGCAATGCGTATTTGACATGCAGCAGGGAAAACAATCAATAACAGTGTGGTCCAAATGCGGAGCACCTGGACTAGAATCTCAATGAATAGTTAGTTCACTAAATGTAGAAAGATTGTTGTTGTCCTATTAAAAAAAAAAAAAAAGCCGCAAAGCGTACACGTTTCTTACGATTTTTAAGTTTTTTGATCACTTGTTTATGGTGACATTTCAATCTATATTCTCGCGGTTTTTTAGTCCTATTATTGTCATCCACACTCTGTGAATATACTAAAGAAGTATTAATATTAAATTGAAAAAATTGGTAATATATTTTCCTTTCAAATTCTCAAGTGTTCTATTACAATAATTGTTTCCATTTTTTCACGTTATATTTCATCTCATCATTTCTAAACTACACATCGTTTCTTCAGACAATCTTGTCTGCATTCCTCTTATCATTTCTCTCGTAATTAGTTTTTTTTTTTGACTTACCAAGACAGAAATGAATGACAGAAAACATTTTGTAGGCAATGAATACAAGAAGAAGAGATAAAGAAAATAAAGATGTTATACGAGGTTAAATAAAAAAAAAAAAACTTGTAATAAATGGCAATAAATAAAAAAAAACATGGCTAAAAGAACAATGCAAAGATAATGAAATGCAACAAAAAGGAGATGCCAAAGCTAAATACACACACGTTGAAGAATTAACAGAAAGAAAAACGCAATCAAAAACTTGATGTTTAAGTTCAAAGCAAGGATAACTGTTGATTGAAAAAGAAAGCGTAAGGGAACGATTGACAGAATACATTAAAGATCTTTATAGTGATGAACTGAATATTTATGATAATGGAGAAGGACCAGAAATACTCAAAGAAAATGTGCAAGATGCCTTGCGCAATATGAAAGCAACAAAAGCTCCTGGACCATATAAGATAACTAAAGAGTGAGTCATTGATGATTTTCTAATATAAATAATAATAAAAATATTGAATGATATCAGCCACTGCGTATATATACCAGACAACCTGCTCAAATCAATATTCATTGCACTTCCAAAGAAATCTTGTGGGATTGAATGCGATTATCATCGCACACTAAGTCATATGAGACACATGACTAAGATATTACTAAGAATCATCATGTGAAGAAGAGTGCGAAACAAAATGAATCCATAAATTAGTGATGAACAGTGTGGTTATGTTAGAGTTAAAGGTACGAACAATGTCATATACATCATCAGATCTTTATTAGAAAGAACCATACAGGTGAAAACAGATCTATACCTATGTTTAATAGATTATACCAAAGCATTTGACAAAGTAAGCACCAAGAAATAATCAAAATTTTAGAATGCATAAAAGTAGACTGCAAACCTCTAAGAATAATAAATAACATGTACTGGCAACAGAACTGATTGGGAACGTTGTTATTAATAGTATATATATATATATATATATATATATATATATATATATATATATATATATATAATTGGAACTGAGATCAACAGTCACAATATAACCTATTAGCTATATGCATCTGACACATTCTTAGAAAAAGAGACAGAGATTGAACTACACTAATTGATAGGTATAACAATAAATGAAATCAACAACAATGGTCTCAGTCAAAATAATAAAAGAACAGAAGTAATGGTCATATCGAAGATACAATCACCATCATGGAGCATAACAAGTAAACCAGACAAATTTGAAACAAGTGCTACGAGTAAAAACACTCGGGCACAATAATAACATCAGATGGAAGATGCACCACATAAATAAAAAAGCAGAATAGCTCAAGCCAAAATAACATTTCAGCAAAAAATACATATTTTACTACTATATCAATAAAAGTGAGAAAGAGAGTGTATCGATATTATGTAGAGTCAATTCTGATCTATGGTAGCGAATCATGGACAGCAAACAAAGAAATGAAAAGTCCTTTAGAGGCCACATATATATATAATTTCTCAGAAGAATGTTGAAATTTGTCTGGACAGCTATAAAGACCAACGAGGAAATTCTTAAAGAGGCTAACATAAAAAGGGAACTCTAAAGAAACATCAGAAAGAAACAATCAACATTTTTCGGGCACATCTTGAGAAGAGGAAAGTTGGAATACTTTCGTTACAACTGGAAAATACAAGAAACGAAAGATAGCGGACCATAAAGAGAGAAAGAAAAAACTACAAAGCTTGGTCTCTTGGCATCGAAAAAAGTCAAAAACAGAATTTGTTCGATGCACAGTAGATAAAAGATTGTGCTACGACATGATCGCCTACGCCAACAGATATGGCACATGATGATAATGATGAGATGTTTGAGCTTGACTCCAGTTTTAATTTTAAACTGTCTCTTAACTTTTGCCAATCTATTCAACCCCGATGTGATCTTACTGCATCCCCAAACCGTGAAATAGTTGTATTCTTTACTTATCTAAATAAACATGTTAAAATATAGCCAGACATATTTTCTGGGGAACAATTACGTATCTAAATTCAGAACCATACTTTCACTTTTTTCTGTTACACATTTTTAGCTACTTTGATTAACATTAGATATACTACTCACGTTGTTGTCGTTGTACTCGTAGTGCTTGTTAAAAAAAAACCAGAAGCACAATGAACTAAATGGTGGTTCTTACTCATTTTAAGAGCAAAAAGAAACGATAAAACAGCACAACGTTATTTTTTAAAATGTGTAATTCTCTCATTTCTCTAGAATAATAGTTTCGACCAATCTCAGAGCACTCTGATGAAAATATATTAACGGTGTGAAGTGTTTAAAAATAGTTGTTGTCCAAAACAATGTCACAACGCAAACATGACACATGCAGATTTGATGGCCTGTGATTTGAAATGACAGCAAAACCTTAAATGTAGAATAGCTTGTGTACGACAGTGACACATCAGAACCCAAGATTGAATGTCGAAAAAGTTAATAATGGTGATGATGATGATGAAAGTGAAGAGACCATTACAACGATTTTCAATTCTTGAAACCAATCAAAGTCCAAAGTGTACAGTTTTAAAAAGAGCCATTCCGATCATTATTTTCTAACTTGTGTACTGTGTGATCACCCCACTTCTCCCCCCCTTCCCCCCCATTGTCTATATGTATGTTACATTTTTATTACATTCCATATTGGAAACGTTTGGCAATACATTTCTTACGATACAAATTATTTTGATCCATTGTGTACCATTATCGCCCTTGTTCTTTTCTTTCTTCCAATGGTCGAGTTTATAAGATCACCAATCGAACTTTGAACTATATTTCATTGCTTTACCATCTTTCACATTTCCATGACAGCGCTGCACTATATTGTCCAACATGCTGGTCAAAGAGAATACTAGAGTCACTAGGAGGGATAACACCAGAAGAGGCCAACAGAAGAGCAAAGAATCGCAGATTGTATCTCCCCTCGACGACAACGGCAATAGAGGAAGGATAGATGAAGATGAAGCGTGTCAAGGCATCCATTTGCAGGACGTCATATGTTTGCTACTTACTCATGGGTACTGGAGAATATTAATGTCCCTTTATGTTTTAGGTAAGGGAATGTTCTGTCTTGGTCTTGTATCGTTTTTTTTCACTGTTACAAGTCTATTTTCTTAATATATTGGCATCATCTTGCATCATTATCTTTCGTCTTTAGTTATCAGCACACGCTTTCCCGCTGTTTGGGATCATATCCCTTTGGTTGCGTGCCAGTGTATAATGTACAACCCATAAGAAATTGCTGGTTGTCATCGACAAATTTCCCTACACATAATATTTCGTTGAAGCTGCATGTTACCTTGTTTTATCGCTGGATGACTTTTTTTTTACTTCTGCCTACATATAATATTGTCTTAAAGTCATCTATCAGTATATACAATCTTTTTCCGTTCTGTCTTACCAGAAACCTATTTGCTAACGATGTATAGAGCTACCGAATACAATTCCAGAACACAAATTTCAAACTGGTAGTTGTAACTAAATGTATTATAATATAACTACGAAACTGTCTTTGCACTCAGGTAAATGCTTGCGCCTCTGATTCCTCGAAACGTGCAGTAATTGTGTTTATTTCAGTGCTTTTACTTGAACATTTTTCTGGGATAACATAACACATATTAACTATTTAGCACTAATGTATCTAAATACAGAAGAATTCTCCATCGCTGTTTAATTATATTTATGTTTAAGTTAACCGCCTTAAGATATCAAAATAAAAACTTACGTTGTAGGCTCAGAGCTTAAAAGAAAGAAGGAAATTTATTTTCAGTGGGCGTTACGTAAGCATATTTTTTTTAAAAAAGAAGAAAAAGATGAACAAAATCATTTGCAAAAAACGTTACTACATTTTTGAACAAAAACGACATTATATAGAGTTAATGTAGTTAGTTTGGTTATCTGGACGAGAACAACACATCCATACTAGACATGTATATTGGTCCCTGTAGTTTGTCTCCAACTCCACTCTCCCCCCACCCACCGTCTTCGATTTAGTTTACCGTGATAGGTTAGTCGATTTCCAATGTACAAGCGAGGAATACTAGTAAGGTGTAGATCAGCTCTGATGTTCCTCTATTCTTGCGTTAGCAGTCAGCTTTGTGTTGCTGATTACTTAAGGGTCTGCTGTTTTCTAACGAATTTGGTAAAATTATTATGTCAGCACCGCGATAAAAGTCAAGCAATGCAACTCTACAGGTCATGTTCTGAAAAAGTGATCGAGAGGTAACAAGTGACTTATATGCAGTTGATTTTCTAGAGAGGTTGAGAGTCATAGCAATGCGTATCTGACATGCAGCAGGGAAAACAATCAATAACAGTGTGGTCCAAATGCGGAGCACCTAGACTAGAATCTCAACGAATAGTTAGTTCACTAAATGTAGAATGATTGCTGTTGTACTTTTAAAAAGAAAAAAGCCTCACAGCGCTACGTTTCTTACGATTTTTAAGTTTTGTGATCAGTTGTTTATGATCACATTCAAATCTATATTCTCTCGTTTTTTTTTTCTTTTTATTGCCACCCACAGTCTGTGAATATACTAAAGAAGTATTAATATTAAATTGAAAACTTTGGCAATATATTTTTCCGTTCAAATTCTCAAGTGTTCTATTATAATAATGTTTTCCTTTTTTTCACCCTATATGTCATCTCATAATATCGAAACTTCACATCGTTTTCTTATAACAATCTTGTCTACATTCTTCTTATCATTTCTCTCGTAATTGGTTTCTTTTGTCTGAACAAGACAGAAATGAAGGACAGGTGCCATTTTGCAGGTAATGTGTTCAAGAAGAAGAAATAAAGAAAATAAAGATGTTGTACGAGTTTAAATTTAAAAAAAATTATAATAAAATGCAATAAATCAAAGGAAGCATGGCTAAAAGAGATAAACATAATGAAATGCAACAAAAATGAGATGCAAAAACTAAATATACACACGTTGAAGAATTAACAGAAAGAAAAACGCAATCAAAAACCTGATGTTTAAGATGTACAATGGTCGAAAAAAAAATATCATAATTATACTTTCTATTTGTAGATTTGAGACATGAGACGAAATTGTTACTGTAAATCATCACGAGGCGTGTAAGGAAACAAATAAAATCAGAAATATGTTAAGAACAATCTGAATTTGTGGAAGGACATGGCACCAATTATACACCTGAAAACTTTGATAAAAAGAGAAATGGGGGTAAATAAAGATCTGTATATGTGCTTTATAGAATACACAACCGAATTTGACAAAGTTTAGAATGTAGTTATAGTCAATATGCTGGAGAAATATTGATGGCAATGATCTGCGAATCATAAACAAACATGTACTGACAACAAACATCAGCTATACTAATTATAAACCAATCAGGACAATCCATTATATAAAAGAAGGGGTCAGACAGGGATGTGTTCTGTAGCAGGTTTTCTTTTCACTTTACAACAAAATTATTATGAGATCAATAGTATATATATATATATATATATATATATATATATATATATATATATATATATTGGAACTGAGATCAACAGTCACAATATAACCTATTAGCTATATGCATCTGACACATTCTTAGAAAAAGAGACAGAGAGTGAACTACACTAATTGATAGGTATAACAGTAAAACAAATCAACAACAATGGTCTCAGTCAAAATAATAAAAGAACAGAAGTAATGGTCATATCGAAGATACAATCACCATCATGGAGCAGAACAAGTAAACCAGACAAATTTGAAACAAGTGCTACGAGTCAAAACACTCGGGCACAATAATAACATCAGATGGAAGATGCACCACATAAATAAAAAAGCAGAATAGCTCAAGCCAAAATAACATTTCAGCAAAAAATACATATTTTACTACTATGTCAATAAAAGTGAGAAAGAGAGTGTATCGATATTATGTAGAGCCAATTATGATCTATGGTAGCGAATCATGGACAGCAAACAAAGAAATGAAAAGTCCTTTAGAGGCCACATATATATATATATATAATTTCTCAGAATAATGTTGACATTTGTCTGGACAGCTAAAAAGACCGACGAGGAAATTCTTAAAGAGGCTAACATAAAAAGGGAACTCTAAAGAAACATCAGAAAAAACAATCAACATTTTTCGGGCACATCTTGAGAAGAGGAAAGTTAGAATACTTTCGTTACAACTGGAAAATACAAGATACGAAACATAGCGGACCATAAAGAGAGAACGAAAAAACTACAAAGCTTGGTCTCTTGGCATCGAAAAAAGTCAAAAACAGAATTTGTTCGATGCACAGTAGATAAAAGATTGTGCTACGACATGATCGCCTACGCCAACAGTTATGGCACATGATGATAATGATGAGATGTTTGAGCTTGACTCCAGTTTTAATTTTAAACTGTCTCTTAACTTTTGCCAATCTATTCAACCCCGATGAGATCTTACTGCATCCCCAAACCGTGAAATAGTTGTATTCTTTACTTATCTAAATAAACATGTTAAAATATAGCCATACATATTTTCTGGGGAACAATTACGTATCTAAATTCAGAACCATACTTTCACTTTTTTCTGTTACACATTTTTAGCTACTTTGATTAACATTAGATATACTACTCACGTTGTTGTCGTTGTACTCGTAGTGCTTGTAAAAAAAAAACCAGAAGCACAATGAACTAAATTGTGGTTCTTACTCATTTTAAGAGCAAAAAGAAACGATAAAACAGCACAACGTTATTTTTTAAAATGTGTAATTCTCTAATTTCTCTAGAATAATAGTTTCGACCAATCTCAGAGCACTCTGATAAAAATATATCAACGGTGTGAAGTGTTTACAAATAGTTGTTGTCCAAAACAATGTCACAACGCAAACATGACACATGCAGATTTGATGGCCTGTGATTTGAAATTACAGCAAAAGCTTAAATGTAGAATAGCTTGTGTACGAGAGTGACACATCAGAACCCAAGATTGAATGTCGAAAAAGTTAATAATGGTGATGATGATGGTGAAAGTGAAGAGACCATTACAACGATTTTCAATTCTTGAAACCAATCAAAGTCCAAAGTGTACAGTTTTAAAAAGAGCCATTCCGATCATTATTTTCTGTCGAGTTTATAAGATCACCAATCGAACTTTGAACTATATTTCATTGCTATACCATCTTTCACATTTCCATGACAGCGCTGCACTATATTGTGCAACATGCTGGTCAAAGGGAATACTAGAGTTACTAGGAGGGATAACACCAGAAGAGGCCAACAGAAGAGCAAAGAATCGCAGATTGTATCTCCCCTCGACGACAACGGCAATAGAGGAAGGACAGATGAAGATGAAGCGTGTCAAGGCCTCCATTTGCAGGACGTCATATGTTTGCTACTTACTCATGGGTACTGGAGAATATTAATGTCCCTTTGTGTTTTAGGTAAGGGAATGTTCTGTCTTGGTCTTGTATCGGTTTTTTTCACTGTTACAAGTCTATTTTCTTAATATATTGGCATCATCTTGCATCATTATCTTTCGTCTTTAGTTATCAGAACACGCTTTCCCGCGGTTTGGGATCATATCCCTTTGGTTGCGTGCCAGTGTATAATGTACAACCCATAAGAAATATATTTCTTATGCTGATTGTCATCTACAAATTTCCCTACACATAATATTTCGTTGAAGCTGCATGTTACCTTGTTTTATCGCTGGATGACTTTTTTTTTTACTTCTGCCTACATATAATATTGTCTTAAAGTCATCTATCAGTATATACAATCTTTTTCCGTTCTGTCTTACCAGAAACCTATTTGCTAACGATGTATAGAGCTACCGAATACAATTCCAGAACACAAATTTCAAACTGGTAGCTGTAACTAAATGTATTATAATATTACTACGAAACTGTCTTTGCACTCAGGTAAATGCTTGCGCCTCTGATTGCCCGAAACGTGCAGTAATTGTGTTTATTTCAGTGCTTTTACTTGAACATTTTTCTGGGATAACATAACACATATTAACTATTTAGCACTAATGTATCTAAATACAGAAGAATTCTCCTTCGCTGTTTAATTATATTTATGTTTAAGTTAACCGCCTTAAGATATCAAAATAAAAACTTACGTTGTAGGCTCAGAGCTTAAAAGAAAGAAGGAAATTTATTTTCAGTGGGCGTTACGTAAGCATATTTTTTTTTAAAAAAGAAGAAAAAAATGAACAAAATCATTTGCAAAAAACGTTACTAAATTTTTGAACAAAAACGACATTATCTAGAGTTAATGTAGTTAGTTTGGTTATCTGGACGAGGACAACACATCCATACTAGACTTGTATATTGGTCCCTGTAGTTTGTCTCCAACTCCACTCTCCCCCCAACCACCGTCTTCGATTTAGTTTACCGGGATAGGTTAGTCGATTTCCAATGTACAAGCGAGGAATACTAGTAAGGTGTAGATCAGCTCTGATGTTCCTCTATTCTTGCGTTAGCAGTCAGCTTTGTGTTGCTGATTACTTAAGGGTCTGCTGTTTTCTAACGAATTTGGTAAAATTATTATGTCAGCACCGCGATAAAAGTCAAGCAATGCAACTCTACAGGTCATGTTCTGAAAAAGTGATCGAGAGGTAACAAACTGACAACAAACATCAGCTATACCAATTAGAAACCAATCAGGACAATCCATTATATAAAAGAAGGGGTCAGACAGGGATGTGTTCTGTAGCAGGTTTTCTTTTCACTTTACAACAAGATTATTATGAGATCAATAGTATATATATATATATATATATATATATATATATATATATATATATATATGGAACTGAGATCAACAGTCACAATATAACCTATTAGCTATATGCATCTGACACATTCTTAGAAAAAGAGGCATAGATTGAACTACACTAATTGATAGGTATAACAGTAAAAGAAATCAACAACAACGGTCTCAGTGAAAATAATAAAAGAACAGAAGTAATGGTCATATCGAAGATACAATGACCATCATGGAGCATAACAAGTAAACCAGACAAATTTGAAACAAGTGCTACGAGTAAAAACACTCGGGCACAATAATAACATCAGATGGAAGATGCACCACATAAATAAAAATGCAGAATAGCTCAAGCAAAAATAACATTTCAGCAAAAAATACATATTTTACTACTATGTCAATAAAAGTGAGAAAGAGAGTGTATCGATATTATGTAGAGTCAATTCTGATCTATGGTAGCGAATCATGGACAGCAAACAAAGAAATGAAAAGTCCTTTAGAGGCCACATATATATATAATTTCTCAGAAGAATGTTGAAATTTGTCTGGACAGCTAAAAAGACCAACGAGGAAATTCTTAAAGAGGCTAACATAAAAAGGGAACTCTAAAGAAACATCAGAAAGAAACAATCAACATTTTACGGGCACATCCTGAGAAGAGGAAAGTTGGAATACTTTCGTTACAACTGGAAAATACAAGAAACGAAAGATAGCGGACCATAAAGAGAGAAAGAAAAAACTACAAAGCTTGGCCTCTTTGCATCGAAAAAAGTCAAAAAAATAATTTGTATGATGCACAGTAGATAAAAGATTGTGCTACGACATGATCGCCTACGGCAACAGATATGGCACATGATGATAATGATGAGATGTTTGAGCTTGACTCCAGTTTTAATTTTAAACAGTCTCTTAACTTTTGCCAATCTATTCAACCCCGATGTGATCTTACTGCATCCCCAAACCGTGAAATAGTTGTATTCTTTACTTATCTAACAAAAAATGTTAAAATATAGCCATACATATTTTCTGGGGAACAATTACGTATCTAAATTCAGAACCATACTTTCACTTTTTTCTGTTACACATTTTTAGCTACTTTGATTAACATTAGATATACTACTCACGTTGTTGTCGTTGTACTCGTAGTGCTTGTAAAAAAAAAACCAGAAGCACAATGAACTAAATGGTGGTTCTTACTCATTTTAAGAGCAAAAAGAAACGATAAAACAGCACAACGTTATTTTTTAAAATGTGTAATTCTCTAATTTCTCTAGAATAATAGTTTCGACCAATCTCAGAGCACTCTGATGAAAATATATTAACGGTGTGAAGTGTTTAAAAATAGTTGTTGTCCAAAACAATGTCGCAACGCAAACATGACACATGCAGATTTGATGGCCTGTGATTTGAAATGACAGCAAAAGCTTAAATGTAGAATAGCTTGTGTACGACAGTGACACATCAGAACCCAAGATTGAATGTCGAAAAAGTTAATAATGGTGATGATGATGATGAAAGTGAAGAGACCATTACAACGATTTTCAATTCTTGAAACCAATCAAAGTCCAAAGTGTACAGTTTTAAAAAGAGCCATTCCGATCATTATTTTCTGTCGAGTTTATAAGATCACCAATCGAACTTTGAACTATATTTCATTGCTTTACCATCTTTCACATTTCCATGACAGCGCTGCATTATATTGTGCAACATGCTGGTCAAAGGGAATACTAGAGTCACTAGGAGGGATAACACCAGAAGAGGCCAACAGAAAAGCAAAGAATCGCAGATTGTATCTCCCCTCGACGACAACGGCAATAGAGGAAGGACAGATGAAGATGAAGCGTGTCAAGGCCTCCATTTGCAGGACGTCATATGTTTACTACTTACTCATGGGTACTGGAGAATATTAATGTCCCTGTATGTTTTAGGTAAGGGAATGTTCTGTCTTGGTCTTGTATCGGTTTTTTTCACTGTTACAAGTCTATTTTCTTAATATATTGGCATCATCTTGCATCATTATATTTCGTCTTTAGTTATCAGCACACGCTTTCCCGCTGTTTGGGATCATATACCTTTGGTTGCGTGCCAGCGTATAATGTACAACCCATAAGAAATATATTTCTTATGCTGATTGTCATCGACAAATTTCCCTACACATAATATTTCGTTGAAGCTGCATGTTACCTTGTTTTATCGCTGGATAATTTTTTTTTTCCTTCTGCCTACATATAATATTGTCTTAAAGTCATCTATCAGTATATACAATCTTTTTCCGTTCTGTCTTACCAGAAACCTATTTGCTAACGATGTATAGAGCTACCGAATACAATTCCAGAACACAAATTTCAAACTGGTAGTTGTAACTAAATGTATTATAATATAACTACGAAACTGTCTTTGCACTCAGGTAAATGCTTGTGCCTCTGATTCCTCGAAACGTGCAGTAATTGTGTTTATTTCAGTGCTTTTACTTGAACATTTTTCTGGGATAACATAACACATATTAACTATTTAGCACTAATGTATCTAAATACAGAAGAATTCTCCATCGCTGTTTAATTATATTTATGTTTAAGTTAACCGCCTTAAGATATCAAAATAAAAACTTACGTTGTAGGCTCAGAGCTTAAAAGAAAGAAGGAAATTTATTTTCAGTGGGCGTTACGTAAGCATATTTTTTTTAAAAAAGAAGAAAAAAATGAACAACATCATTTGCAAAAAACGTTACTACATTTTTGAACAAAAACGACATTATATAGAGTTAATGTAGTTAGTTTGGTTATCTGGACGAGAACAACACATCCATACTAGACATGTATATTGGTCCCTGTAGTTTGTCTCCAACTCCACTCTCCCCCCACCCACCGTCTTCGATTTAGTTTACCGTGATAGGTTAGTCGATTTCCAATGTACAAGCGAGGAATACTAGTAAGGTGTAGATCAGCTCTGATGTTCCTCTATTCTTGCGTTAGCAGTCAGCTTTGTGTTGCTGATTACTTAAGGGTCTGCTGTTTTCTAACGAATTTGGTAAAATTATTATGTCAGCACCGCGATAAAAGTCAAGCAATGTAACTCTACAGGTCATGTTCTGAAAAAGTGATCGAGAGGTAACAAGTGACTTATATGCAGTTGATTTTCTAGAGAGGTTGAGAGTCATAGCAATGCGTATCTGACATGCAGCAGGGAAAACAATCAATAACAGTGTGGTCCAAATGCGGAGCACCTAGACTAGAATCTCAACGAATAGTTAGTTCACTAAATGTAGAATGATTGCTGTTGTACTTTTAAAAAGAAAAAAGCCTCACAGCGCTACGTTTCTTACGATTTTTAAGTTTTGTGATCAGTTGTTTATGATCACATTCAAATCTATATTCTCTCGTTTTTTTTTTTTCTTTTTATTGCCACCCACAGTCTGTGAATACACTAAAGAAGTATTAATATTAAATTGAAAACTTTGGCAATATATTTTTCCGTTCAAATTCTCAAGTGTTCTATTATAATAATGTTTTCCTTTTTTTCACCCTATATGTCATCTCATAATATCGAAACTTCACATCGTTTTCTTATAACAATCTTGTCTACATTCTTCTTATCATTTCTCTCGTAATTGGTTTCTTTTGTCTGACCAAGACAGAAATGAAGGACAGGTGATATTTTGCAGGTAATGTGTTCAAGAAGAAGAAATAAAGAAAATAAAGATGTTGTACGAGTTTAAATTTAAAAAATTATAATAAAATGCAATAAATCAAAGGAAGCATGGCTAAAAGAGATAAACATAATGAAATGCAACAAAAATGAGATGCAAAAACTAAATACACACACGTTGAAGAATTAACAGAAAGAAAAACGCAATCAAAAACCTGATGTTTAAGATGTACAATGGTCGAAAAAAAAATATCATAATTATACTTTATATTTGTAGATTTGAGACATGAGACGAAATTGTTACTGTAAATCATCACGAGGCGTGTAAGGAAACAAATAAAATCAGAAATATGTTAAGAACAATCTGAATTTGTGGAAGGACATGGCACCAATTATACACCTGAAAACTTTGATAAAAAGAGCAATGGGGGTAAATAAAGATCTGTATATGTGCTTTATAGAATACACAACCGAATTTGACAAAGTATAGAATGTAGTTATAATCAATATGCTGGAGAAATATTGATGGCAATGATCTGCGAATCATAAACAAACATGTACTGACAACAAACATCAGCTATACTAATTAGAAACCAATCAGGACAATCCATAATATAAAAGAAGGGGTCAGACAGGGATGTGTTCTGTAGCAGGTTTTCTTTTCACTTTACAACAAAATTATTATGAGATCAATAGTATATATATATATATATATATATATATATATATATATATATATATATATATATATATATATATATAATTGGAACTGAGATCAACAGTCACAATATAACCTATTAGCTATATGCATCTGACACATTCTTAGAAAAAGAGGCATAGATTGAACTACACTAATTGATAGGTATAACAGTAAAAGAAATCAACAACAACGGTCTCAGTGAAAATAATAAAAGAACAGAAGTAATGGTCATATCGAAGATACAATCACCATCATGGAGCAGAACAAGTAAACCAGACAAATTTGAAACAAGTGCTACGAGTAAAAACACTCGGGCACAATAATAACATCAGATGGAAGATGCACCACATAAATAAAAAAGCAGAGTAGCTCAAGCCAAAATAACATTTCAGCAAAAAATACATATTTTACTACTATGTCAATAAAAGTGAGAAAGAAAGTGTATCGATATTATGTAGAGCCAATTATGATCTATTGTAGCGAATCATGGACAGCAAACAAAGAAATGAAAAGTCCTTTAGAGGCCACATATATATATAATTTCTCAGAATAATGTTGACATTTGTCTGGACAGCTAAAAAGACCAACGAGGAAATTCTTAAAGAGGCTAACATAAAAAGGGAACTCTAAAGAAACATCAGAAAAAACAATCAACATTTTTCGGGCACATCTTGAGAAGAGGAAAGTTGGAATACTTTCGTTACAACTGGAAAATACAAGAAACGAAAGATAGCGGACCATAAAGAGAGAACGAAAAAACTACAAAGCTTGGTCTCTTGGCATCGAAAAAAGTCAAAAAAATAATTTGTTCGATGCACAGTAGATAAAAGATTGTGCTACGACATGATCGCCTACGCCAACAGTTATGGCACATGATGATAATGATGAGATGTTTGAGCTTGACTCCAGTTTTAATTTTAAACTGTCTCTTAACTTTTGCCAATCTATTCAACCCCGATGAGATCTTACTGCATCCCCAAACCGTGAAATAGTTGTATTCTTTACTTATCTAAATAAACATGTTAAAATATAGCCATACATATTTTCTGGGGAACAATTACGTATCTAAATTCAGAACCATACTTTCACTTTTTTCTGTTACACATTTTTAGCTACTTTGATTAACATTAGATATACTACTCACGTTGTTGTCGTTGTACTCGTAGTGCTTGTAAAAAAAAAACCAGAAGCACAATGAACTAAATGGTGGTTCTTACTCATTTTAAGAGCAAAAAGAAACGATAAAACAGCACAACGTTATTTTTTAAAATGTGTAATTCTCTAATTTCTCTAGAATAATAGTTTCGACCAATCTCAGAGCACTCTGATGAAAATATATCAACGGTGTGAAGTGTTTAAAAATAGTTGTTGTCCAAAACAATGTCACAACGCAAACATGACACATGCAGATTTGATGGCCTGTGATTTGAAATTACAGCAAAAGCTTAAATGTAGAATAGCTTGTGTACGAGAGTGACACATCAGAACCCAAGATTGAATGTCGAAAAAGTTAATAATGGGGATGATGATGATGAAAGTGAAGAGACCATTACAACGATTTTCAATTCTTGAAAACAATCAAAGTCCAAAGTGTACAGTTTTAAAAAGAGCCATTCCGATCATTATTTTCTGTCGAGTTTATAAGATCACCAATCGAACTTTGAACTATATTTCATTGCTTTACCATCTTTCACATTTCCATGCCAGCGCTGCACTATATTGTGCAACATGCTGGTCAAAGGGAATACTAGAGTCACTAGGAGGGATAACACCAGAAGAGGCCAACAGAAGAGCAAAGAATCGCAGATTGTATCTCCCCTCGACGACAACGGCAATAGAGGAAGGATAGATGAAGATGAAGCGTGTCAAGGCCTCCATTTGCAGGACGTCATATGTTTGCTACTTACTCATGGGTACTGGAGAATATTAATGTCCCTGTATGTTTTAGGTAAGGGAATGTTCTGTCTTGGTCTTGTATCGGTTTTTTTCACTGTTACAAGTCTATTTTCTTAATATATTGGCATCATCTTGCATCATTATATTTCGTCTTTAGTTATCAGCACACGCTTTCCCGCTGTTTGGGATCATATACCTTTGGTTGCGTGCCAGTGTATAATGTACAACCCATAAGAAATATATTTCTTATGCTGATTGTCATCGACAAATTTCCCTACACATAATATTTCGTTGAAGCTGCATGTTACCTTGTTTTATCGCTGGATAATTTTTTTTTTTACTTCTGCCTACATATAATATTGTCTTAAAGTCATCTATCAGTATATACAATCTTTTTCCGTTCTGTCTTACCAGAAACCTATTTGCTAACGATGTATAGAGCTACCGAATACAATTCCAGAACACAAATTTCAAACTGGTAGTTGTAACTAAATGTATTATAATATAACTACGAAACTGTCTTTGCACTCAGGTAAATGCTTGCGCCTCTGATTCCTCGAAACGTGCAGTAATTGTGTTTATTTCAGTGCTTTTACTTGAACATTTTTCTGGGATAACATAACACATATTAACTATTTAGCACTAATGTATCTAAATACAGAAGAATTCTCCATCGCTGTTTAATTATATTTATGTTTAAGTTAACCGCCTTAAGATATCAAAATAAAAACTTACGTTGTAGGCTCAGAGCTTAAAAGAAAGAAGGAAATTTATTTTCAGTGGGCGTTACGTAAGCATATTTTTTTTAATAAAGAAGAAAAAAATGAACAAAATCATTTGCAAAAAACGTTACTACATTTTTGAACAAAAACGACATTATATAGAGTTAATGTAGTTAGTTTGGTTATCTGGACGAGAACAACACATCCATACTAGACATGTATATTGGTCTCTGTAGTTTGTCTCCAACTCCACTCTCCCCCCACCCACCGTCTTCGATTTAGTTTACCGTGATAGGTTAGTCGATTTCCAATGTACAAGCGAGGAATACTAGTAAGGTGTAGATCAGCTCTGATGTTCCTCTATTCTTGCGTTAGCAGTCAGCTTTGTGTTGCTGATTACTTAAGGGTCTGCTGTTTTCTAACGAATTTGGTAAAATTATTATGTCAGCACCGCGATAAAAGTCAAGCAATGCAACTCTACAGGTCATGTTCTGAAAAAGTGATCGAGAGGTAACAAGTGACTTATATGCAGTTGATTTTCTAGAGAGGTTGAGAGTCAAAGCAATGCGTATCTGACATGCAGCAGGGAAAACAATCAATAACAGTGTGGTCCAAATGCGGAGCACCTAGACTAGAATCTCAACGAATAGTTAGTTCACTAAATGTAGAATGATTGCTGTTGTACTTTTAAAAAGAAAAAAGCCTCACAGCGCTACGTTTCTTACGATTTTTAAGTTTTGTGATCAGTTGTTTATGATCACATTCAAATCTATATTCTCTCGTTTTTTTTTTGTTTTTTTTTTTATTGCCACCCACAGTCTGTGAATATACTAAAGAAGTATTAATATTAAATTGAAAACTTTGGCAATATATTTTTCCGTTCAAATTCTCAAGTGTTCTATTATAATAATGTTTTCCTTTTTTTCACCCTATATGTCATCTCATAATATCGAAACTTCACATCGTTTTCTTATAACAATCTTGTCTACATTCTTCTTATCATTTCTCTCGTAATTGGTTTCTTTTGTCTGAACAAGACAGAAATGAAGGACAGGTGCCATTTTGCAGGTAATGTGTTCAAGAAGAAGAAATAAAGAAAATAAAGATGTTGTACGAGTTTAAATTAAAAAAATTATAATAAAATGCAATAAATCAAAGGAAGCATGGCTAAAAGAGATAAACATAATGAAATGCAACAAAAATGAGATGCAAAAACTAAATATACACACGTTGAAGAATTAACAGAAAGAAAAACGCAATCAAAAACCTGATGTTTAAGATGTACAATGGTCGAAAAAAAAATATCATAATTATACTTTCTATTTGTAGATTTGAGACATGAGACGAAATTGTTACTGTAAATCATCACGAGGCGTGTAAGGAAACAAATAAAATCAGAAATATGTTAAGAACAATCTGAATTTGTGGAAGGACATGGCACCAATTATACACCTGAAAACTTTGATAAAAAGAGCAATGGGGGTAAATAAAGATCTGTATATGTGCTTTATAGAAAACACAACCGAATTTGACAAAGTATAGAATGTAGTTATAATCAATATGCTGGAGAAATATTGATGGCAATGATCTGCGAATCATAAACAAACATGTACTGACAACAAACATCAACTATACTAATTAGAAACCAATCAGGACAATCCATAATATAAAAGAAGGGGTCAGACAGGGATGTGTTCTGTAGCAGGTTTTCTTTTCACTTTACAACAAAATTATTATGAGATCAATAGTATATATATATATATATATATATATATATATATATATATATATATATATATATATATAATTGGAACTGAGATCAACAGTCACAATATAACCTATTAGCTATATGCATCTGACACATTCTTAGAAAAAGAGACAGAGATTGAACTACACTAATTGATAGGTATAACAGTAAAACAAATCAACAACAATGGTCTCAGTCAAATAATAAAAGAACAGAAGTAATGGTCATATCGAAGATACAATCACCATCATGGAGCATAACAAGTAAACCATATACATTTGAAACAAGTGCTACGAGTAAAAACACTCGGGCACAATAATAACATCAGATGGAAGATGCACCACATAAATAAAAAAGCAGAATAGCTCAAGCCAAAATAACATTTCAGCAAAAAATACATATTTTACTACTATGTCAATAAAAGTGAGAAAGAGAGTGTATCGATATTATGTAGAGCCAATTCTGATCTATGGTAGCGAATCATGGACAGCAAACAAAGAAATGAAAAGTCCTTTTGAGGCCACATATATATAATTTCTCAGAAGAATGTTGAAATTTGTCTGGACAGCTAAAAAGACCAACGAGGAAATTCTTAAAGAGGCTAACATAAAAAGGGAACTCTAAAGAAACATCAGAAAGAAACAATCAACATTTTTCGGGCACATCTTGAGAAGAGGAAAGTTGGAATACTTTCGTTACAACTGGAAAATACAAGAAACGAAAGATAGCGGACCATAAAGAGAGAACGAAAAAACTACAAAGCTTGGTCTCTTGGCATCGAAAAAAGTCAAAAACATAATTTGTTCGATGCACAGTAGATAAAAGATTGTGCTACGACATGATCGCCTACGCCAACAGTTATGGCACATGATGATAATGATGAGATGTTTGAGCTTGACTCCAGTTTTAATTTTAAACTGTCTCTTAACTTTTGCCAATCTATTCAACCCCGATGAGATCTTACTGCATCCCCAAACCGTGAAATAGTTGTATTCTTTACTTATCTAACTAAAAATGTTAAAATATAGCCATACATATTTTCTGGGGAACAATTGCGTATCTAAATTCAGAACCATACTTTCACTTTTTTCTTTTACACATTTTTAGCTACTTTGATTAACATTAGATATACTACTCACGTTGTTGTCGTTGTACTCGTAGTGCTTGTAAAAAAAAACCAGAAGCACAATGAACTAAATGGTGGTTCTTACTCATTTTAAGAGCAAAAAGAAACGATAAAACAGCACAACGTTATTTTTTAAAATGTGTAATTCTCTAATTTCTCTAGAATAATAGTTTCGACCAATCTCAGAGCACTCTGATGAAAATATATCAACGGTGTGAAGTGTTTAAAAATAGTTGTTGTCCAAAACAATGTCACAACGCAAACATGACACATGCAGATTTGATGGCCTGTGATTTGAAATTACAGCAAAAGCTTAAATGTAGAATAGCTTGTGTACGAGAGTGACACATCAGAACCCAAGATTGAATGTCGAAAAAGTTAATAATGGTGATGATGATGAAAGTGAAGAGACCATTACAATGATTTTCAATTCTTGAAACCAATCAAAGTCCAAAGTGTACAGTTTTAAAAAGAGCCATTCCGATCATTATTTTCTAACTTTTGTACTGCGTGATCACCCCACTTCTCCCCCCCCCCCCATTGTCTATATGTGTGTTACATTTTTATTACATTCCATATTGGAAACGTTTGGCAATACATTTCTTACGATACAAATTATTTTGATCCATTGTGTACCATTATCGCCCTTGTTCTTTTCTTTCTTCCAATGGTCGAGTTTATAAGATCACCAATCGAACTTTGAACTATATTTCATTGCTTTACCATCTTTCACATTTCCATGACAGCGCTGCACTATATTGTGCAACATGCTGGTCAAAGGGAATACTAGAGTCACTAGGAGGGATAACACCAGAAGAGGCCAACAGAAGAGCAATGAATCACAGATTGTATCTCCCCTCGACGACAACGGCAATAGAGGAAGGATAGATGAAGATGAAGCGTGTCAAGGCCTCCATTTGCAGGACGTCATATGTTTGCTACTTACTCATGGGTACTGGAGAATATTAATGTCCCTGTATGTTTTAGGTAAGGGAATGTTCTGTCTTGGTCTTGTATCGGTTTTTTTCACTGTTACAAGTCTATTTTCTTAATATATTGGCATCATCTTGCATCATTATATTTCGTCTTTAGTTATCAGCACACGCTTTCCCGCTGTTTGGGATCATATCCCTTTGGTTGCGTGCCAGTGTATAATGTACAATCCATAAGAAATATATTTCTTATGCTGATTGTCATCTAAAAATTTCCCTACACATAATATTTCGTTGAAGCTGCATGTTACCTTGTTTTATCGCTGGATGACTTTTTTTTTACTTCTGCCTACATATAATATTGTCTTAAAGTCATCTATCAGTATATACAATCTTTTTCCGTTCTGTCTTACCAGAAACCTATTTGCTAACGATGTATAGAGCTACCGAATACAATTCCAGAACACACATTTCAAACTGGTAGTTGTAACTAAATGTATTATAATATTACTACGAAACTGTCTTTGCACTCAGGTAAATGCTTGCGCCTCTGATTGCCCGAAACGTGCAGTAATTGTGTTTATTTCAGTGCTTTTACTTGAACATTTTTCTGGGATAACATAACACATATTAACTATTTAGCACTAATGTATCTAAATACAGAAGAATTCTCCTTCGCTGTTTAATTATATTTATGTTTAAGTTAACCGCCTTAAGATATCAAAATAAAAACTTACGTTGTAGGCTCAGAGCTTAAAAGAAAGAAGGAAATTTATTTTCAGTGGGCGTTACGTAAGCATATTTTTTTAAAAAAAAGAAGAAAAAAACTGAACAAAATCATTTGCAAAAAACGTTACTAAATTTTTGAACAAAAACGACATTATCTAGAGTTAATGTAGTTAGTTTGGTTATCTGGACGAGGACAACACATCCATACTAGACTTGTATATTGGTCCCTGTAGTTTGTCTCCAACTCCACTCTCCCCCCACCCACCGTCTTCGATTTAGTTTACCGGGATAGGTTAGTCGATTTCCAATGTACAAGCGAGGAATACTAGTAAGGTGTAGATCAGCTCTGATGTTCCTCTATTCTTGCGTTAGCAGTCAGCTTTGTGTTGCTGATTACTTAAGGGTCTGCTGTTTTCTAACGAATTTGGTAAAATTATTATGTCAGCACCGCGATAAAAGTCAAGCAATGCAACTCTACAGGTCATGTTCTGAAAAAGTGATCGAGAGGTAACAAACTGACAACAAACATCAGCTATACCAATTAGAAACCAATCAGGACAATCCATTATATAAAAGAAGGGGTCAGACAGGGATGTGTTCTGTAGCAGGTTTTCTTTTCACTTTACAACAAGATTATTATGAGATCAATAGTATATATATATATATATATATATATATATATATATATAATTGGAACTGAATCAACAGTCACAATATAACCTATTAGCTATATGCATCTGACACATTCTTAGAAAAAGAGGCATAGATTGAACTACACTAATTGATAGGTATAACAGTAAAAGAAATCAACAACAACGGTCTCAGTGAAAATAATAAAAGAACAGAAGTAATGGTCATATCGAAGATACAATCACCATCATGGAGCATAACAAGTAAACCAGACAAATTTGAAACAAGTGCTACGAGTAAAAACACTCGGGCACAATAATAACATCAGATGGAAGATGCACCACATAAATAAAAATGCAGAATAGCTCAAGCCAAAATAACATTTCAGCAAAAAATACATATTTTACTACTATGTCAATAAAAGTGAGAAAGAGAGTGTATCGATATTATGTAGAGTCAATTCTGATCTATGGTAGCGAATCATGGACAGCAAACAAAGAAATGAAAAGTCCTTTAGAGGCCACATATATATATAATTTCTCAGAAGAATGTTGAAATTTGTCTGGACAGCTAAAAAGACCAACGAGGAAATTCTTAAAGAGGCTAACATAAAAAGGGAACTCTAAAGAAACATCAGAAAGAAACAATCAACATTTTTCGGGCACATCTTGAGAAGAGGAAAGTTGGAATACTTTCGTTACAACTGGAAAATACAAGAAACGAAAGATAGCGGACCATAAAGAGAGAAAGAAAAAACTACAAAGCTTGGCCTCTTTGCATCGAAAAAAGTCAAAAACATAATTTGTATAATGCACAGTAGATAAAAGATTGTGCTACGACATGATCGCCTACGCCAACAGATATGGCACATGATGATAATGATGAGATGTTTGAGCTTGACTCCAGTTTTAATTTTAAACAGTCTCTTAACTTTTGCCAATCTATTCAACCCCGATGTGATCTTACTGCATCCCCAAACCGTGAAATAGTTGTATTCTTTACTTATCTAACTAAAAATGTTAAAATATAGCCAGACATATTTTCTGGGGAACAATTACGTATCTAAATTCAGAACCATACTTTCACTTTTTTCTGTTACACATTTTTAGCTACTTTGATTAACATTAGATATACTACTCACGTTGTTGTCGTTGTACTCGTAGTGCTTGTAAAAAAAAAAAAACAGAAGCACAATGAACTAAATGGTGGTTCTTACTCATTTTAAGAGCAAAAAGAAACGATAAAACAGCACAACGTTATTTTTTAAAATGTGTAATTCTCTCATTTCTCTATAATAATAGTTTCGACCTATCTCAGAGCACTCTGATGAAAATATATCAACGGTGTGAAGTGTTTAAAAATAATTGTTGTCCAAAACAATGTCACAACGCAAACATGACACATGCAGATTTGATGGCCTGTGATTTGAAATGACAGCAAAAGCTTAAATGTAGAATAGCTTGTGTACGACAGTGACACATCAGAACCCAAGATTGAATGTCGAAAAAGTTAATAATGGTGATGATGATGGTGAAAGTGAAGAGACCATTACAACGATTTTCAATTCTTGAAACCAATCAAAGTACAAAGTGTACAGTTTTAAAAAGAGCCATTCCGATCATTATTTTCTAACTTTTGTACTGTGTGATCACCCCACTTCTCCCCCCATTGTCTATATGGGTGTTACATTTTTATTACATTCCATATTGGAAACGTTTGGCAATACATTTCTTACGATACAAATTATTTTGATCCATTGTTTACCATTATCGCCCTTGTTCTTTTCTTTCTTCCAATGGTCGAGTTTATAAGATCACCAATCGAACTTTGAACTATATTTCATTGCTTTACCATCTTTCACATTTCCATGACAGCGCTGCACTATATTGTGCAACATGCTGGTCAAAGGGAATACTAGAGTCACTAGGAGGGATAACACCAGAAGAGGCCAACAGAAGAGCAATGAATCACAGATTGTATCTCCCCTCGACGACAACGGCAATAGAGGAAGGATAGATGAAGATGAAGCGTGTCAAGGCCTCCATTTGCAGGACGTCATATGTTTGCTACTTACTCATGGGTACTGGAAAATATTAATGTCCCTGTATGTTTTAGGTAAGGGAATGTTCTGTCTTGGTCTTGTATCGGTTTTTTTCACTGTTACAAGTCTATTTTCTTAATATATTGGCATCATCTTGCATCATTATATTTCGTCTTTAGTTATCAGCACACGCTTTCCCGCTGTTTGGGATCATATCCCTTTGGTTGCGTGCCAGTGTATAATGTACAATCCATAAGAAATATATTTCTTATGCTGATTGTCATCGACAAATTTCCCTACACATAATATTTCGTTGAAGCTGCATGTTACCTTGTTTTATCGCTGGATGATTTTTTTTTTACTTCTGCCTACATATAATATTGTCTTAAAGTCATCTATCAGTATATACAATCTTTTTCCGTTCTGTCTTACCAGAAACCTATTTGCTAACGATGTATAGAGCTACCGAATACAATTCCAGAACACAAATTTCAAACTGGTAGCTGTAACTAAATGTATTATAATATTACTACGAAACTGTCTTTGCACTCAGGTAAATGCTTGCGCCTCTGATTCCTCGAAACGTGCAGTAATTGTGTTTATTTCAGTGCTTATACTTGAACATTTTTCTGGGATAACATAACAAATATTAACTATTTAGCACAAATGTATCTAAATACAGAAGAATTCTCCTTCGCTGTTTAATTATATTTATGTTTAAGTTAACCGCCTTAAGATATCAAAATAAAAACTTACGTTGTAGGCTCAGAGCTTAAAAGAAAGAAGGAAATTTATTTTCAGTGGGCGTTACGTAAGCATATTTTTTTTTAAAAAGAAGAAAAAAATATACAAAATCATTTGCAAAAAACGTTACTAAATTTTTGAACAAAAACGACATTATATAGAGTTAATGTAGTTAGTTTGGTTATCTGGACGAGGACAACACATCCATACTAGACATGTATATTGGTCCCTGTAGTTTTTCTCCAACTCCACTCTCCCCCCACCCACCGTCTTCGATTTAGTTTACCGGGATAGCTTAGTCGATTTCCAATGTACAAGCGAGGAATACTAGTAAGGTGTAGATCAGCTCTGATGTTCCTCTATTCTTGCGTTAGCAGTCAGCTTTGTGTTGCTGATTACTTAAGGGTCTGCTGTTTTCTAACGAATTTGGTAAAATTATTATGTCAGCACCGCGATAAAAGTCAAGCAATGCAACTCTACAGGTCATGTTCTGAAAAAGTGATCGAGAGGTAACAAATGACTTATATGCAGTTGATTTTCTAGAGAGGTTGAGAGTCATAGCAATGCGTATCTGACATGCAGCAGGGAAAACAATCAATAACAGTGTGGTCAAAATGGGGAGCACCTGGACTAGAATCTCAACGAATAGTTAGTTCACTAAATGTAGAATGATTGTTGTACTTTTAAAAAGAAAAAAGCCTCACAGCGCTACGTTTCTTACGATTTTTAAGTTTTGTGATCAGTTGTTTATGGTGACATTCAAATCTATATTCTCTGGGGTTTTTTTTTCGTATTATTGCCACCCACAGTCTGTGAATATACTAAAGAAGTATTAATATTAAATTGAAAACTTTGGCAATATATTTTTCCGTTCAAATTCTCAAGTGTTCTATTACAATAATGTTTTCCTTTTTTTCACCCTATATGTCATCTCATAATATCGAAACTTCACATCGTTTTCTTATGACAATCTTGTCTACATTCTTCTTATCATTTCTCTCGTAATTGGTTTCTTTTGTCTGACCAAGACAGAAATGAAGGACAGGCGCCATTTTGCAGGTAATGTGTACAAGAAGAAGAAATAAAGAAAATAAATATGTACGAGATTAAATAAAAAAAATTATAATAAAATGCAATAAATCAAAGGAAGCATGGCTAAAAGAGATAAACATAATTAAATGCAACACAAATGAGATGCAAAAACTAAATACACACACGTTGAAGAATTAACAGAAAGAAAAACGCAATCAAAAACCTAATGTTTAAGATGTACAATGGTCGAAAAAAATATATCATAATTATACTTTCTATTTGTAGATTTGAGACATGAGACGAAATTGTTACTGTAAATCATCACGAGGCGTGTAAGGAAACAAATAAAATCATAAATAAGTTAAGAACAATCTGAATTTGTGGAAGGACATGGCACCAATTATACACCTGAAAACTTTGATAAAAAGAGCAATGGGGGTAAATAAAGATCTGTATATGTGCTTTATAGAATACACAACCGAATTTGACAAAGTATAGAATGTAGTTATAATTAATATGCTGGAGAAATATTGATGGCAATGATCTGCGAATCATAAACAAACATGTACTGACAACAAACATCAGCTATACCAATTAGAAACCAATCAGGACAATCCATAATATAAAAGAAGGGGTCAGGCAGGGATGTGTTCTGTAGCAGGTTTTCTTTTCACTTTACAACAACATTATTATGAGATCAATAGTATATATATATATATATATATATATATATATATATATATATATATATAATTGAAACTGAGATCAACAGTCACAATATAACCTATTAGCTAGATGCATCTGACATATTCTTAGAAAAAGAGACAGAGATTGAACTACACTAAATGATAGGTATAACAGTAAAAGAAATCAACAACAACGGTCTCAGTCAAAATAATAAAAAAAAAACAGAAATAATGGTCATATCGAAGATACAATCACCATCATGGAGCATAACAAGTAAACCTGACAAATCTGAAACAAGTGCTACGAGTAAAAACTCTCAGGCACAATAATAACATCAGATGCAAGATGCACCACATAAATAAAAAGCAGAATAGCTCAAGCTAAAATAACATTTCAGAAAAAAATACAAATTATCCAACAACTCTATGTCAATAAAAGTGAGAAAGAGAATTTATCGATAATATGTAGAGCCAATTCTGATCTATGGTAGCGAATCATGGACAGCAAACAAAGAAATGAAAAGTCCTTTAGAGGCCACATAGATGGAATTTCTCAGAAGAATGTTGAAAGTTCTCTGGACAGCTATAAAGACCAACGAGGAAATTCTTAAAGAGGCTAACATAAAAAGGGAACTCTAAAGAAACATCAGAAAGAAACAATCAACATTTTTCGGGCACATCTTGAGAAGAGGAAAGTTGGAATACTTTCGTTACAACTGAAAAATACAAGAAACGAAAGATAGCGGACCATAAAGAGAGAAAGAAAAAACTACAAAGCTTGGTCTCTTGGCATCGAAAAAAGTCAAAAACAGAATTTGTATGATGCACAGTAGATAAAAGATTGTGCTACGACATGATCGCCTACGCCAACAGATATGGCACATGATGATAATGATGAGATGTTTGAGCTTGACTCCAGTTTTAATTTTAAACTGTCTCTTAACTTTTGCCAATCTATTCAACCCCGATGTGATCTTACTGCATCCCCAAACCGTGAAATAGTTGTATTCTTTACTTATCTAATTAAAAATGTTAAAATATAGCCAGACATATTTTCTGGGGAACAATTACGTATCTAAATTCAGAACCATACTTTCACTTTTTTCTGTTACACATTTTTAGATACTTTGATTAACATTAGATATACTACTCACGTTGTTGTCGTTGTACTCGTAGTGCTTGTTAAAAAAAAAAAAAACAGAAGCACAATGAACTAAATGGTGGTTCTTACTCATTTTAAGAGCAAAAAAAAACGATAAAACAGCACAACGTTATTTTTTTTAAATGTGTAATTCTCTAATTTCTCTAGAATAATAGTTTCGACCAATCTCAGAGCACTCTGATGAAAATATATCAACAGTGTGAAGTGTTTAAAAATAGTTGTCCAAAACAATGTCACAACGCAAACATGACACATGCAGATTTGATGGCCTGTGATTTGAAATGACAGCAAAACCTTAAATGTAGAATAGCTTGTGTACGACAGTGACACATCAGAACCCAAGACTGAATGTCGAAATAGTTAATAATGGTGATGATGATGATGAAAGTGAAGCGACCATTACAATAATTTTCAATTCTTGAAACCAATCAAAGTCCAAAGTGTACAGTTTTAAAAAGAGCCATTCCGATCATTATTTTCTAACTTTTGTACTGTGTGATCACCCTACTTCTCCCCCCATCGTCTATATGTGTGTTACATGTTTATTACATTCCATATTGGAAACGTTTGGCAATACATTTCTTACGATACAAATTATTTTGATTCATTGTGTACCATTATCGGCCTCTTCTTTTCTTTCTTCCAATGGTCGAGTTTATAAGATCACCAATCGAACTTTGAACTATATTTCATTGCTTTACCATCTTTCACATTTCCATGACAGCGTTGCACTATATTGTGCAACATGCTGGTCAAAGGGAATACTAGAGTCACTAGGAGGGATAACACCAGAAGAGGCCAACAGAAGAGCAAAGAATCGCAGATTGTATCTCCCCTCGACGACAACGACAATAGAGGAAGGACAGATGAAGATGAAGCGTGTCAAGGCCTCCATTTGCAGGACGTCATATGTTTGCTACTTACTCATGGGTACTGGAGAATATTAATGTCCCTTTATGTTTTAGGTAAGGGAATGTTCTGTCTTGGTCTTGTATCGGTTTTTTTCACTGTTACAAGTCTATTTTCTTAATATATTGGCATCATCTTGCATCATTATATTTCGTCTTTAGTTATCAGCACACGCTTTCCCGCTGTTTGGGATCATATCCCTTTGGTTGCGTGCCAGTGTATAATGTACAACCCATAAGAAATATATTTCTTATACTGATTATCATCGACAAATTTCCCTACACATAATATTTCGTTGAAGCTGCATGTTACCTTGTTTTATCGCTGGTTGATTTTTTTTTTTACTTCTGCCTACATATAATATTGTCTTAAAGTCATCTATCAGTATATACAATCTTTTTTCCGTTCTGTCTTACCAGAAACCTATTTGCTAACGATGTATAGAGCTACCGAATACAATTCCAGAACACAAATTTCAAACTGGTAGCTGTAACTAAATGTATTATAATATTACTACGAAACTGTCTTTGCACTCAGGTAAATGCTTGCGCCTCTGATTGTCCGAAACGTGCAGTAATTGTGTTTATTTCAGTGCTTATACAAAGAGAGAAAAAAAAACAAAATAGCTTGGTCTCTTTTTGCATCGAAAAAAGTCAAAAACAGAATTTGTATGATGCACAGTAGATAATAGATTGTGCTACGACATGATCGCCTACGCCAACAGTTATGGCACATGATGATAATGATGATCTGTTTGAGCTTGACTCCAGTTTTAATTTTAAACTGTCTCTTAACTTTTGCCAATCTATTCAACCCCGATGTGATCTTACTGCATCCCCAAACCGTGAAATAGTTGTATTCTTTACTTATCTAACTAAAAATGTTAAAATATAGCCAGACATATTTTCTGGGGAACAATTACGTATCTAAATTCAGAACCATACTTTCACTTTTTTCTGTTACACATTTTTAGCTACTTTGATTAACATTAGATATACTACTCACGTTGTTGTCGTTGTACTCGTAGTGCTTGTAAAAAAAAAACAGAAACACAATGAACTAAATGGTGGTTCTTACTCATTTTAAGAGCAAAAAAAAACGATAAAACAGCACAATGTTATTTTTTAAAATGTGTAATTCTCTAATTTCTCTAGAATAATAGTTTCGACCAATCTCAGAGCACTCTGATGAAAATATATCAACGGTGTGAAGTATTTAAAAATAGTTGTTGTCCAAAACAATGTCACAACGCAAACATGGCACATGCTGATTTGATGGCCTGTGATTTGAGATTACAGCAAGAGCTTAAAGGGAGAATAGCTTGTGTACGACAATGACTCATCAGAACCAACTTTGAATCAATTAGCCTACTGATCTGCCTGAGTAAACTCATGGAAAGGCTGGTTAAGAGAAGGCTAGTGGCATTTGTAGTGAAAACAACAAATCATACTACAGCAAAGTGGCTTCCTCCAGCACAGATCAACTGAATATCTGATCACCTAAATCGCACAGGAAATAGAGGATGCTCTACAAGAAAAAAAACACACTGGCAGCGTGGGTCGATATGGAGAAGGCTTTTGATAGGGTTTGGCGAGAAGGGTTTAAAGAACAAGCGTTTCAAACTTGGTATCCAGGGTAATTTATTCAATTGGGTTTCTCAATACCTTCACGATAGAACGGCCAGAGTACAGGAACAAGCTCAACTAAGTAAGAAGGTCACAATCGAACAAGGTGTCCCACAAGGCGGAGTCCTGTCCTCAACACTATTTTTAATTTTAATAAATAAAATCATAATGGACATCCTTCCCAGAATACATTCAGCAATATACGCAGATGATCTGACGTTATAGGCTCGCGAGGAAACTATGTCGGTGGCTGGATCCAGGATGCAAGATGCACTAGGAAAACTTGAAAAATGGACGATCACCAATTAACGAAAATAATTACATATACAATTTTCAGCCTATCACTCTCTGTAAACTTGAAGGTAAAAGACCATACACTCCCTATTGAACAAAACCCAACATATTTTGGCGTCACGATGAATCGCAGAATGACTTGGAAAAATCAGATAGACAGATCAAGCAAAAAAGCCAGACATCGAACTATTATTATGAAAAAATTGGAAAAAAACGGACTGGGGAGCAGACAGCATATCATGAAACGACTATGCGTAGGAAGAGTCAGGCCAGTCCTAGAGTATGGAGTCACAGCCTGGGCTAAGACTTCCATATCACATCTTAGCAAAATTAACAGAACACAGAATCAAGCTTCCCGTAATCATCACTGGCGCTATGAAATCTACACCTATCAAGACTCTAGACACAGTAACAGGTTTACAACCATTAGATGACAGACGGGTCACTAATGTACTGCAACAAGGGGAGAAATATAGAAGGTTCCTTAGCCACCCCATGCGCCAAAGAATAACTGGTTTCGGAATAGTACGACTAAAGAAGCGCAAATTCACTGCATTCTCCAATGAACTAACTACTAGAGACCCAGTTCTGTTCCAAACAATACCGAAACCATTGGGCCCATCTGTTATGTCACCTCATGGGAAACACAAAATACCACAGCGTAATGAAGATATAACAGGAATCATGAAAAAAGGACCCAATCAGACACACAAAGAAAACCTCTTCTTCTTTCCTTCTTCATCTGCCTTTCAGCGCCTAGGGGTCTCTACTATTTATTTCTATACTACCCTACACTTTTTGCTCTGGTCTCTTTCAGAACGTTTTCATAACTCTTCTTAGCTGTCCATGATATTCTCAACATTCTTCTGTAAAACCACATTCCTACAAACTCCAGTGATTTCCTTGTCTGTTGTCATATTGACCATGATTCACATCCATGTGTTAAGACTGGCTCTATATAACATTTAAGAACTCTTTTTTCTTATAAAGAATACCCCTTTCTAAAAAAAAGTCTATAAGAAACTAAGAGTTACATAAATGGTGCGAAACATAAGACAGCCGTCGCTATAGCTGCATCAAACTCGTCGTTAACAACATTTTTTTTCGTGCTGATCAGATTGGTGACAGACGGACAATTAGCTGCTACAGAATGTTCATTTGCCTATCATACAGTGATACACAATCATACATTTAGATCTACACATTCAAATTACTTCAGGTTACTTTGGAACCCAAATTTGCTTGTGCATGTACGAAAACAGGGAGCCGCAATAGCTCAGGGGTTAGTGAACTGGATTACAACGGACGAAAGGTCGGGTTCCATCCTGACCAACGGCGTCCGAGTTCACCCAGCCTTATAGGGGTACTGGTTTTTTTCTGGGAAGGTAAAGCGGTACGGGCGTAATACCGACGCCATTACTCCAACAATCATGTGACGAAGGTCTATACAATTATGGTCACTAACACCATATTTTCTATACGTCACTTTGCGTAACGTGGCTCTTTACTTTTTTTTTTACTACATACGAAAACAGAAGCCATTATTCGAAATGTGTTCACACCCCATGTTCAAAACGAGTTGAAATGTGACCTAGAAAACTCAACATTTATTTCCATACTGACAGATGCCTCCAACCACAAGGAAATCAAGATTTTTCCTATGCTTGTCAGATACTTTGATCGTAATAAGGGGCTGAAAGTTAAAATATTAGAATTGAAGTCATTGCCAAGAAAAACATCTGATATTGTTAGTAATTTTATTAATGACTGTCTAACGGAGAAAGGTTCAGAAAGGAAAGTAGTTGCATTATGTGCAGACAACACACATTCTAATTTTGGGGCTCTGACACGAAAGTACAAAGTTTTCATAAAGGTAAAAGAAAACGTTGGACATAGTTTGATAGGTTTTGGTTGTGCATGCCATTTTTTCCACTACTACCAACACTGTTCGAGTAGCTGTCATACATGTTAGAGTTGAAAGTATCAAAGAGTTTTGCCAGTCTGTGTCCACACTCAAACATCCTCTTTCCACGAAGCAGTGCAGAAAGTTTTGGGACAGGTGGTCACCTTTTTACAAGTAATTTGTAACATCGTAGATGAGAACTATCTTGGAGTCCAAACTCTAAGATGGTTTCTTGCCATCAAGTTAAGCTAATTCTTGACAAGCTGAAAATGGAAGGAACTCTACAGTATGATGTGAACAAGTTTAAAGTCAGTGTTTCTTCATTTTATGAAATAGCGGTTTAAGTTATTTGAAGCAATGGGCTGCAAATAATTTTCAAAACCTTGAGGCCTACATCTGGGTAATGTTGAACAGAACACCAACTCGGGAAGATATTCAGAAATCTTCATCATTAGTGAGTCAAACAGTACCTTCAGTTGACTTTCCAGAAGAGGAAATGAATTACGAATATGTTTACGTGGAACAGTTTGTTTCCTCTCAGAAAACGAATGAGTGGAGTATAAATAAAACATTACCAGGACAGCGTTGGATTAAAATGGCTTCCCACTTTAAAAACAGGCATGTGCCAATTTGACATATTCTGAAGCTGGTAGAGTTATTTTTGTGTCTAACGGGAACAAATTCTGCAACAGAAAGATTGTTTTCACTGATGAACAGTCTGTGGACAAATGATAAAACACATCTAAGTGTGGACTCTTTTTAAGAGCATTGTTGATCACCAAAGTGAAAAATGGGCAAACATGTGTTGAATTATTTTAAGGTGCTCCAAACAGAGAACGATCTTTTTTTAAATAATCCACTCATCAAAAAAGCACAACTCTGCTTCACCTTACATTTAAGTGAGTATTACTAATGCTTTTATTTTTGTATCTCTTGATAACATTTTCTAAAAGCCTATATTGTTAAGTGTGTTATTTGACTTGAAAAAGACGGAAGAAATATCATTTAATTGATGGACAATTTAAATCAAATTAATCCGTCCCGGATTTGGGTTTCAAAAATATCTTCTGCTTCTTCTTTCTTTCCTCATCTGCCTTTCAGCGTCGAGGGCTAAAAAATATGATTCATTTAATTAAAGTCAACGGTCACAGCATAAACACTTTGCGATATGCAGATGATGCAGTCTTAGTAGCAAAGATAGAGAAGGAACTAACAGAAATGATGGAAATAATTGTAGAAGAAAACAACAAAAAGGGTCTCAGTCTGAATGGTAAGAAACAGAAGTTATGGTCATATTGAAGAAACAATCATCACCATCATGCAGCATAAAAATAAACAGGACAAATCTGAAACAAGCTTCAAATACTTGAGCACAATAATAACATCAGATGAGAGATGCACCACAGAAATAAAAAAAAGAAGCATAGATCAGACAAAAAATAGCATTCAGAAAAAGAAAAACATATTATGCAACAAATCTATGTCAATTGAAGTGAGAAAAAAAGTTCATAGGTCCTATATAGGGCCAATTCTTTCCTATGGAAGCGAATCATGGGCAGTAGACAACCAAATAAAAAACTATTAGACGCCATAGAGATGGAATTACTAAGACGAATGTTGAACGTTCTATGGACAGCTAAGTAAGACCAAAGACGAAATTCCCAAAGAGTAAAGTAGTAAAAAAAGTAAAGTAAAAATTTTACAGACCTTCGGTACATGATTTATGGGGTAATGTGGTCGGTATTACGCCCGTGCCGCTTCACTTTCACTGAAAAAATCAGGTACCTATTAAAGGCTGGATGAACCCGGAGGCCGTCGGTTGAGATCGAACCCTACCTCTTGTCCTTTGTAGTCCAGTTCACTAACCACTGAGCTATCGCGGCCCCCTAAATTCCCAAAGAGGCCAACACAAAAATGGAGCTCCAGACAAACATCAGAAAGAAAGAATCAACATTTTCCAGACATCAATTGAGAAGAGAAAAGCTGGAATACTTGGTTACAACTGGCAACATACAGGGAACGAGAGATCGAGGACGACAAAGAGAAAAAAATACTAGATAGCATGGTGTCATGGCATGGAAAACAGTCAACAACAAAAAATGATATGATGTACTGTAGATAAAGATTGTGGAAGGACATAATCTACGTCAACCGGTATGGAACATTGTGAAAATGAATAAAAAAGCATTGAACCTGAAAGTATCATGCATAATTTCTAGGTTGCACTAACGTGCCTAAATTCAGAACAATACTTATACTCGTTCACCTATTTTGTTTAACCATTTTTTAGCTAATGATATTAACATTTGGTTATTTGGTTATGGAAGGCCTCGGTATCACTGCAAACGAATTAAAATCCATAATTGCTCAACCGCCTGTGCCAGTGGAATCATCCGAATTACTAACACATCTCCCAAACAAAGAAAGGTAACTTTAGTCCCCATCGTAGCAGTCTCAGCACACGCCAAACGTCATATAAAACATAACATATACAAGTTTACTAATTACGTTGATAAAGTTGCTGGAGAAGTGCTTAAAAAAACAAGTACAATCAATTTCATGGTGTTCCTTACACAATTTTAGAGGAAAAAATAATTGTTAAAACACTACCATGTTTTTTTTTAAAGTAGTTAATTTATCTAGAATAATAGGGTGGACCAATCTCAGAGCACTCTGGCGAAAACATATCAACGGACTGTATGAAATGTATACAGATAGTTGTTGTCCTCTACAAAGTAACAACCAATAAATGCAATATACAGATTTGACGGCCCGTCATTTGATATTACAAGAAAAACTTAAAGGTAGAATAGTTCGTATACGACAGTAACAAATCAGAACCAACACTTCTTGTCGAAAGAGTTAATAACGGTGATGATTAAGAAAGTGAAGTGACCATTACAACGATTTTTAATTTTTAGAAACAAATCAACATACACAGTGTAAAGTTGTTTAAATGGCTTTTCTCACGTTTGTACTGCTTAGTTTTTGCGTTTATTTCATTTCATCTAATTAAACATTAGTTGGTGGTAAATATAAAACATACCATGTGGTTAACACTAACATATTTAAATGCAGAACCAAAAGAATGCTTAATCGTTCTTTATTTATATTTCTGTTAAACCTAACTGCCTTCAGATATCAAGATAAAAACCTAAGCCTCAATGCAAAAAAAGAAATAGGCTTATTCATTTTCAATGGAAGTAATGTGATCATTTGGAAACAATAAGCACAAAAAATGCACAGAGTCATTCGTAAAAAAAAAGTAAAGTAATTAAATTCTCAAAGAAAACGAAGTTATTTGTGGGTTCATCTAGGCACTTTGGAATTTTAGTTGAGGCCAACACATCCGTACTAGACATGTATATTGTGCCATGTAGTGTGTCTCACCTAACAACTCCCTGGACATGTTTTTGCCAGAATAGCTTAGTCAGTTCCCAGTCTACAAGCGAGGAGGCCTAGTAAGGACAGTATCAGTTCGGATGTTCCTCTATTCTCACATTAACATTCAGTTTTGTGTTGTTGATGACTTTAGGTTCAGCTGTAGACTGAGGAACATTCATTGACCCATAGATACAACACTGCAGATAAAACTATATGAGCCATTTCAAGAATTACAAAAGACAGTAATATTTATACAGTTAATGACACTGCAGATATAGACAACATTTCAGGCGAACGAACGAAAGATAGATAGATAAGGTCAGCTGTTTTCAGACAAATTTTGCAAAATTATTATATTAATACAGTTATTTAAAATGGAAACAATGGAAGTCGACAGTTCATGACTGAGAAAACGATCGAGAGGCAACCCGTGACTAATATGCAGATGTGTTCCTAGAATTGTTGAAAGTAAGTCATACCAAGGTGTATCTGACATGCAGCAGTGAAAGCAGTCAATAATAGTGTGGTCCAAACGCAAAGCAACTGGACGAGAAATTCAGCGAACTGTATCAATTGTAGAAAGATTGTTATTGTCCTATAAAAAACAGACACAAAACTTACACGTTGCTTGCGGTTGTGATAATCTGTTATCAATTGTTTACTTTGACATTTCGATCTATCTTCTCTCAGCTATTTTTTTTATCTTCGTATTGCTATTCACATGCAGTAAGTAAAGTTCTAATAAATAAAATACTAAAGTAGTATTAACGAAAATTGAAAAATGTGGTAATACATTTTTACCGTTCAAATTATCTAGTGTTCTATGACAATCTTTTCTTCATTGTCGCCAAGCTACAGGTCATCTTATCTTATCGCTACTTTATATCGTTTCTTCCAACTACTTATAATATTGTATTACAATCACTTATCATCTTTTCTACAATACGATTATCATTTAACTAGTAATTTGTTTCTACATTTTTTGGCTTACCAAACACCTCTTTTAGAATTAATGTTAAATGCTTCTAAACTATATATTAGAATTATATATCCTACTGGTAGATGTTCCAGCTTGACTCTAATTATAATTGCAAACTGTTTCTTAACCAGTGTAATCACTTGAGGCTCGATGTGATGTGACTGCATCCTCGAGGCGTAAAATAGTTGTGTTTATTAATTCATCTAATTACAATGTGTTGAAATAATGGCATGCATATTTTCTGGGTTACACTAAAGTATCTAAATACAGAACTATACTTATATTTATTTGTTCTTTGTTCTTTTCACATATTTTTAGCTAACTTTATTAACACATCAAGTGTAATACTTACGTCGATGTCGGTTGAGGCGAAGTGCTTAAAAGAGGAAGCAAATTCAATTTAAATGACGTTTCTTAATCAATTTGAGAGAAAATAAAGAATTGATAAAACAGCGCAATGTTATTTCTAAAAGTTAATTTCTCTAGAACAATAATGTGAACCAATAGCAGAACACTCTGTTTAATGGGCCATTCCGAACATTATTTTCTCACTTTTGTACTATGTCATTACCCCCCTCCCCTTTTTTTTTCCCCCTTGTCCATGAGTGCACTAAATTATTATTACTTTCCAGATTGGAAACTTTTGACAATAAATTTCTTTTGAAATATAAATACCTTATGAATCAAATAGTGTACTATTATCGCCTCTGTTCCTCCAGTCTTACAGTGATCGAGTTTTAAAGATCAATAATCGATATAAGAATTGTATTTATTTTCATCTCCTCCCATCACACTTCTAGGACAGTGCTACACATTATTGGGCACGTTGCTGGTCATTGCGTCCATTTGCAGGACATCATATGTGTGGGACCTTGTTCTCTGATTATTGAAAATACTTATTTTCCTGTATTGTTATTGTAAAGAACATGCTCTGTCTTGCGCTCTTGTCGTTTTGTTTCACTTCTACATGACGACTTGTCCTAACGTAATCTGGTATCTTCTGGCACCATTATCATTCGTCTTTAATTAGCGCTACACTCAATCACGCTGTTTGGGGTCATAACCTGTAGTTGCTTGTCATCATGGAAGGTAAAACGTATATGAAATGTTTTTACTGCTGATTCGTATCGCCTACTTCAGCTACAAATAATATTGCATTGGAAGCTGCATATCGTCTTGTTTTATAATTGTTTGAAATCGTTTTTTCCAGTTGCATGTAACATTGCCTTAAAGTCATTGTTATTATCTAAATTAATTTATCTTTCTGTCTTATCCCATAACCTGTTAGAAAAATGATGTTTTGGGCTGCATAATAAAATTCCAGAACATTTTATTCGCACGGATATTTGTTACTAAATGGAATATACTATTAATGTGAAACTGTCTCAGCACTCACGCAATAGCTTGAGTCTCTGATTGCCCAAAGCATTCAATAGTTAGCATATTTTGTAAGTGGTTGTACTTGTAAAATTGATTTAATGACTTGTTATTATATAAAATGTGTTGTCATTCCCTATTACCATACACTTGTTTGCATTAACTATGCATAATTCTACTGAAAAAATTCCGGAACATATACTTCGCACTGGTAGTTTTACTGAACGTAATACATTATTAATATGAAAGTCTCTCTTCACTCATGGGATATCATCATCATCATCATCATCATCATCATCATCGCCACGTGCCATACCGATTGCCGTAAGCGATCATGTCCTTCCACAATATTCCATCTACAGTGCATTCTAACAATTCAGTTGTTGACAGTTTTCCATGCCATGACACCATGCTGTCCAGTATTTTCTCTTCTCTCTTTGTCGTCCGCAATCTCTCATTCCCTTTATTTTACCTGTTGTAACCAAGTATTCCAACTATACTCTTCTCACGATTTGTCCGAAAAATGTAGATTGCGTCTTTCTGATGTTTTTTAGGAGCTCCCTTTTTGTGTTGGCCTCTTTCAGAATTTCCTCATGGGTCTTT
Organism: Megaustenia siamemsis; assembly: GCA_032433765.1. NCBI lineage: Eukaryota > Metazoa > Mollusca > Gastropoda > Stylommatophora > Ariophantidae > Megaustenia > Megaustenia siamemsis. Next base: position 89,062,678 of record JAVIAB010000124.1, on the reverse strand, counting down.
TGAGCTGTCAAGGGAACTTTCAACATTCTTCTGAGAAATCCCATCTCTGTGGCATCTAATCGTCTTTTCATTTGTGTGTCTACTGTCCGTGATTCACTTCCATGGGTCATAATTGGTCCTATGTAGTACTAATCAACTCTCTTTCTCATTTATGTTGTGACCATTGACTTCAATTCCTTTTTTGTATACTATTGGTCTCATAATATTTTCACTGTAAAGTGACAACAAATCCGGTGACAGAACATAGCCTTGTCTGACACCTTGTTTTATATATTGGAACTGTCCTGTTTGGTTGATGAAACGTTTAGCTGCTTTTTGTTGCCAGTACATGTTTTTTATCATTCGCAGATCTTTGCCATCAATGTTTAATTTCTCCAGCATAATGATCAATTCCACATGCTTTACTTTTTAAAATGCTTTTGTGTAGTCAATAAAGCATATATATATATATATATATATATATATATATATATATATATATATATTTCTGTACCTATATAACTCTTTCTATCAGTGTTCTAAGATGCATATTGCATTATTGGTGCCCTTTCCTTTCACAAATCCACATACATTGTTTCTCACTTATTTCTGGTTTTATTGTGTTCCTTACACTTCTCATAATTATTCTTAGTAATATTTTCGTCACATGGCCAATGAGACTAATAGTGCGATGGTCTTCACAATCAGTGGCGTCTGACTTCTTCGGTATAGCTACACAGATAGATTTGAGTAGATCTTCGAGTATGTGTCCAGTGTTATATATGTCATTGAGCAGTTTTATTATGACTTGTACTCAAAATCGCCTACTGCATTTATCTCTTCGATTGTTATATTGTCAGGACCTGGAGCTTTGCCTCTTTTCATGTGTTGAATTGCGTCATACACTTTACTCTGCATTATTGATGGGCCTGTGTCTTTGAATTGTTTAATTCTGGTCTTTTTTTTTCGCCATCGTTTACCTCTGACGAAGTCCCTAGAGACTAGAAACTGAATTTTGCGTGTTAATTCAATTTTCCCTGGCAGAAGTGTGTACAGGGGTCCCTCGCGGCACAGTCAGATAACTCCGACTTCGGAGGTACTCATATGTTTTTCCGTCGATGAGTAATGACGTTTCAAGCCGGGCCTCGCTGCTGGGACCAGGCGTGGTTGCCTCAGAGAGAAATCATAAATAAAAATTTCAACCGGTGTAGCCGGTACTTGAACCCACAACATCTATCTCAAGGCCGGCGTCTTGCCTCAAGACCAACCAGTTCCCCACTCTATTCTTTCATCATCACAGAGTTGACTGAATAAATTCCGTCCATCTTTCCATTACCTTCTCCTGTCTCATTATTATATTTCGTTCTTTTGATTTTACACACCCTGTACTTTGACTTCTTTTCTTCCTGTCAATTCATTTAACTGGTTGTGCATACATTTTGAGTCTTTCTTTTGTTGTTGTTCCATGTCTTCGCATTTCTGCTTTTACCATCCTTCCTTTGCTTCTATGCATTTGTTTTGGATCTCTTGGTGCAATAATTTATATGTTCGTTCTTATTTCTTATGTTTTCGTCTTTCGTCCATTAGTTATCGTACTGTGCATAGCACTCATCTGTCTATCTACTCTAAGCATATATAGTTCTAATTTAATAATCCTTGGGGATGTCTGTGTCCTCCGCATTTTTATTCTTATCTTTCCAACTACTGGGATAGGTCAACAGTTTTATTCCATCTGGCGCTTTTTTTTGTCGCTTCATCTAATTAAAAAAATTGTTAGAAAACTAACGTCCATCTAGAAAAATGCTCGTTCTTAATTTTATTTTTATGTTTTGCGTAGCTTAATGTATTAAGGTAAAAAGTACATAGTTGTGCCTCGCGACTTATATGAAATAAATACATTCAATGCCAATGGGGATACGTTTTTCAATTTTGGATAAAATGTACTCAAATTTACTGTGTTATATTTGTAAGAAAAATGCTGACAAATGCACTATGAAACGATGATACATAAAGTTAGATAGGTGTCCCTACGGTCGTATTTTACTACTAAGGCTTCTAAATCCAGAGGTATTAATTGTTATTTAGAATTGTTGTTGTTTTTGTGTGTGTGCTAACAGTAGCATCTTTAAATATCAAGTTAAACATTTTCTTCGAGATATCAAGGAGATCACGTGTCAGTCAGAGTGAGAACTTATCTGCATTGAATGTTTGCATTATGTCGGTCAATGTATTCATTTTAAAAAAGCAAACCATGTTTAACAGCTTTCTTTTTCCTTAATGTATTTTATAATTATTTGTCTATTATATGGGCATCTAATTCTATCTGCAGACGATGGGTCTGCATATCTATGAGTATTTTTCTTGGACGTTTTTATGCAAGCCACTCATTTCATTACACAGATATAATGTTGTATTTGCTTGCTTTTTTGCCATAGCATATACTTGTCATCTTGTCTTACTTTACTTGTAGTGAATTACCTTTTTCTTGTTATTGTAATCTTTCGCTACCAGTCGCCTTGTCCTGTTACTTGACAGTGTGTTTCTTCAGGTCAATAGTCATTCTGTCTTACTACTAATTATCATGTAACTCAAGTTACTTATCATCATGCCGCACAGCTACATTTCTTGTTTCATACCTACATTTAATGTTATCTAGCGAATACACTTATCTATACTCCTGTGATCTTGTCATTGTATTCCACCACAACGTGACAGGGTGTCATATCGCTCCTTGTCATCTCGATTATCTTTTTTTTAATCATTGTGTCATTCATCTACGTGTGTTCTTGTCGTTCTGCCTCGCATTCTCTTTTCTTGTTGGTATTTGTTATCTTCTCCTAACGCTTCTTGTCATCCCCACTTTCCGTTTTGTATCATCTTGTCTTACCCTTACAAGTCATCTTGTTTTATCATTACTTGTATGCATGTCCTACAGCTAAGTGCCATCTTATTTTGTCCTTCCTACGTGTCACGTCAACAGTTTGAGAAATACATAGTTGTAATATTTCAAACTTTGCATGTCACCCTGGTGGCTGTTACTCTGTGATGTGTATTTTATGATAATGTCTGTCTATCTGTAAATGTCTTTGTAATGGCAAGTAGGACATCTAGTTATTAACAACTTACGATGTAGAATTCTTGCATGCTGTAAAAAAAAATACAAAACATAAAAAAGTGTCGAAATGTGTATTTCACAAACAAGGTGTAATAAACACAACTTTATCCTAAACAAGATTTCGCTCTGTCTTTCCTTTAAATACTGCTCCTTAGGGACCACGGATTTTGTTTCTTTGAACCGTATTTATGTTCAATGTATTTGGTGAATCTATAGTCTCGTCCACCGATATCTTTCCTGTTTAGTGCATTTACTATGTAACCCATTATGTTGTCATTAAGAAATGTGGCTATGCATGACGGGTGAACGGAATTATGACTTCATGCGCAAACCATGTAATTCCTTGATGTTCCATATCATTAGTGTCGCCAGATGAAAATAAATTTAAAAAAAAAAATTAAGCAGGACAAATTAGTGGGAAAAGCATGACATTTAATATGAAAAAAAAATGTAATTGTTTAACACAAAAAATTAGTGCATGATAAAGTTGTGCTTGTATACTACAGTACACTGACACATATCACAGGACACAGGACACAGTACACATGATACACACATTAACTGCAGGTCACGTCAGTTGAAACGATGGCTACTTAAAAGCCCAGATATAATCATCCATTGTCAAAATTATCTCTTTCTGTTGTTAATGATATATATGCTTGTAACACAACTCCCCAGGTTTTTTTTCGGCTATTTTATCTCATAACTTTGTCTGAGGAATCTGGGAGGACAGCTTATGTGACAGTTTTGTTTGTGGTACACCGGCTGTATAATATAATTTTTGACTGGCGTACAACAATTTAAAGAGGACTTTGTCATGGTAAGCAGTTAGCTTCAAGCAAAGCTGAATCGGGACTATAGCTTGTTTCATAAGTCGTGCCCAACTTTAAAAATCAATATCTTTTAAACCGCTTTTTGTAATTTTTTCAAAATTTGCATGTATAGTTATAATGATTAGAACCCAACAGGGAATTAATTTAATTAAAAACAAACATTTGGTTATTATTATTGCTTATTTGATTTATATAAATTTATAACGACCCATTGATGTAGTCAAAACTTAGTGTTTACAGTATTTAAGTTAAAAATAGCGATTACAAATCCATACACGCTCAATTTACGATTTTACACGCTTTCCGCGTGAGTTATCTGCCACAATTAGACACTTGTAGTAAACACGAGACATTGTGTGTTCCATTTCCGTTAATTCAGCGGCGTAACGTGGAACAATAACATTTATCATGAGTCTTAAAATGAAATTCTGCAGTTTACAAAACATCGCAATAAAAATGTATGACTATTTTTGCAAAGAGGCTAAACGAGGAAGATTATTTCATTCTTTAGAAAACCCTGAGAATAGGACAAGACACATTTTGGATTTATCTAAACGGTCATTTAATCGCTGAATTCAAGCACGTGACCGTCAATGTTCCAAATATACAAAATCACAAGGAAGAGCAAAAAAGTTGGATAATTTCGACAGTAAACTTATTAGAAGTGAAATTCGCAAAATATTGGGTATGAATGAAACTGTTGCAATAAGAAAATTAAATGTATCGCTGAAAAAGAACAACAGTATTGAAATATCAAAGTCTACATTATGGAGGAATGTGAGAGCTGCAGGCTTTACATTCAGAAAGTATTCCAATGGACGAAACATCATCTGTGAGAAGCCACATATAGTAGTCATGAGAAGCAAGTACTTACGTGAAGTAAAAGAGGTGCGCAAGCAAGGTTATGATATTGTGTACTTGGATGAAACATGGATCAATGCTCACCACACTAACCAAAGGGAATGGTAGTCATCAGTTGGAATGATTAAGAGATTAATACCTAGCAGCAAAGGACAGCGCTTGATAATTGCTCATGCAGGTAGTCGACAACATGGACTAATACAGAATGCAGAGCTCATTTTTCTTTCAAAATCCATAGACAATCGGGATTATCACTCTGAGATGTATGGTCACATATTTAGACATTGGATTGAAAATTCTGTTCTCCCAGCACTAGATCGACCATCTTGCCTAATAATGGACAATGCAGCGTACCACAACATTGTTGCACTTGAAGATAAAGTCCCGACGTCATCCAGTACAAAAGATGCTATTAAGATATGGCTCACAAAGGAGCACATACAATTTAATAACATGTACTTAAAACCTGAATTACTATCTCTAGTAAAGCAAAAACAGTGGACAAAGATTTTTCAAATAGATAAGATTATCCAAGAGCACGGTCATATAAGTTTGAGGCTGCCACCTTACCATGCTCATTTAAATCCAATAGAACTAATCTGGGCAAAATTAAAAGGACAAGTGGCAGATGAAAATACAACATTAAAAATATGCGATGTAAAGACTCTTGCTAATCTCGCTTTATTAAATATAGACAAAGATTATTGGGCTAAATGTGAAGACCACGTCTTAAAACAGGAAGAGGAATATTGGAAAAATGATGGTTTGTGGAATGTTCAACCCCAAACAGTTATTAATCTTTTAGACTCGTCTGATTCAGAATGAAAGTATATAGCCCCCACAATGTTGGCCCCTATATTACCTTAAATTATTTCAACAAACGGTCCTTTTCAGGACCACACAACTATGAAAATTGGACATACAGGTATACCTTGATATTATTATCGTCCGTCCTCGAACTGAGCAGACAATAATTCTCCTGGAGTTTTGTTTTATCCAGTTATTTCCCCATTACGGCCACGCCTTTACCTAGTGAAAATTAATCGTAGACCAGCAACTACAGTAATTTCTATTCTTTAGGGCTTCACAATTTACAATTTTGACAAACATCAAAGAAATATCGCCGCTTTAAGAAAACTGCAGCTGCTAGATATTTGTTAAATATACATTTAAAGGGTCTTTTGCATTCTAATAACATTTGGAAAATTTCAAAAGTATTTAACAAATGGTTAGAGAGTAATAGCGTTTTGAAGTTGGGCATATGTTTTGAAACGAGCTATAGTAGCAGTTAGCTTCAAGCAAAGATGAATCGGGACTAGTAACTGAATGAAAGAATTACATTCTCTATCTGTCTTTCCTTATCTCCTTTTTCCATGCTCATTTTATCTCCCCTTTCAATACTTTTGCTCTCTAACTGTTGTTCACATATTCAGACGAGCCCTTGTCTAACCTTCTTGACTTTTATGTGGGAAGTAAGAGAGTGAGTGTAAAGGTACAACTGTTTTATGTTTAAGGATACAGCATCCTTCTTAACAACAAACCTAGGCCGCTGTAGTTTTTTTTCCCTTTCTGGCATGTGCCAGGTTTTTGATGAGCATATCAGAAGTTATACTATTTTAGTTATACTAAGGAAGGCATGTGGTACGTTTTATTTATTGTAAGTCATTTTTTAAGTGCTAGTAATATGTGTGTGTGCTCATATCAGGAGACATGCATTTTTTTTCTTTCGTTCACAAAACACAATACAATATTATGCATACCACGTGACACATATGTTTACCTTCACCAGAAACGCTTAATTATCTATTGCACCAAGAGAGACACATTACCTTTGCTGCACAAGACATGTTAGAATATTCTACTAATATCAAGCTATTAACACTTCGTTACTTTCAAATCAATTGTAACAATAGTATACTTGTATAATGCACAACACATTATCTTACATTCAAAAGATACGCTTTGATATTTCCATTATAATACATGAGACGGATATTTTTTAAAGGCTGAAGCTTAAATGTTAAATTTAAATCATCATGAACATTACATTCTTTTACACAGTTTGTATAATACTAGTAAAATCATTTTACCGTTAGATAATCCATTCAGAATTGTCTGTGCGATCTGCAAAACAGTCTTTTCAGATGCATAATATATCACAGTCACTCCCGAAATGTTTTTAATATCGTTGGAAAAAGATGCTCCATAACAGATAACAATAACTGTAACACCATAATCTGCTACTTGTTGAACAAATTCTTTGTTGGAAAGAAACAATGGAATAAATTTAGTCAAGTGTAATTGTGTATACTTATTTAAAAAAGATAACTAACACTTTATAAATGTTGCGCTGAATGAAACAATTTCATATGGTTTAATTTGCAGAATCTGCGAAAAATATAAATATTTTTTTTTAGGTTAGTATTAGACATTTGAAAAGAGGTGAGATGCAGAGTAGCTCAGGCTAAAGTAGCTTTCCAAAAAATTAGGAAGATACTTTGCAATCCATTTTTGACAACATAAACAAGAAAAAGAGTTTTTAAATGTTATGTAGAGCCAGTCTTAACATATGGATGTGAATCATAGACAATAGGACAACAGACAAGAACATCACTGGAGTCTGTAGAAATGGGGTTTTACAGAAGAATGTTGAGGGTACCATGGACAGCTAGGAAGAGTAATGACAATGTTCTGAAAGAGGTCAAAGCAAAAAGAGAGCTAATTTCCAATATTAGGAAGAAACAATCATCATTTTGGCTCATTCATTGGCCATATAATGAGAAGAGAACAACTGGAATATATTGTAACAACTCAAAAAATTGAGGGACGAAGAAATAGCGGGAAGCAAATAGAAAAAAAAAATACCAGACAGCTTAAGAGAATGGCTTGGCAGAAGGTCAACAACAGAAATGATAAATAACTGTCGAGATCGAAAGTTGGGGAGAGACATGATCACCTATGCCAGCAAGCTCGGTACTTGATGATGATGATGATGATTAGTCATTAGAGTATCTGCACATTTTGTTTAGGTTGGTGTACGTGAGTGTTAACGTACAGTATTTGTCAGTACACACAAGATAGTATTTTCCATCAGCACTCTGAAATACACTCTGGAATACACTCTGGAATACACTCTGGAATACACTCTGGAATATACTGTGTGTACTCACCAGTAATGTACAATGACACTCGTGAACAACAGCCGTTAAGGCACCTTCAGCAAAATGACAAAGATCAGAAGAGAGGCGCGTCAGTCAGGCATGTAGCATCAATCAGGCATCATAGTTACGCCAAACATGCACATTTCTTTCATTTGTCACGTAATGAGAGTAGTCCTGCTCAAATTGCGTTGCAACATCTTAATTTGTGATACAATTATTGAGGACATACATTGTTCCATAGCGAATAGGACTTCATGAATTCCTTACACAAATAAGAATTCCAGCATAGTGCATATTGTTTAGAGGGTCGCTAAAAGGTATTGGATATTTTTATTTTTTATAAAACACATGAAAATAACGTAAATTCCGTACACATTGGTCGATTTAATTTTTGTTATGACGTATAGATACGAACTGGCACATAGTCTCATTCAACTCTCATGATGTAGAATAATCCTAACTTTTCAACACATTATTCGTACTTTTGAATTTTGGGATCATAGTGTCAAAACGTTAACACGTGACTGTTTATTTTAAATATTATGATGATTCTATCAATTCAAATTTAGGTTTATTTAAGTTTAAGCTCTGTTTATATACATATATAACATCTGTCGGTCAAGCCTGACTCACAACATTTTTATTTTTATTTTGAGACTACTTTAGTTTATTCGACAAGTCATTCCCATCGCACATCGGACAAGTCAATAAGTGCTTAGATCTCTTCCGAAGTATATCCATGAATGTGTAGCAACTAACAACACCGGTGTTGTGTTCGTTCATATGTCTTCTTTTGATTCCGGAGTGGGACTCTCGTCTGGCGTCTCCTACCTACGCTTGATATTCGTGAAGTCTGCTCCTGGCTGCGGGTTCAGAGTAATTTCATAGTCATTTTTTGTTGTACAGCGTCCTGAGGGCATTCATAATGAATTAATGAAACTCATGGTAGATAGACTCCTGGATTTCAAAACCACCTGGCCTACATGCTGGTTAAAGCCAGGCTCCGATTAAACCACACTCCTAAGTGTCACATCGCATGAATCATCCCCACATCTGAACACAGATTTACATTTGGCGTTAACTTGTTGACTATGCCATTAAAAAAAAAAAAAATGCCACAGTTGCTTTCGCCTGATTAGCAAGTGCCCCTCCCTCCCCACATTAAACACAGAGACAATCAAGCTCTTTCTGAAGTTCACTCTCTCTGTATCTAATATTATAATGTTCTGCCACGTCCTAAGATTTGCTCGCTTGTGATCCTCAGCGTGTTTGTGTCGAACAGAACTGGATATAATTGTGAAGGAGAATTGAAAAAAAAAATTGTTAAATGGTATGGTAAAAGCTTTACGTGATTTTTGGACGACACAGATTTGAACGACGTTTCGACTCAATAGGCCAATATAATTCTGAAAACCCTGTGGAAGGAAGAATGGGCTGATCTTGAGTTCAAGAAGCTGGGACATCAAGAAATCCAGGGAACTATGTTGTATACCTCCTCTATGTCAATTACAGCAGTTAATGTTTTAATGGCTGTCTCGAAGCCTTCATAAGCACCACGGACAAAGATAGCAGAATATACCCAAATCGCTCTATTTAGACGGTATCCTCCCAGGATAGATGGAAAAAGACGCTGCTTTTCCAGCTGTTAGGTTTAATGGCTTACTAATTATTAATTTCTCATTATATTCTGGGACATATCTTCATTCATCATTGTGGAGATTCTGTTAATCATTCCTTAAGGACATTGGAGATTATTTGTTCACAATGTAACTACTGTCATTATCCGCGACAGAGAATAAAATAATTCTTTCAGTGAACCCCTATTTCTTTGCATACAACAATTTACCTGCAATACAGAACAGGAAGGAAACAAAGATATTGGGCATTCGATCACATGAGTAGAGAGATGGTGGCCGAATAACTAGCTTGTGGGGTTCCAAACCAGGAGAACGTGTGTTCGATATCTGGTACGTTTAAATGTTTTTTTTTCCTAACGAGAGGTACAATAAAAACTCAGACCGGACCATCTCGCCTCGACTGCACTGAACACGAAACAGGTCTCAACGGGCGACCCCAGTAACTGGAAAATGTCGCAAAGATAGTTTTTGTTTGATTGTTGGATCATATATGTATTTTCTAATACATTTAGTAAAGTACGCACATATACACTTTATACCCTCTCAGTTGTCGAATATCAACCAATCATATTATGTTGACACATTCAATATATAAAGTGGACAACTGTTTGCAAAACTCATGTGAGATGTTATTAAAAACACTTATAAAACGTTACTAATAAAGTTTAACAATCCATTAATAATAAAATGATGCATTGTTTTGTTTGGCGCTGAAGTTCCATCTATCCCTACCACTTGTAACGCTGCATTACACTAACATTGTCTAATTATACTTTGGAATATACACCCAACTCTTCTGGTAATCCCACATGTGCTTACAAGATAATGAATACGCATACTTACCGTTAACACTCGAAGAGTAATGTATATATATAAACCAATCATATTTCATTTATGTTGTATTTTTGCCCTTTCGACGTTCAAATTATCATTCGTGCATCATCTCAGCGGTGGTCACCTGTAATCGTGATCTTAAACATACGTGCTTGAAAAAACCTGCATATTCTCTCATAATCCAGACCTCGAGTCACAGTAACAATCATTAGCGTCATTTTTGCACTATCACTAACACCACGTATACTATACCCAGACTAGATTCTGAAGTTATTTGCATTAGCCTTCTAGTAAGATGTTTACATTAGTTGATTTCGGTTCAAAAACGACAAATATGTGATTGAATAAATAATAACATAACAATACATCCATAGTGGGTGTTACATTGCTGTTCGTCATCATCATAACCATAGTTTCTGTCTCTTTCAAATTCCCACAGGCCTTCATTCCCACTGCGCATTGTGTTTTAGATCGAATTTTTTAAAGAGATGTAAAACATTAATATATTTAAATAACTGTCATTCAATGCTGTCATTCCCCTTCATATCAATGTTCTTCTTAGAGAGTTTTGTGGTCAGCCTCTTATTCTTTTTGATTAATGTTTATATTCAAAATCTAGGACTTATGTTTGAATAACAAATAATGTTGCTCAGTGTTTAGTGCTAGGCCACCAATCAGTTTTTCCTATCAAGCTTAAAGTAAACAACACTTGATTCCGCCAACTTGAATCGCAACTAATGCTTATATTACAAAGTGCAAACTGTGTGTATTACATCTAAGAAAAAACATGTCTCTTCAAAAAAATAATCATGCAATTTAATACAATGGCACATTATGTGTGTGAAACACGACATTCAGTCATTGAACATATAAGATATTTTTTAGGTCAAATACTACAGAAAGGTCTCATAAACCCCTCGGGTGGACACATAGTAAAAATAATGTGTCCCGTCACGCCAAGTGGCGTATAAGGAATAGGGTGTTAGTGACCATAAATTGTCAGACCTTCGGGACACGATTTTTGGAGTAATGTGCTCGGTATTACGCCCGTGCCGCTTTAATTTCCGAGAAAAATACGGTACCCATTTAAGGCTGGGTGAACCTGGAAGCTGTCAATCAGGATCAAATCCGACATCTTATCCTTTGTAGTTCAGTTCCCTAACCACTGAACTATCGCAGTTTAAAAAATCTTAGTCTGAATAGCAAGAAAACAGAAGTAATGGTCATATAAATTAAACAATCATCACCATCATGCAGCATAAAAATGAAGAGGACACATTTGAAAGTGCGACGTGTCAAATACTTGGGCACAATAATAATATCAGATGGAAGATGCACCGCATAAATAAAAAGCAGAATAGCTCAGGTAGAAATAGGTTTTCAGAAAATGAAAAATATGTTATGCAACAAATCTATGTCAATAGAAGTGACAAAGAGAGTTCATTGGTGCTATACAGAACCAATTCAGACCTATGGAAGCGAATCATGGACAGTAGACAAAGACATGTTTGTACAAAAAATGTATACAAGGACGAAGTGATCGAGGAAGGATACCAGACAGCTTAAGAGAATGGCTTGGCAGAAGATCAACAACAGAAACGATAAATAACTGTCAAGATCGAAAGTTGTGGGGAGACATGATCACCTACTCCAGCAGGCATGTACTTAATGATAATCATATATGAAACTGGTTGGATTTCGAGTGCTGTTCTTTTTGTCTTTGCTTCTTTCTTTGTTATTTTATGTCTTATTTTTTTTTTGCTTCTCTTTTTCGGCTACATTTGTATAAACTAATCAGTATTTGCATGAAATTGTAGATTGGCATCATCCTTTATAATTTTTATAGCAAAATTTAAAGGCAAAGTGTATTTTTTTAACATTTGAGTATTTATGTCCAGTCAGTTCACAACATGTGTTGTTACCATCGTCTGTGGTTTAAAGCCATCTGTCATACGTGTCCAAATCCTAAGTTGCACATTTAATGTATGTTAGAAATAAGATTAGTTTAGTTTAGGCTGCACGCCATCTTCGATGCACACACAACATGTGTTGTTACCATCGTCTGTGGTTTAAAGCCATCTGTCATACGTGTCCAAATCCTAAGTTGCACATTTAATGTATGTTAGAAATAAGATTAGTTTAGTTTAGGCTGCACGCCATCTTCGATGCACACACAACATGTGTTGTTACCATCGTCTGTGGTTTAAAGCCATCTGTCATACGTGTCCAAATCCTAAGTTGCACATTTAATGTATGTTAGAAATAAGATTAGTTTAGTTTAGGCTGCACGCCATCTTCGATGCACACACAACATGTGTTGTTACCATCGTCTGTGGTTTAAAGCCATCTGTCATACGTGTCCAAATCCTAAGTTGCACATTTAATGTATGTTAGAAATAAGATTAGTTTAGTTTAGGCTGCACGCCATCTTCGATGCACACACAACATGTGTTGTTACCATCGTCTGTGGTTTAAAGCCATCTGTCATACGTGTCCAAATCCTAAGTTGCACATTTAATGTATGTTAGAAATAAGATTAGTTTAGTTTAGGCTGCACGCCATCTTCGATGCACACACAACATGTGTTGTTACCATCGTCTGTGGTTTAAAGCCATCTGTCATACGTGTCCAAATCCTAAGTTGCACATTTAATGTATGTTAGAAATAAGATTAGTTTAGTTTAGGCTGCACGCCATCTTCGATGCACATTCAAATATCCACTAGTGCTCAGATCTGCTCATAAATATATTAAGCGTAGCAACTAGTGACACCGGTATTGTGCTAGTTTACACTCCTTCTTTATCTTCCTGCGAAGCGCACCCGCCTGATATCACCAATCTTGACATGAGATTCGTGCAGTCTGTTCATTATTTCAGATTAATAGCAACTGTGTAGTCCATCTTTTGTTCAGTGTCCCAAGGGCATTTAAAATGTCGTCGAGGTCCCTTTATCTTCAGCACTCTAGACCAGAGATGCATCATCATCAATTTTCTTGTCAAATGGAATATTGCTGTGAGGTTTTGCATGAAGTCGTAGATTGGCCTCGACCTTTATAATTTGTATCGCTAAATTTAAAGGCAAAGTGGATTTTTTACATTTGAGTATTTATTTCCTATATAAATTGTGTACTTAAATATAGTGCGCAACATTCGATTTTACAGAATAGCATATTATAGTATCTCGGTGATTTGATTTGATGGTGTATCCAGATTATATCTTCTTCTTCTACCTTTTAGCTCCCAGTGGAGCATAGGTCTTCAACAAACACATTCCAAATCGTTCTGTATTTTGCAATTCTTTTAAGATCATTCCATATCTTCCCCATCATCTTCATCTCTGCTTCGATCTGTCTTCTCCAAGAATTCCTTGGTCTTCCTCTTTGTCTTTTCCCCTGGGGATTCCAAAAAAGGGCCTGTTGTGTAATACTCTCAGTTGGCTTCCGTAGTGTGTGTCCTATCCATCGCCATCGTCTTCGCTGTATCTCTTTATCCACTGGTATTTGACCGGTACATTTCCATAATTCCACATTAGTGACTTTGTCCTGCCATTTCCATCCCTTTATTCTGCGCAAGCATCCATTAATGAAAGTCTGTACCTTCGTGATTATCAATTTTGTTATTCTCCATGTTTCACAGCCATATAATAGGACCGACTTAACATTTGAGTTGAACATTTTTATTTTTGTATTTAGCCTAATTTCTTTGGTTTCCATATGTTTCCCAGTGCAATGAAAGCTCCTTTTGCTTTTGATATCCTTATTTTGGTATCATTTTCTGTTCCTCCCTCTTTATCTATATTACTGCCCAGATATGTGTAAGATTGTACGTCTAGTAGAGGTATTTCTCCTAGTTTTATTTGGTTATTGCATACTGCATTAATTCTCATAATGTTGGTCTTACCTCTATTAATCTTCAGTCCTAGCTGTTGTGATCTCTCATCAAGTATGCTCATTTTATCCTGCATCTGTTGATGGCTGTGTGATAGGAGAGCTATGTCATCAGTAAAGTCTAAATCATCAAGTTGTTTGGTCAGTGACCACTGGATCCCATTTCCGTTGTTTTGAGTTATTTTCATAATCCAATCTATGGCCAGTAGAAAGAGAAATGGGGACAAAAGGCATCATTGCCTTACTCCTGTTCTTATTTCAAATGCTTCTGTAAACTGTCCTTCATACACCACACTACATTTTGTTCCTTCATACATTGTTTTTTTCAGGTTAATAAACTTTATGGGGATTCCGTAATGACTCAGCAACTTCCAAAGCATTCTTCTGTCTAAACTATCAAATGCCTTTTCGTAATCTATTATTATATAGATTATATATTTTATATATGTTTATATATATATAGACTATAATTTTTATCTTCGCTCATGATTTTTTATGATCCGAAAAGTTATATTCTTCATTTTGTAACTTTAATATTAATAATATCACATAGGTTTTCCATTAAATGCAAGCCACCAAGCAGCTCTGTTTAATTGGCAATTCACATTCTCTCTGCTGCCAGATGTGCTGTTATAATGCGCTGTCCTTTACTGCATTGTATTTTCTGACGACTAACAGTGTTTCATATGTTCGGATTTGGAGTCAAAAACAATGTCCTAACATTATCAAGCGCTGTACATTTTCAAAAAAATATGACGATCAACATTTCATGAGGACGTGAACTTCGGGTCACTATCGGGTATAGACGGAAAGAGCCATTGAAGATTATGCATGAAAAGTGTTCCTTGTTGCAGTTTCCTCATATTCCATGTCCGGCTTGTTGCAGGAGCTACTGAGTTACTGAGTTAAGTGCTCTGTGCACACCGTGAGCTGTGTGTTTCATCCGTTTTGATCGTGTTTCGATATTCCTATTGTTTACGATGATATCGTATGACAAGGAACAGTTGGCTGTGTTCGCTTACTGTGCGGTTTCGCCTTATGTCTTTTGGCGTGTACTGAGATTGCTATGATGGGGTCTATGCAGCTCCTTTTCTTTGTTTGGGAGAGGATTTAGTAATTCGGATAATTCCACTGGCACGGGCTGTTGAGCAAATATGGATTTTAATTCGTTTGCAGTGATAACAGGAACTTCCATAACAATAACAATAATAATAGCAACAATTTTCCCTTCCTTTGCGCTGTCAAGTGATTTCATTTCTTTTAAAGGTATGGTGGAGATTAACCAACGTGTTATCCAAATATACGATGTCGTAGCCTTCCATCCTTTTCTCTCTAGGATCTTCCTCAGTTTCTTGTTGCGTCGAGAAGCAATCAAACAATGTTCCTGCCGCCTGCACATTTTTGAAAAATGAAACCAACTCTCCTTACAACATTCCACATGGGAATTTTTGAAAGTTCAATACTGCACTTCGAAAGTAACTTAAATTTAAATTTACGAAGAGTAACAAGTTGATTTGCTTCTAATATTTTTAAAACTTTACGTCTAATAACATTTTCGCTACAATCATACACGTTTCTTCTTTTCCCTTGATGAAGTGTAGCTTTTCAGGATTCAAAACACTGTATTTCCTACCGGATAAAATTTGTTCTATCTATACCCAGTGTGTGATGTGTTCTTTTCTCTGGATATGCTCACGGTGTAATACAACTCTTGCTAGTTCCTCCAAACCCTCATCAGACAATTTGCAAATTTTCAAGTAGCGAATGTCATCTCGACCTAGAAAACTGCTTCCCGTAGTCCACAATGCAACTTTCATGGCATCTATTCTTACAAAAACACTCTCTGTCGTATCATCTGTTCTTACAAAACCACGCTCTGTCATGTCATCTATTCTTACAAAAACACCCTCTGTCGTTTTATTTATTCTTACAAAAACACCATCTGTCGTGTCATGTATTGTTACAAAAAACACGCTCTGTCGTGTCATCTATTCTTACAAAAAACACCCTCTGTCGTTTCATTTATTCTTACAAATACACCCTCTGTCGTGTCATGTATTCTTACAAAAACACGCTCTGTCGTGTCATCTATTCTTACAAAAACACGCTCTGTCGTGTCATCTATTCTTACAAAAACACCCTCTGTCGCGTCATCTATTCTTACAAAAACACCCTCTGTCGTGTCATTTATTCTTACAAAAACAATATCTGTCGTGTCATGTATAAATACAAAAAACACGCTCTGTCGTGTCATCTATTCTTACAAAAAACACCCTCTGTCGTTTCATTTATTCTTACAAATACACCCTCTGTCGTGTCATGTATTCTTACAAAAACACCCTCTGTCGTGTCATCTATTCTTACAAAAACACGCTATGTCATGTCATCTATTCTTACCACAAAAAAACACCCTCTTCCACTCTTCTTACCGTATAGCTGTCAGAGATAGCCTCTTATCAACAGCACGTCCCGCCGCATGATTTTCTGTTAAAATTGATCTGTAAGGAACTCTCATTAACCAGCTTCTCTTTTCGTTTTCTCCATATCAACTACTTGTACTTTACAGTTATTGTGTCCTTGCTTATGGGTAGCTAAACACGAGACCTATTTAGATTAGGTATTTCATTTTTTAACACACACTTAGATTTATTGTGCACGCTCCAGCGGATTGATCCTTGTCAAGATATCAGTAAAACAAATAATTAAACAAGAATTGAAATCAAATCGATCGATGTAAGAAAAACACAGATAAGTTGCGTTTATTTAACTGTAGATTCCAAATAAAATTGAGATAATAGTTCATTTTGACAACTCATTGACCTGGCTGAATATGATGCAATGTTTATTGTAACAGGTCAGACAAACACTTGTACAATCAAGGTGTGACCACTTATACTGTGGTTAGACTGTTCACATTGATATTAGCTACTTTCTTTGTTAACAACTCGTCTCTAATCTTAATGTTCGCATAGAAATTGGCTACTGTCATTTGTTAACAAATCGTCTCTAATCTAAATGTTCGCTTAGAAATTGGCTACTGTCATTTGTTAACAAATCGTCTCTAATCTAAATGTGACGCTGCGCGTGCATGTATCTCAAAGTAAAATCCATTGTCAGTGCAAAGTCGCCCTTAAAATCCAATATTTTTTCTTAATTATTACGCTGGCACGGGTGGCTGAGCAATTATGTATTTTAATTCGTTTGCAGTGATACCGGGGCATTCCATAAAGAAATAACCAAATAACCAATTTTTTTCCTTCTTCGTTTTATTGCTTTCCCATTATCTCTATATCAGAATGTGATTATTTTATTTATCTCTTAACCGTGGTATAGTATTAAAACTCATCATCGTCATGTACCATACCGGTTGGAGTAGGCGATAATGTCCTTCCACAATCTTTTATCAATTCGGTTGACTGTTTTCCATGCCGTGACACAAAGCCATCAAGTATTTTCTCTCTTTTTTCGTCCGCAATCTCTTTTTCCCTATATTTTGTCACTTAACACTAACAATTAACACTAGTAATGGAGAAAACGATAACACGTAAACAAATGTACTCTCTGCTTCCTGTGTAAATTTCTCCACACCAAATATGAAAAACTTGCAGACACCAGGAACACCATTTGAGAAAGTACTGTTGAGAGTAGAGTTAGAAATCTCAGGAATTCCAGTCCCATTTAGGCAAGATGTGATGTTCGATAACGGTGGAATCTGTGAGACGATTCGATTATTCATTAAGTCATGTGTTGTTACTATTAATTAATTATAAAAGTGCATTTGATTTACCAAAAGTTTATGACATGTTTAAAAATAACTCGTAAGGTGATCATGATAAGTTCTATTTCTTGAAAACTAAAAATTGATTTTATATTGCTTGATATATAGCTAATCTATCTATTGACCTTTCGAGCCGTAACCGGCCCATAGGGCGTAGACCAAGATACACCTTCTCCTATATGAATTTTTGTTCTAGCAGTTTTCTTTTATGACCATCGTCTTTTCTTTATTACTGAAGATATTAGTGGTTGATTGGCGATTTCTCTAATTTCCTCGTTTGTTTTGAATTCGTTCCATTCTATACCAAGTATTTTCCTTAGACATTTATTTTCGAATGCGTTCAACTTTGTTTCTATATCTCTTGTTGTTTTCCAGCTTTCACACGCATACGTAAGGGTTGATAGTACATTTGATTTGAATAGCCTAAGTTTTGTGTTTGTGCTAATGAGTTTTGATTTCCACAACTTTTCAAGGCTTCTGAAAGACATTGCTGCTTTAGCCAGTCTGATTCTAATTTCTTTGCTCGTATCCCCTTCTCGATCAATGTGACTTCCAAGATAGATGAAGTGATCGATCTCTTCTACTGGTTTGTTTTCCATGTATATTTTGTCACTTGTTGGAATTAAACTTTTCATGACTTTAGTCTTTTCATGATTGACTTCAAGCCCAATTTTGCTGGCTATTGATGATAGTTCATTTGTGTTTTCCTGCATCGTTTTTATCTGATTGCTGATGAGAACTATGTCATCAGCAAAGTCCAGGTCCTCCAAATGGTCTCCTTGTATCCATTCGATGCCTTTATTACCAGTGCAGCATTTCTTCATTATGAAGTCCATAACAATTCCAAATAACAAGGGCGATAAAATACATCCATATAGCTAATACATTGGCCCTAATCCTGTGATTATACATTAGGGCAGTTAAATGATGATAAGTTTATGACAAATATTATTGTAATGTCTGATTATTTGATTACAAAAGATCCGTTAGTGGAAAACTGCTAGAAGCTCATATTGTTTATTTTATTCCAGCGGGATTTAGGCAACCTCGGTCTCATTTTCATGCCCTTATCAAAAGTGTGCATAACTCTGTCTATTAATCAACTAATTAACGTTGTATTAAATCGTATTTGTACCTCATGCTTCTCAAACAATGCATCTCTTTGATAACTAGCTTATTTTTCTCACATGTTGTCACAGACATGTTTGATAATGGTATATATGTGGAGATAACCAGGTTTATTCTACAATGTTTATTTGTGTCTATTGACAAAATCATGTGTTTAATGTACATGCTGACTGCTCCAATACTATTATATTCTATTTATGGAATCAGTTTCACTGCAGTCTGACACTGCTCCACCGCGCGTCTACCGCGTTTCTCGAAGTGTATGCTGACTGATTGTTCATGTAACGCGTTGATAGGCAGATACAATTGCTTTTCCCATCAAGCCCTCCTCAACGACCTAATCTTAAGTCATTTAACCACAACACGACTCCATGGTATCTCAGCCGATTCATCATTGTTCCATCCATTTTCTTTCTCTTCTCTTAGGAGTGAAGAACAAACTTAGCGGTGCCCTCTTTGTCCAGAGTAAGGCCATATTCAGTTCGACACCTGGCAGCGAGCGTATCTGCTATTTCAATGCAGTGTATATCAGCGTGCCGTGAACAGTACACCCAGGTTAACGCATTTACTGTAGAGCCACCCAAGAGCTGAATCTCCTGCCGGAGATACTGTTAATGTTGAACACTTTGCGAGTTTCTCTAGCCACTTCACTGTCTTGATGGTATGTCAAGAAAAAAAAAACAACCGCTGTGCTGTCCGCAGGATACATCTAAATACGTGTAGATGACGAGGTCCTAAGGTGACGACACTTTTCCGATAGATTTCCATAACTGACATATATAGCTCCATTAGGCCAGTTGGGAGATTTCCTGCCGAGCTGAATGATTACTTTTGTTATCCTATTTTTATCCTTTGTTACTTATCGATTCCTTGCCAACTCTAATGTCATTCAAATCATATACTCTCTTTATGGACACTTGTTCCTGGTCTCGATCAGTTTCTTTATTCATTTTGCTATTTTCTTAGAATGTGTGTTCTTAGGTTCTTGCAATACGATACTTGTTTTATACGGCGTCATCTATTGATAAGTTTAGGTTTTTCTTTCTTCTTCCTTTTGCCATAATTTTTCATTTTTATGTTTAAGTTTTCATATTATTTGTTTCGCACTCTTGATTCATGAACATGTTCTAGTTAAACAGGTTATAAGGCAACTTTGTAGTATTTGCGTGGCACTGGTATTGTACTGAACACAACGCACCCTACAATTCTCTATGTAACAGTTTTGGTTTTAAACGCATCTACCCCAAGTTAACTGTATGCAAACTTTACGCATTTACTTATCTTCCCTTAGTGAAACTAGTATTAATCTTTCATTTCGATTTTTTTTCTTCTTTCAGCTGGTTTGTATTTGGAACTCACTACATGGCAGATCATCGTATTGATTCTTATGACTAACAAGATCTTTAGCACTTTGCAAAATCTGCTTACTATCATGAAGTATATTATGTGCATTTGAAAAACAGAACCAACACCATAGCGCTCGTCAATTGAGAAGGTAACCGCAATTAGTTAGGTCTGTAAAATAGTAAATGTAAAGAGTACAAATAATAATGCATAAATATTATTATATAGGGAACTTCCGAGGCGATAATAGGGAATAATAGAACAAAGAAGTATGTGTTAGCACTCGGAAAAATTGACAGACAAATAACAATAGAAAAAAACGAAGAACAATATATGGTCCGAAGTGGGATCGAACCCGTACTCAATGGCACCGCGCCTTGCCACGAGAAGCCGAACGCTTGGCACACTGCCATGCAGCCAACTAAAAAATTGGCTATTGCAGCAGTGTCTTACACGATGACGTTCTCAATGACCGGTCTGTGATCGTTACCCTATGCTATAGTCATATATTGTTCTTCGTTTTTTTCTATTGTTGTTTGTCTGTCAATGTTTCCGAGTGCTAACACATACTTCTTTGTTCTATTATTCTCTAAATGTAAAGAGCCCCGTCACGCCAAGTGGCATATAGGGAATATGGTGTTAGTGACCATACATTTTGCAGACCTTCAGCGCATGATTTTTGGGGTAATGTGGTCAGTATTACGCCCGTGCCGCTTTACTTTCCCAGAAAAAAATCCGGTTCCCATTTAAGGCTGGGTGAACCTGAAAGTCGTCGGTTGAGATCAAACCCTGCCTCTTGTCCTTTGTAGTCCAGTTCACTAACCACTGAGCTATCACGGCTCCCTAATTAGATATTTGCTATAGATACAATGACCATACCTAAATAGAAATAACTTACCGTTTTTGCTATGAGTAGTTCCAACATATTTATAAGTTGTTCAAAGTTATTAATGAATTTAGTAAGGCATGCCAAAAATTTGCAAATGCAGTCGTAACCTACAACTGAAAGAAGAAACAATAAGACACATAGTTGTTATCGACACATCTAAATATACGCTCTAGCTTCACTGTTTACTATTTTCTTTCAGCGAGCCAAGAGTTAACTCAACATTTAATTTTAACGTGCATATAAATTTTGTTAAACGGGTCTTAACATTTGGAGAGAAACCAGAAACACACTTTTACACAACATGTTCCCATTATTTGGGGATTGGGATTAATTTAACATATTAATAATAATTAGTGATTTTGGAAAGAGAACTCTATACCCAGTGATATAAAAAGAGGAGAAAGACAGGGATGCATCCTATCACCAAGCTTGTTCAATCTATACACTGAGCAAATCTTTAAAAACATCACAGAGCTGCCCGGCCTACACATTAATGGAATGATAATCAATAACCTAAGATATGCTGACGATACTGTATTACTAGCATAAAATCCTAAAGATCTACAACAATTACTTAATGAAATAAACATGACAAGCAAAAATATGGACTAGATATGAATATCAAAAAGACTAAAACTATGATCATAAACAAAGAAAATACTCAAAACCTTCAAGTGGGTATCAACATTGAAGGAATAGACCTGGAGACAGTTCAGAACTACAACTACCTTAGACATACTATAACCAGTGATGAAAAATGTACAAGTGAAATAAACAAAAGAATAGGAATGGCAAAATGTAATTTTAATGTCATGAAGAATATACCATACAAACATCAAAACAAATAAAACCAGGGCTAAAACTAAGAATAGCAAAATGGTACATCTCAATATTCCGAAAGAAACAGAAACATGGACATTAGAAATGAAAACAGAACAGAAAATTGAAGCCTTTGAAATGTGGATATATAGAAGTATAGGTAACATTTGATGGAAGGAACAACAGCCTACTAAAAGTAATCATGGAGGGGAACATACAAGGTAAAAGCGGCAGAGGCAGACCAAGACTAACATGGACGAGTAACATCAAAAGATGGACAAACCAGAATATGACAACCTGCGCCATCAAAGCAAGAGACAGAGCAGCATGGTAGCCAACCTTCTTTGCGGAGACGGCACTCGATGATGATGATGATGAGTGCTTTTGGATTGGTTACTTGGGAAAAAAAAACACTTATTGGTAATCGATTAGAAACAGAGAAATCTTCAAAACATAATACTTGCATAAGGCAAGTTTGTAAGTGTAAATATCTGGAAATGACTATTAAAGTAAAGAAATGAATTAAATAGGAAATAACTTACTTCAAATTGTAAAGATAAATATTCAGTTATAATCGTCAATTCTTAGACAAAAGGGACTTCATATCAAGACCTTTAGACCCCGTAAACTGGTGTATACTTCTATAATCTATTGATATATTTTTAGAAAATGTAAATAACCCCGTACGCCACATTGTTTATAGGGAATATAGTGTTAGTGGTCATAATTGTTATAGACGTTCGGCGCATACATTTTGGGGGTAATGTGTTCGGTATTGGGCCAGTGCTGCTTTCCCAGAAAATCCGGTACCCATTAAGGCTGGGTGAATCTGGAAGCCGTAGGTCAGGATCGAACATAATCTCTTGTCCTTAGTAGTCCAGTTACTAACCACTGGACCTAGTTTTTTGATATGCTTAAAGCTTCTTTTCTCTTCCTATTGCCACGACTTCTATTTGTATACTTTTTAGTTTTCATACTGTTTGTTTTCCACTCCTGATTCATGGACGTGAGATTTTGCAGTGTCTCGTGTGTTACCTCTATCAGAGCGTGGTTTTCTGGAAATATTTGTTCCTTGACATTATTTTCATTTTAAAACTTATCTTTCTTTATACTGTCGATGTAGCTAACGAACAAGAGTGGTTAGGACAATCCCAGTCTCATCCTGGACATTTCATGAGGAGTATTTGCGATGTTCCTTGATTTGTTCTAACCACACTCTGGCAATAACGCTCTAGACCTTTGAATATTGTTATAAGCTGTTCACATATTACAAAATATAGCCTTTAAAATCATATCACGCTTCTATCAACTCTGTCGAATGATTTCTTCTAGTCTACATTATCGTCATGTAGGTTGCTATCAATTTCCATATTCTTTTCTATCAGTTGCCGAAGTGCAAAGACTGCATTTGCGATAATCCTATTTCTTCTAATGTCCACGTGTTTTTTGCCAACTGTATTTCTGTTTCAAAATAAAATATCTTCACGGACATAATCCCATATGTCGGGGGAGGGGGGGGGGGCGGAGCAAATCGGAGCGGAGAATAAAGGCCACTTGTCGCCTTTACAAGTTGATCGTGTCTGGATTTTTATTTCACCCCAGATAGAAAATAAACGTATGACCCCCGCGTTTTCTTGATTTGGAGGATGACGAGTTATCGACTCGGTCACTCGATCTCTGTAACTCTATAATTGATCCTATCTTCTTTCTATTATCTTGGTATATGTTTCCTTCGTGGTTCATTTATGAGATGCCACGACATTGTGAGCATTCACATTTGCGCTTTTTCTTTTTCATAATGATATTACTGTTTGTAATACAATAGAATGAACTAATAGTAAAAGAAAGCAGCAAGAAAGGTTTGATTCTGAATAGTAAGAAAACAGAAGTGATGGTCATATCGCAGAAACAATCATCACCATCATGCAGCATAAAAATAAACGAGACAAATCTGAAACAAGTGCAACGTTTCGAAAACTTGGGCACAATAATAACATCAAATGGAAGATTCACCACAAAAATAAAAAGCAGACTAGTTCAAGCCGAAATAGCATTTCAGAAAATGAAAAATATCTGACGCAACAAATTTATTTCAATAGAAGTGAGAAAGAGAGTTCATCGGTGCTATATAGAACCGATTCAGACCTACAGAAGCGAATCATGGACAGTAGATAAACAAACGAAAAGACGATTCGAGGCCACATAGATGGGATTTTTCAGAAGAATGTTGAAAGTTCCCTGGACAGCTAAAAAGACCAATGAGGAAAGTCCCAACGAGACCAACACAAACAGGAAGCTTCTAAAAAATCATCAGAAAGAAACAATCAACATTTTTCGGGCACATCATGCGAAGAGGAAAGTTGGAATACGTGGTTCTTCTTCTTTTTTTTTCTCTTTCTCACTGCTACCTAAAAGGTGTTGTGGTTTATATCATTTGTCGTTCTTGAGCTGCTCGAATTGTCTGTATTAGTGATTTTCCTTTCTTGTTACATATCTCTGTCACTGCATCTATCCATCTTCTTCTAGGTCTTCCTCTTGGTCTTTTTCCATGCATTCTCGAGAAGAACGCCCTTGATTGTGATTGGTGAGGATTCATTCAGACCAGGTGGCCAAACCATTTAAGTTGTTGTTGTTCTATATATTCTTGGCATGGTTTTATTCCTACCATTTTTCTTATGGTTTCATTTAGTATTATATCTCTGCTTGTGTTGTTTGTTACTTTCCTCAAGCATCACATCTCACATGTATTTATCTTTCTTAATTGTGATTTAGAATGCGTCCATGTTTGACTTTCATAGCACAAAGTTGGTATGAAAATGCTATTTATCATTTGTTGTTTAGCTGGCATAGAAATGTTTGGATGTCTTAGCAATGGTGATAGCTGGTATGTGACAGCATTTGCTTTTTGTATTCTCATGTCAATTTCTCTGTCTAGTTTTCCATCTTCTGTGAACATTGTGCCTAAATACTTGAATTCTTCTACTTGTTTTATTTCTTTATCTTTGATCTTAATGTTTAATGAGTGTCTTCATTTACTTATTCTCATAGCCTCTGTATTTGATGTGTTAATTTTCCTACTGTAGTTTGTGCAACTTTTATCTAGAGATGTTAAATGCTGTTGTAGCAGGTTTTCGTCCTCATATATTAGACATTGGTCATCTGCGAATAGTAGCTCGTTGATGTTGGAACTTTCTACCTCTGCATTATTATTTGATTTTTCCTTATTGTTGGTTGTTTCCTGATTTATTTTGTCAATATATATGATGAAGTGGAGTGGTGAGAGGACACATCTTTGTCTTACACCTGTTGTAACCTGAAACCATTCTGACAGACCTTCCGATGTTCTGACGGCACTTTGACTGTTTTTATATTGTGCCAGTATATTATCTATTAGTTGTCCTGCTACCCCGTAGGTATCTAAAGTTTGCCAAAGTTTGTTCCTGTCCACACGATCAAACGTTTTTTCCTGATCTATAAACACTATATTTAGGTTTCTGTCATATTCTATTGTTTTTACATACGTGGTTACAACTGGCAAAATAAAAGGAGAAATAGATCGTGGACGATGAAGAGAGAAAATACTTGATCGCTTGGTGTCATGGCTTGGAAAACAGTCAACAACAGAACGATGCAATGTAAATAGAAGATTATGGAAGGACATGATCGCCTACGCCAACCGCTATGTCACATGAAGATTACAATTGGTAGTGCTCAAACAAGGTTTGTTGCAAGTATGCATCATTGCACAATAAGTGTAGCCATCTGAAACCGCCTTTCCCTGCTGCTTGGATTATGTTTTGCTAGTATGCCCATCAGCTACTAGTTCTTGATATTTAGACACCAGCTTAACAGCCTTTTCTATCTCTACTATTATGTTGGTTCTTGAAATTATGCTTTGGTGGTAATATTATCCTGGCAGCCAATTGATTGGGCAAATATCATTATTAATCTACGAGAGATGAGTTGAACAAAGTCTTTGACGGAAGTACAAATTCATGGTTATCTGGACTGTGTGAACTGTGAATGAAGACCGGTGTTGCCAGAACAAAGTGACAGTGTGGACATATGGGAGGATTCGTCAACCAATACACATCGAACTGGCACAATTAAGTCTCTGTGTGCTGATGAATACTTCAAGGAGAGGATTGTAAAGCGCATGGATATGACCGTAGTGCCGTGATCCTAATTTAATATAAAATAACTAACACTCTAACTTATTGAGGTAACCCTTCGCTCTGTATAAATTGATGTCCCTATAATATTGAAGGGAACGTGAGACGGAGAAGAATAACAATTATTTTGGATGTTTGTTATATTTACCTGGGATGCCAAGGGAAACGCAATCTGAAACAGAACATTTAAATCATAAATATAATATATAGTGAATACAACACGCACACGATCTTTTTTTCGTCTACAATAGACTACAAATGTCTACAAAAAGAGGGGGAGATTGCAAACTTTAGTATTTTGATTATGGTTTCTTGTGATATCACTTTCGTTGGTATTTTCGGCAATCTGCCTTTACTCCTGTATCGATGATGTCCTCTCGGTTTGCTTTTTTTCCCTTAAAGTGTATTACACTCTATTACTGGGAGGTGCCGATTGCTCATTTTACTTCAAATTGTGTGTCTTCATATGGTCTCGTCAAACGTCTAATTTATCCGTATCTCATTTTGGTGTTATTTAATTTGTTTTATAGTTCCTGAATATAGCGTATCAGTTGACATTAACTTCATAACTTTATGAGGAACATTTTGTTAATACGAGCTATTTCCAAGTTGCTATTATGATTTTTGTGTTAACAGAGGGGTGCTCAATTGTAAGTAAAACTTTATTTTTGTTCAGTTTTCTGTAGACTTTTCTGTTTCAACTAGTCACAACATCGACAAAAATCAACCTTGTGACCTATATCATCATGTATCAGTAACAAACAAACTGTGAATTTACAGCAATCATAACTGTTAGCAGTACCACGCGAAGAAAATATATGTTATAGTGCAACAAATTCGAGAAAATAACAAGAAAGGTTACTGTTAAATATTATTCTTTAAAATATGTTTTTTTTTATCAATTAAAATTAGTGATGCTGTAAAAATGTGAACGCTATAATGTGATTTTCAAGACAAAACATGACATAAATCATACATGAATATTTTCATTTGAAACGTAAATATTGAATGGCAAAATTGACAACAGGATCAGGAAGTCTTTTACTCAGATAAATAATACCACATTATTAAGATGTATAAAAGTGTTCTAGAATAATCTTAGCTAGGAAGTGAATATGACTTGCAGCTCTACATAACAATAACTGAACATCAAATATACGGCATAACATTACAATAGTCATACATAAAACAAAATACTAAAATAAAATATAAAAAAGGTCACCTCATAATAAATAAAATTAAGAAATTTTCCTAAACTCCAATAACAAACAAAAAATGGAGATTGATAAAGTTTTTCAAATAACAATTTCTTTTTAAGTGAACGATGATAAAAGAGATGTATGATAACGAATGTTTAGTTCCTATGAAGTTACACACATAACGTATAGAATACGATTCATATGTATAATCTATATATCTATTGTCCTTTCGAGCCGAAGACGGCACATAGGGCAGAACCAGAATCTCAAAAACAGAAACCTTGCATGCCAAAATGGCACATTTGCAGAGTCCACGCCCTCTAAAATATATGGCTGTTTCCATAACAATAGTTTTTTACAATGACAGTTTGTCAAGCCATCGATCAAACTCCTTAGTCGCCTCTTACGACATGATTGGAAGGTCACAGTGTCACTATTCTTTACTCATAATGACACCCCGGTAACACAACAGGAAATATGCATAATATTATCCTCAAATTAGTATAACTTAACTTGTCTCTATTTTTTTAGTTCTGCATCCAGGAAAGAGGACGTTTATGATGAAGGTTTTGTAGTCGTGTCTCCCCTCAATAATGCTCATAGTGATATCTGCTATTTTAGTAATCAATTATCTCCCAGGTCTACCTTTCCTTTCTGTTGTTCTCAATGCTAAAGCTCTCTCAGCGATACTGTTTAGGGGCCATCGTTTTTGACGCTCCTGAACTATCTGATATTTTATTTTATTATATGATTCAGTACTGATGTTCCACTTCTTTACCTTAATTCGTGCTTCTTTCGTTCTTTCTGACGTTCATCAGATGACTACTAATGTAATGGATTGTCCTCTTTCTGACGTTCATCCGATGACTACTAATGTAATGGATTGTCCTCTCTGTGACGTTCATCCGATGACTACTAATGTAATGGATTGTCCTCTCTGTGACGTTCATCCGATGACTACTAATGTAATGGATTGTCCTCTCTGTGACGTTCATCCGATGAATACTAATGTAATGGATTGTCCTCTCTGTGACGTTCATCCGATGACTACTAATGTAATGGATTGTCCTCTCTGTGACGTTCATCCGATGACTACTAATGTAATGGATTGTCCTCTTTCTGACGTTCATCTGATGACTACTAATGTAATGGATTGTGCTCTTTATGACGTTCATCCGATGACTACTAATGTAATGGATTGTCCTCTCTGTGACGTTCATCCGATGACTACTAATGTAATGGATTGTCCTCTTTCTGACGTTCATCTGATGACTACTAATGTAATGGATTGTGCTCTTTATGACGTTCATCCGATGACTACTAATGTAATGGATTGTCCTCTTTCTGACGTTCATCCGATGACTACTAATGTAATGGATTGTGCTCTTTATGACGTTCATCCGATGACTACTAATGTAATGGATTGTCCTCATTGTAATCCGTCCTCGAAAAGGATGGTAAGACCCAGATGCGTTGTGTTGTTATTTATTTTTGGTTTTCACCCAACAAATACGACTTCAGCAGGCACTTTTTAGTAACCGCTTGTCTTCACTCTTCCTTACCTACTGGCCTGGTAGACTATACTAGTTAGTATGTTACTGGAGGCACCGCGAAGAGGTGGAGTATGTGGTATCAGTCTTTTGACTTGTCTAGCTCGAGTGATCCTTTGATAACTTTGCTACCACGGCTTGTCTTCACTCTTCCTTCCCTACTCGCCTGGTAGACTATACTAGTTAGTCTGTTACTGGAGGTATCGAGAAGAGGTAGAGTAGGTGGTATCAGTCTTTTGACTTGTCTAGCTCGAGTGATCCTTTGATAACATTGCTACCTCTAGGTTTGCTCTTCGGGATATGTGTAAACAGGTTCCGGTACCACTTTGTGGTTGAGACACATCAGTGGAGCATATTTGTATAGGTGTTCTACTGGTAAGGGTTTAATGCGCAAAACCTCATTTTATAGTAAAACATCTGCTATGTTATAATCTTACATGGTGTCAGATCTGATCACTGTTGGCTGAGACCGACAGAACTGGCGAATGTCAGTCAATTCGTATTTTTAATGTTGTCTCTTGTATCACGAACTGCATTCTTTTCAGTGATCTGGTATTTTTAAAAGCTAAGTTGTTTTTATATTCAATACTTGTTAATGTTGGAGATTTACATTAATAGCTGAATGTTGGGGAAGAAATGTATGCAAAAGATGTAACATCTTTATTCTGTCGTATTTGAACCACTTGTAAAATAACTTCATTTGCATTACCGCTTGCAAAATCTGCTGTTTATATACGGATCTTCTAATCTTAAGATGGGGCACTTCGAAAGTGTTTAACGTTTAAATTTTTTTTGTTTGCTTTAATATTTTTTATTATTAATACAGTTTTGTGATTTCTTTTCTAGTCTTCCCACAGTTATGTCTTGTCAATGATAATTTGTATGTGGACCATGCACATTTTGTTCAAATCATTTATATGTCGACAGAAATCGCTTCTATTGTTGATTGTAGTCATCCGCGAACTAAAATAGCTACGAGAATGTGTTATCCTATCTATCTGGGATGATAAACAAAGGAAAAAATCAAAACCCACAAGTTTATATCAAAATTGAAGGAATAGACCTGGAGACAGTTCAGAACTACAACTACCTTGGCCATACTATAACCAGTGATGGAAAATGTATAACTGAAATAAACAAAGGAATAGGAATGGCAAAATGTAATTTTAATGCCATGGAAAATATACTAACATCAAAACAAATAACACCAGGGGTAAAAGTAATAATAGCAAAATGTTATATCTTCTCAACATTCTTATATGGTGCAGAAACATGGATATTAGACAAGAAAACAGAACAGAGAATTGAAGCCTTTGAAATGCGAATAAAAGGAAGAATAGGTATAATTGGATGGAAAGAAAAGAAAACAAACGATGAAGTCTTAAAACAATTACAAATGAAAAGATAACTATTGAACACAATTCAACCAAACAAATGCGATTTTTGGGCCATGTTAAAAGACGCAACAGCGTACTGAATTAATCTTGGAGGGGAAAATACAAGGTAAAGAGGCAGCGACAGACCAAGACTAATATGGACTAGTAACATCAAAAGATGGAAAAATCAGCCTATGACAACCTGCACCAACAAAGCAAGAGACAGGGCAGAATGGTACCTTCGTTTCTGAGATGGCACTCGATGATGCTGATCTGGGATGGTTGTACAGATGTGGTCAATGTATATAATAAATAGCCAGGTTGAAAACATGCATCATTGTCATGTTAGGGATCTATTGATAAAACTTATTAGTGAGCAATATTTGTTTGCCTTTGCTTTGATTGTATGGGTTGCTTATGTGTCTTCTCTTATTCTGAGGTTTAAGAATGGACGGTTCTTGTTTTACAATTTTTATTTTGATGTGAATTGTGCCTTTATTCATTGATGGTATGTTAAGGTTTTGGTCGAAGTATTGTTTCTACATTCCCAATACTAGGGTGAGATCACTTATATTTTCTTAACATACTTTCGATACGCATACCTAAGAGTTATCATAACTGAGGATATAGGGAATAATAATATATTTCAGGGCCGAAATTTCATTGATAAGAGAAAAGTATGAAATTCTAAAAAAGGATATTTAAGGCACATGATATAACCTTTGAACGCGATACTCAATAGATAGGTAAATATAACGTAACCGTCAAGCTCTAATAACAAACAACTGAGAAACAAACTCTCATCGCTGGAGCATGTAATGTAAACGAACAAAAAATTCAAATTAACTAAAGAATATATATTTGTTTTTTAATTGTCTGTCTGTACTATAAGTGTGTTCTAGACATCTACAGTTGTGTAATTTGAGTTATTGCCTTAATTTGATTATTGAGTCTCTGATTAGTCGTGATTAGGCAAATAAGTCGCGATTACATTTCACAAAAAAATGGCACAGCAACTTTCGAGACAGTGCCGATGTCAAATTCAGAAGACAAAAGGCGCAAGACAAAGGAGACAAGGCCGGGTACCACGGGTACACCTTGCTTGTTCTGTGGATGGATCTCTGTCCTCAGATTCACTTCTACAGACACAGGTAGTGAGCTATGAGTTGCTAGTAACTGTCAAACCTTTTCTAACGAAAACACACAAGACCGTTTGATCAAATATTGCATTTATCATCATCATGTGCCCTGCCGGTTGGCGTAGCCGATCATGTCCTTCCACAATCTTATATCCACAGTGCTTGGTATCAGTTCTGTTGTTGACTGTTTTCATTGCCATGACACCAAGCTATCCAGTATTTTCTCTCTTTGTCGTCCGCGATCTCTCGCTCCCTGTATTTTGCCATCTGTAATCAAGTATTCCAACTTTCCTCTTCTCATGATGTGCATGAAAAATTTTGATTGTTTCTTTCTGATGTTTTTTAGGAGCTCCCTTTTTGTAATATTACATTATTAGTGTAAAAACACGTACGCAGCCTATGTCAACATTTCGCTTTTATATTGAGTGTTGTTATTTAACGGACTCTACTCACCACCCGTAGCCATACAGGCCATGAAGATGCACAAACCGGCTAAAACACTGGTTCTCATGTTCATCGATTTTCTGTGGCAAAATGTAGACAACATCAGCAATACGAAATTTTAAATAATTTATGATTGTGTGTGTGCTTTTGTGTGTGCGTTTGTATGTGTCTATTTATGCGTATGTGTGTGCGCCCGCGCGTGTGTATGTTTTTTTTTTCATATTTCGAAAAAAAAAATTATCTTTATCTAAAAAAATTCCAAGAAACTATCTTAAATCCCAATTCAGTTGTGTTCTCCATCCATTCCTTTCTTCGGCCTGCGGTAGCGCATCAGTATCGTGGTTGCGTTTGTCCATCTCTGCGCTAGAGGTATCGGTCTTCAGCACCTGTTCTTACATGCGTAGATTATGATTAAGCTTGACAATCAGTGTAACAGCTAACTGGTGTTTGCTGTTTGTACAATTTACTCGTTATTCAAACTCAAATTCTCATGAGCTGCCTTTTAATGTCCCACCTCTCCAGTTCCGTAGCCAGAAATAACCCTCGTATCAATACGAAACTGGAGTTAGCGACTTCGTCTGCTACAAGAAATTGTAGCCCGAATAGAATTGAAAGTGATAATTTACCTCAAACATTTGCCTGTTAGTTAAGCTGCACTTTAAAGTTCCTGGGATATTGTAATAAATGTCAGATAAATAAATTATACGTCGTGAAACACAGTGTCGCTGCCATAGACATCAGTCACACATACACATCTTAACTCTGGTCCAGCTCTTGAAAGCTCTGTTTGGTTTCATACCTGGCCCAATGAGTATCATTTATACGTATTTATCTATATTCAAGTCAGCCTATGTCAATCTGCACCATCAAAGCAGCAAGAGACAGATTGGAATGGCGCTCAATGGTAGCCAATCTTCGATGCAGAGACAATACTCAATGATGATGATGATCTACATTTAAAAAATACTTGTGTGGGGTCACAAACTTAAAATACTTTATTGTGTGCTGCCACAAACTTAAAATACTTTATTGTGTGCTGCCACAAACTTAAAATACTTTATTGTGTGCTGCCACAAACTTAAAATACTTTATTGTGTGCTGCCACAAACTTAAAATACTTTATTGTGTGCTGCCACAAACTTAAAATACTTTATTGTGTGCTGCCACAAACTTAAAATACTTTATTGTGTGCTGCCACAAACTTAAAATACTTTTTCTGTGTAGTGTCACACTTAAGATACTTTATTGTGTGGTGTCACACTTAAGATACTTTATTGTGTGGTGTCACACTTAAAGTACTTTTGTGTGTGGTGTCACAAATACTTCCATAATATATCAATTTTAAGATTAAGTATTTTCGCTAATGTTCCGTTGTTCTGCAATTGTAATATTTGTATCATGTCGTTTAGGGACACAAACAATCCAGTAATTTAGCGATATAAATATGTACATGGGTTCGGGAGTATTATAAAATTGCGATAATGCACTCTACACCCCCACTAATAACAAATGATCTATGAATTGTTTACTTACAACACAAGTTGTTTTTTTTTAATTTAATATTTTATGAACATTACTGTAATGTTCAAGTATTTAGTTCAATACGAGCTTAGAAGCCATAATAAACATCAACTTTGATGTTTGTTTCTGTTTTGAGCTGTCTTCTAAAAGCTACTTTACTTCAGATACATGTATCATGTTATTTGTTGCAATAAACGTCCATAGTGGACGTTTATTCTGGAAGAGATATGCAAATTAGAATGAGTAGATTCTGTATCATGCGACGATAGATTTAGTCTTACCATGTTAAACATTAACTGGGTGTTTTGTTTCAACGTGTTATATGAATGTGTACGGTAGACCAATCAGCAGTAGGAAACACATAATAATCAGATAGAGAGAATACTTTAAGGAACTATCAAATCAGGGAAATACAAACGGAAATACAGAGTTTAAACATAGGCAATATGACGAACCGGAACCAAATATTCTTAAATCAGAAGTAGAATGGTCTTTGCAGCAGCATAAAAAGAACAAAGCAGCTGGTATAGATGGAATAACAACAGAAATGCTACTAGCCTGTAAGGAAACAGCTATAGATTGGCTTACTATAATATTCAATATGGCGTGGGAAGAAACAAAAGACCCAGACGATTGGCAAAATGCTATCATTGTCCCATTTTGGAAGAATAAAGGAAGCAAAAGGGAGTGTGCAATGTACAGAGGAAAATCCCTATTGAGTCGAGTTGGTAAAATGTATGCTAAAATATTGGAGAGGAGAGTAAGATACATAATAGAACCTCCATTAAGTAATAATCAATTCGGATTCAGAAAATGCAAAAGCTGTACTGATGTATGTTTACATTGAGACAACTATGTGAGAAAACAATAGAATATGACAGAAACCTAAATATAGTGTTTATAGATCAGGAAAAAGCGTTTGATCGTGTGGACAGGAACAAACTTTGGCAAACTTTAGAAACCTACGGTGTAGCAGGACAACTAATAGATAATATAATGGCGCTATATAAAAACAGTCAAAATGCCGTTAGAACATCGGAAGGTCTGTCAGAATGGTTTCAGGTTACAAACAGGTGTAAGACAAAGATGTGTCCTCTCACCACTCCACTTCATCATATATATGGACAAAATAAATCAGGAAACAACCAACAATAAGGAAAAATCAAATAATAATATAGCAGTAGAAAATTCCAACATCAACGAGCTACTATTCGCAGATGACCAATGCCTAATATATGAGGACGAAAACCTGCTACAACAAAATATAACATCTCTAGATAAAAGCTGCACAAACTAGAGTATGAAAATTAACACAGCAAAAACAGACGCTATGAGAGTAAGCAATTTAAGACACCCATTAAACATTAAGATCAAAGATAAAGAAATAAAACAGGTAGATGAATTCAAGTATTTGGGAACAATGTTCACAGAAGATGGAAAACTAGACAGAGAAATTGACATGAGAATACAAAAAGCAAATGCTGTCACATACCAGCTTTCACCATTGCTAAGACATCTAAACATTTCTATGCCAGCTAAACAACAAATGATAAATAGTATTTTCATACCAACTTTCCACCAAGAAAATTGTTACCAACTAGAAAACATGCAGCCTTTCTAAATCACAATTAAGAAAGACTAAAACAGTGTGGTTCAACATGTTGTTACCTGAGTTCCAAACACAGCGATCTGTAAGGGGATATACATATATATTGATATAATTGTGTGAGTGTGTATACACATAAAGATAACCATACACATATATACATATAGATAGGTAATAACAAAAGGTGTAAAGAAGACAAGTAATTTATTATAAACAAAATTAGAAAGAATTTAATCGCTGTCCTCCTAAACTTCTTGATCTCTGAACTTTAAAACTGTAGCTGAACTGTTAAACTAAAACTAAACATCCCCTAGTTTCAACCAATTCTGTTTCTTTTCAAGGTTGTAACTCGATGGTTTTAAGTGTTCGAAGATAAACTTACGGGCGGTCATTCAAGTCCAATTAAATATAGTTTTGTAGATTTGTGGCTTGTACCGTCCATCATCATCAGCAATGAGTTCCGTCTCCGCAATGAAGGTTGGCTACCATGGAGCGCCATTCTGCTCTGCCTCTTGCTTTGATGGTGCAGGTTGTCATAGTCTGGCTTGTCCATCTTTTGATGTTACTCGTCAATGTTAGTCTTGGTCTGCCTCTGCCTCTTTTACCTTATATTTTCCCCTCCATGATTACTTTTAGTAGGCTTTTGTGTCTTTTAACATGGCCCAAAAATCGCATTTGTCTTGTTTGAATTATGCTTAGTAGTTCTCTTTTCATTTTTACTTGTTTAAGAATTCATCGTTTGTTTTCTT
Organism: Megaustenia siamemsis; assembly: GCA_032433765.1. Lineage (NCBI taxonomy): Eukaryota > Metazoa > Mollusca > Gastropoda > Stylommatophora > Ariophantidae > Megaustenia > Megaustenia siamemsis. Next base: position 89,026,658 of record JAVIAB010000124.1, on the reverse strand, counting down.
TTCCATCCATGAAATTCTACCTATTCTTCTATATATCGATATTTCAAAGGCTTCAATTCTTTGTTTTGTTTTCTTGTCGAATGTCTATGTTTCTGCATCATATAGGAATATTGAGAAACTGTAACAATATAATATATATATATAATATGTAATATTCTTAGCTTTAGTCCTGGTATTATTTGTTTTGATGTTAGTATGTTCTTCATGGCATTAACATTACTTTTTGTCATTCCTATTCTTTTGTTTATTTCAGTTATACATTGATTTTCAATCACTGGTTATAGTATGTCCAAGGTAGTTGTAGTTCTGAACTGTCTCCAGGTCTATTCCTTCAATATTGATATCCACTTGTGGGTTTTGAGTATTTTCTTTCTTTATGCCCACAATTATAGTCTTTTTCATATTCATATCTAGTCCATATTTTTTGCTTGTTGTGTTTATTTCATTAAGTAATTGATGTAGATCTTTAGGATTTTCTGCTAGTAGTACAGCATCGTCAGCATATCTTAGGTTATTGATTATCTTTCCATTAATTTATAGGCCTGGCATCTCTGTGATGTTTTTCAAGATTTGATCAGTGTATAGATTGAACAAGCTTGGTGATATGATGCATCCCTGCCTTACTCCTCTTTTTATATCAATGGATGTAGAGTTCTGTTTGTTATATTTTATTATTGCTGTTTGCTCTCAGTATAGATTACATATTAATCGTATGCCCAAACCATCTAGATGTATATCTTTTAGGCATTCTATAAGTTGTTTGTTGTGTATTCTATCAAAATTTTTGGTATTGTCTATGAAGCAGGCATATATTGGTTTGTATACTTCTGTGTACTTTTTGATTAATGTCCTCATGCAGAATATTACTTCTTTTGTCCCGCTATTTTTCCTAAATCCAAATTTCTGCTCATCTAATTCAGTATTGATTTTATTCTGAATCCTTCTTTGTATAACTTTTAGCAAGATTTTTGTAACATGGCACATTAGGCTTATTGTTCTAAAGTCACTGCATTCAACTGCGCCATTCATTTTAGGCAATGCAATGAAAGATGCTACCGTCCATATTCATGGATAAAAGTAAAGTAAGTAAAGTGCCCCGTCACGCCAAGTGGCTGATAGAGAATATGGTGTTAGTGACCATAATTTCTATAGACCTTCAGCACATGATTTTTGGAGTAATGTGGTCGGTATTACGCCCGTGCTGCTCTACTTTCCCAAAACAAATCTGGTACCCATTTAAGGCTGAGTGAACCCGGAAGCCGTCGGTTGGGATCGAACCCTACCTTTTGTCCTTTGTAGTCCAGTTCACTAACCACTGAGCTTTCGTAGCTCCCACTCATCGATAAAACGTGATTGTAATTCCTTATTGTACAATCTTGTGTACACCTTCAGATGTGTCCTAGTAACTTTTTAGTTGTCTTCCCCTGTCGGGTATTCTATCAAAACAATCACTCACATTTTTCTTCTCTTTAAGTGGCCAAGATTCAACGGTCAGTGTCACCAATATGTAAAATTCCTTCATACCCACCATCCCGAACTTGAGTTAGCATCCAGTCAACTAGATTTTCGCAATTTGAGAACTCCACACTTTCATTCATTCATTGAGTCGTCTCCACATCGAAGGTTGGCTAACATGGAGCGTCATTTTACTGTTTCTTGTATTAATGGTGCATGTTGCATAGGTTCACCTGTCCACCTCTTGATGTTATCAGCCCACTTTAATTGTGGTCTGCCTCTGCTTCCTCAGCCGTGTACTTTCTCGTCCAATATTATTTTTAGAAGGGTATTATGTCTCTTCACATGTTCAAAATATTTCATTTGTCGCTTTCGAATTGTTTTAAGTAATTTTGTTTTCCTTGTCAGATGATTCAGCTCAGATTCACACTATCACGGGCTTCAATGCTCTGCTCATTCTTGTTTAATGCCCATGCTTCTGCGCCATATATGAATGTTGAGTAAATATAGCATTTTGCTATTCGCAGATTTTCTTGTGTCATTTGCTTTCATGTGAGTATATTTTCATATTGTTCAAACTGTTTTTTTTTGTCATTCATATTCTTTTGTTTATTTATGTATTAAATGTTCAATTATTTCTTATAATATGTCCAAAATAGCTATATACTTGAAGTTAACTCTTTCAATGTTTTTTTTCCATCTGCATCAATATTTCTTTCTATTGTTTGTACCTTTTCTCTGCTAAAAATCATAGTTTTAGTCTTTTTAATATTTATTTCGAATCCATATTCTGTGTTTGTCTTATTTATTTTGTTCACTATGTGTTGTAGGTGCACTGGATTTTCTGCCGTTAATACGGTATCATCAGCATATCTTAGATTATTGATTATATACCCATTGGTGGTTAGTCCTGGCATCCCCATGATATCTATGACGATCTGATCAGTGTATAAGTTAAATAGACATCGTGATAGAATCCAGCTCTGTCTCACTGTTCTTTTTATATCAAAAGGTGCAGAGTTCTCATTGTTGTGTTTTATCGTATCTATTTGTTCCCAATAAATTGCATATCAGTTATTATGTCAGCATCGTCCAGATATATACCTCTAAGTCATTTCATTAGTTGTTTATGGTGCATTCTGTCAAAAGTATTGGTGTAGTCTATGAAGTATGCATAAATTGGTTTGTTTACTTTTATGTATTTTTCTATCAATGTTCTCATTTAGAAAAGGCTTCTCTTGCCCACTGTTTTTTCTAGTTCCAAATTGGTGTTCTGTTAATTCCATAATGATTTTATTTTTAATTATTCCCTGTATAACTTTAAGTATGACTTCTGTTAAATGGCTCATCAAATGTATTGTTCTAAAGTCACTGTAATCCACAGCTTCGGTCTTCTTGGACAAGACAAGAAATAATGATGTTTTATGGTCATAAGTATGTATCCAGTGTTGTATATATCATTGTATAGGTCGGTGATAATTTCTGTGCCAACAATTTCTAGGGTTTTTAATCATCTTAATCTGAGTGTTGTCTGGTCCTACAGATTTTTTCCATTTTTACAATGTGTTGATAGTTTTCCCTACTTCAAATTGTAAGAGTGTTGCAACACGGCATGCACCTTATTGTTGGCAAGACGCCAGCCTCGAAACTAAGAGGTTCTGAGTTCAAATCCTGGCTGCACCATTTATGATTTTTATTTGTGATTTCTCTCTGCGGCAATCACCCATTGTCTCAACAGCGAGGTCCAGCTTGAAACGTCAATTACTCATCGGTGAAAAAAATATGGTTACGTCCGAAGTCGGAGTTATCTGCATGTGCAGCAAGAGACCCCTGTTCACACGGCTGCCAGAGATAAAACGCATTAACACGCAAAAGTCAGTTCCTAGACTCTTTACAGTCTGTTGACATTTCTCTTTTTTTCTAACAATGCATGCCCCATCCGTGATTTCTTAAATATTGTTGGTCATTCTTTTTTCACTGTGTACATCCCTTTTCAATCGTGTTTCTTTTTCATGGTTTCTATTTCCAAATATCTTTGATTGAGCCAGTCGTCATTTTTTGTCTGTCTGCAAATATTGCGGATTTCATTACCAATTTTGGTGTCTTAGCTAGCGTACTGTACCTGCCTTCTTTCATTCATTATTTTCTAATATGGCGTCAGCCATTAATTTCTGTTTCTTGAGCTTTTAAGATTTTTAGATAAGGTGTTTTGGTATGTATTAGTTACTTCTGTTTGACTTTCAGCAGGTATGCCCAGTGGTATTTGACTGATTATCTTTTTGGGCCAAATATGGGTCTTAGGCAGAAATAATAGTTTTCCATGTTCGACGGTCAGCTTCAGTCTGCTTTAGTTCTTGTTTGTATCTGAGACCCGCGCTGCGCTGTATGATGATGGTTCTAAACAGAATCTATTTTATCTTCTTCGCTTTCCTTTGTATTCTGACTTCTACATAAGAGCTTGATGGGTTAGTCTTCTAATGTTCATTCTGTTTACGTGGCCAATATATTTCCAGCGTCGCTTTCTAACGTAGTTGGATACATAGACCTGTATGTTTTCAAATCGTATTTCTTTAATTGGTTTTTCAGTCTGACCAACGGATGTTTATCAGTCTTCGAAGACATTTGTTCTCGAAAGCATTTAGTCTTTGCCGCAGAGCCTTTGTTGTTTTCCAGCTCTCGCATCCGTATGTTAATACTGGAATCACACAGGAATTAATAATGGTGAGTTTTGTGTGATTACTGAGCGTCTTTAAAATCCAAATATTTGAGAGCTTGTTGAAGAATATTGACGAACATTCAATTCGGGTTTTTACTTCATTTGTTGTGTCGCCTGTTGTTGACACTACCAAGGTAGTTGTAATTGTGGACATTTTCAAGAATTTGATTGTTCAGTTTGATGTGTTCGAGAAGGATGATGGTGTCAATAATTCTTGTTTTCCAAGTGTTGATTTGGAGACACGCTTGTTGTGAAAAGTGTAGAAGACAATTTACTTCTTTATGGGCATCCGATCTTGTTGAGCTAAGAAGCGCAATATCGTCAGCGAAATCGAGATCTTCAAGTGATATTATGTGTGTGCTATTCGTCTGTTTTTTTTTTACGTAGAGTCAGTCTTAACATATGAATGTGAATCATGGACAATAGGAAAATCACTGGAGTCTGTAGAATTGTGGTTTTACAGTTGAATGTTGAGAGTACCATGGACAGCTAAGAAGGGTAATGAAAATGTTCTGAAAAAGGTCAAAGAAGCAAAAAGAGAGCTAATTTCCAATATTAGGAAGAAACAACAATCATTTCATGGTCATGTAATGAGAAGAGAACAACTGGGATATATTGTAACAACTAGAAAAATTGAGGGAATAAGAGATAGAGGGAAGCAAAGAGAAAAAATAGCAGACATCTTAAGAGAATGGCTTGGCAGAAGGTCAACAACAGAAATGATAAATAATTGTCGAGATCTAAAGTTGTGGAGAGACATCATCACCTACGCCAGCAGGACCGGTACTTGATGATGATGATTCGTCTGTTAGGTTCTCTTTAGTCTTGTTTTCATTTCATTTTGATCATAACAGGGATGTGATCTTGGTTAATATCAGCCCCGGTGTATGTTTTGTCTTGTATGTCGATGTCTCTAGATCTATACTTGATCACTATATAGATTATCTGGTTCCTCGTTTTATTGTCATGACTTGTCCATGTATACAGTTTTGTTTTATGTTGCTCCAAATAGATGCCCCATATTACCAATTTACTTTCGTCAAAAAATTGTATTAGCCTCTCATCTATTTCATTTCCTACGCCATACTGTCCTATTATGTTCTTATATTTTCCTTTGTCTTACTTTAGCATGCATGTCACTCATTACAATTATAGCGCAGATGATTTCACTTGTTTCATAACTTTCTTTAGGTCTTCACAGTATTCTTCTACTTTTGTTCATCTGTATAGTCCTGGGTGAATGTGTATGCCTGTTTTATGGCTATACCAAAACGTTTTGCTTTCTTCTTTAGTAATATTATTATGTTGCATGTTCAGTGAGTACTAATGTATTTTTGTAAATCTCTTTCTATCAATATCCCTACACCTCCTTTATGTTCTGCATTGACCGAATATACAAACGTATATTTTTCTTCCGCCGCATTCATTTCATCCTTTCTTTGATACAAATACAATATATATGTTCATTCTTTCTGCTTCTAAAATGAGATTATTTACCTTTCTCTTTGGTATACAGTTCTATGAAACTCTATTTCACACCTACGGGCCCTGATTGGACCGACTTATGTAGTAATCTAAATTCTCATGCACGCTAGAATACTATTACTGGACAGGTGTAAAGATTTTCTCCGAGAAGTGGTTGTAATATACTGTTTAATCTCGAGTATAGTCGAAAGTATCATCATCTGTTACGTTTCAAGAAGTAGGAGCCACATTGTTACACGAATACAGACATTTTTGTACTTTATGAAACTTTATGAAACCTGCTGAAAAAATTCAATCATTATTCTGTTACCCAAGTTTTAAAATTATTGTATTTGTATATCTTCTATTAATAAAAACAGCTGACGAGGCCCGCGTGCCACCCAAATGGATTTCGCAGTCCACAAGATCCGTGGGTGCAAATTTGGTCGGGCTGTAGTAAATTATCAATGGTATAAAAGTAATAGTACAATAGTATTAATATTGTTGTACAGTTCTAAACATAAAATAAAGTATCAAACTCAAGAATGAGTGGAATGTAATTTCCTCATGACGTTTTCATTTTTACATGCAACATCATGTATCAATATAACTGAAACACAACTTTGAAACTAATGCTAGCAACTGTGATATATAATGCCGAAGTCTCCTGGTCACAAATATTACAAACATATATAATATCGTGCCAGACGTCAGTAAAGCTGGAGATATAAGTATACTAACTATACCGTAATCAGTTGTCGTGCTACACTTAAAAATATAATTAAATAATTCGTGACGCTTATTTTCATCGCGATGTTAAAACATGTTCAATAATGGTACCAAGTCTATAAGCTATTAAGTATAGATTAAAATAACAGGCACCGATGCTCTTATAATAGCAACATCTTTGTACTTTTTAATGCTGCCGAAAAATCAAAGCGAACTGGTTCTTACCTGTACGTATGATACAGGAATACCGAAAACACAACAGCACCACGAGCTATGCATACATATGCAAGTCCTCAGACCAAGCATGAACAGCAGCACATATTGCGGTGATATCGTCGGTATGGAGTGAGTTAAGTCGCCGGACTCCGAACAGAAAGATCCCGAGTTTTATTTCAAAAGTGGGAATTAAAAAAAAAAAAAAACAAAGAAAATGTGTTCAAGATTTCCTAGGAAGTCAAAATCGAAATGAGTAGATCTCAAAATGGTTTTGATTTGACGTAATGCCACGAGCTAATGTGGCAGGGTGCTCTTTCACTCTTTTTAATGTGGCGGGTCGTAATGGGTTTCTTGACATTCCCGGGTCTTACTGGAGAAGTTGGAGTTCGTCTATCCCAGGTTATGCTGGGAAACTATTAGTCAAACCCAGTGATACTATAATACTGGGTCTCCTATATCGACAATAACCACCACTACAGGGAAAGCGCGATCCTAGAATATGTTAGCCAGCCTATTTTGACGCAGACTGTTACCGGTGGAGACCACCAGGAGGTCGAAATGTGAAGTCTTGGTCAGCTGAACGTGCGCCAACCTTGCTATTGAAACCGCAGGTTGCAGGCGCTTATGCTTCCCAAATAACAAAAGGGTTGCTGCCCGAATAAAAGTGTCAGCAAAAAAGCTACCAACACCCGCCGTCCTACGGATATCGTGTACGTGGGCCAGGGTTCTACTCGAATTGACTCGATATTTTATGGGGAAAAAACGGGACAACTATGGGCTCATTCTGATATGCAGTGATGTTGATCCTAATAACACATAGCACACCATTGTACCAGATACAATTTGCATAGTGAAAACCGAGGTACATTGATCCCAATAGTTACGCCACGTTATGAAGTCGAACCCTGATTCATATAAACTGTAGAAGAACACATTGAACGCTTTGTTTCACCAACATTCATTTGTGAGTTCTTATAGATCCAGAAACAAATAGAAATACCGTGGGCTCTGGAGGGAACCCTAATATATACAGGCCAATGACAACCTGAAGATGGAAAGTTGAACTAGCTGAACAATGACAGCAGGACCTGACGCATTCTGAAGAAAGATGGCACATACTGTACACACATAAGCTTCGTGCTATCATTAAAGTCGTGTAGAAGAACGCGGGTTCGAATTCCGGTCGGGTCTCAAGTTTTTTCTATCCGGGTTGAAATAAAAACTTATACCAGAAAAGCTCGCGGCGATTGCACTGGACAAGCGGCCTGCATTTTCGCTCCTATAAATTAAACCGGCAGAACCCAATAATGGGAAAACGCCGTGGAAATAATGCTTTTTTATTTTATTAAAATCGAGTAGGCAGTCTTTGTCTATGACAAATGTATACAAGCCCTGTGACGCTTCAAACAAAAAAACCAAACAATTACAAAATGTGAATGTACAAAGAACAAATGATTAACATACACCTTAAGCGACAACACAACTAAATACTATGTACTAGTTGTATGCATATGATAGCTATACAAACAACAAACATAAACTGCACGTAAGCTGAACCAGCCGTATGCAAACAGCAAAGACAAAATACGCGTATACTTACATTCCACTTGAGAAGAGACTTGGCGCAGAGTTCTGGAGTGAAATTACTTAGAACGATTTAACACTACTCCTTGGTCGTATTATATACAGTATCATAAGCGTTGATGTAACGTTGGAGCAAATGGAACAAAGAAAATAATTATTCCACAGCATATTGCCGCTTTGATGTTTTGCAACTTAATTTTCCTTCTGCGAAACATTAACGATTATAACAGTCGCATTTCTTTATCGACGATATTATCTTCAATCATTTTTTACTAATTTTCTCGCAAATTTTCGTATATCTCATTGCTAATATCATCCATTTTCTGTGTGGGCAACATTTCTATTTTTAAAGCTAACGTCATTTTCATATCATTTTCGTGGCATATGTGCATCTATAATTGTTACTAGGTTTGGATGATGTGGCTAAGTCTCAGGGGTTATCGTATTTCCATTTAATGATTAATTTACGTTGGGTTCTCTTAGCGCTCATGTTTTATACCAGGGATTTTCAAATTATTTGTTTGGCGTACTTACGTGCTAGATCCATCATGCCAAAGTCAGAATTATCTTTGTAAGATTTATGGGGTGTGGTTATGGCTATAGAAGGCCCCGGTATCACTGCAAACGAATTAAAATCCATAATTGTGAGCAACCCGTGCCAGAGGAATCATCCGAATTAATATCTCATCTCCTGAACAAAGAAAGGTAGCTGTAGTCCTCATCATAGAAGTCTCAGTACATGCCAAAAGACATCAGGCGAAACCGCACAGAAAGTGATACAGCCATCTGTTCCTCGTCATAAAATAGCATCATTCATCGTATGCAATCAAAATATTAAAACACGATCAAAACGGATGAAACGCACAGCTCACTGTATGCACAAAGCACTTAACTCAGTAGTTCCAGCAACAAGCCGGACTTTGAATATGAGGAAACTCAACAACGAACACGTTTCAGACACTGCCTATAGTGGTCCCTGCCGCATATCCGCCATATTAACCGGAAGTTCACGTCCTCCCGACAATGTTGATCATCATCATCATCGAGTGCCTTCTCTGCAACGAAGTTTGGCTACCATGGATCGCCATTCTACTCTGTTTCTTGCTTTGATGGTGCAGGCTGTCATAGATTAACGTGTCCATCTTTTGATGTTACTTGTCCATGTTAGTCTTAGACTTCCTCTGCCTCTTTTACCTTGTATTTTTCCTCCAATATTACTTTTAGTAGGCTGTTGTGTCTTTTAACATGCCCCCAAAATTTCATTTGTCTTGTCCTAATTGTATTTAGTAGTTCTCTTTTTATTTTCATTTGATTTAAAACTTCATCGTTTGTTTTCTTTTCTTTCTATCCAATTCTTCTATAAGTCCACATTTCAAAGGCTTCAATTTTCTGTTCTGTTTTCTTGTCTAATGTCCATGTTTCTACACTATACAGGAATATTGAGAAGATGTAACATTTTGTCATTCTTAGTTTCAACCCTGCTGATATTTGTTTTGTTGCTAGTATATTTTTCATGGCATTAAAATTACTTTTTGCCATACCTATTCTTTTGTTTATTTCAATTTTACATTTCCCATCATTGGTTATAGTATGTCCCAGGTAGTTGTAGCGGTGGACTGTCTCCAGATGTATTCCCTCAACTGTGATATTTAATTGTAGGTCTTGAGAATTTTCTTTTTTTTTTGATCATAGTTTTAGTCTTTTTGATATCCATATCTAGTCCATATTTTTTGCTTGTTATGTTTATCACATTAAGCAATTGTTGTAGGTCTTTATGATTTTCTGCTAGTAGAACAGCATTATCATCACAGTATCCCAGGTTATTGATTATCTTTCCATTAATGTTTAGGCCTGGCATCTCTGAGATGTTTTTAAAGATTTGTTCAGTGTATAGATTGAACAAGCTTGGTGATAGGATGCATCCTTGTCTTACTCCTCTTTTTATGTCCATGGGTATAGAGTTCTCCTTGTTATATTTTATTATTGATGTTTGTTCCCAGTACAAATTACATATTAGTCGTATATATGTGTCGTCTAGATTTATATCCTTTAGGAAGTCTATAAGTTGGTTATGGTGTATACTATCGGAAGCTTTGATGTAGTATATGAAGCAGGCCTATATTGAATTGTTTACTTCTATGTACTTTTCAATCAATGTTCTCATTCTAAATATGGCTTCTTTTGTGCCACTGTGAAAATGCTGATCGTCATATTTTTTTTTTTTTTATGTAAGCGCTTGATGATGTTAGGACATCGCTTTTGTCTCCAAATCCGAACATATGAAACACAGTTATTCGTCGGTTTATCCACATCGTATACCGAACAACACTCCGTAAGGACTGAGATGTCCTCTGCAATGTGAATCTGTGAAATGATAAGCCGGTCTACAAGTCTACCTTCGATCTTACAGTAGCCCTCTTGAAATTAGACAACAACCCTCCTGACCAACATACAACTCTGTGAGTCACACCGGGTCTATAAAGTCATGACAAAATTCCATCATTTCGTCCTTCTTTATAAGCGTACGGCCGGTTTTGGGATAAACGATCAGCAATCGTGGCTGATCGTTTGACATGCACACACATAACAATGGATGCGCAAACAACCGATTAATATAGCGAATGCTATGAATATGGTGCAAAATCCCTAAAGTGAAACCTTCGATTGACTTGGCAGAGCAGTCCATATTAATGAGTTGTAACATGTAAATAATTGACGTCAAGCAATTCCATCGACAGCCTTTGAACAGCGCTCAATATGATGACGTAAACCGCATATCAACTCCAAAACGGGGGAAGGTCACATTCAAAACAGCTAACCTGCCATAGGTGGGTATTGTTATTGTACGACTCCGCATCATCGACACAAATCTAGTAAGTGGAACATCATGATGACTTTAGCGCAGAAATCTACAATGGCGAGCTGAGAATATTCAGTCCCCAAATGAAAATCTACGTTTCATTAACAACTGGGGTTAAACAAGGATGTATTTTATCGCCCTTGTTATTTGGAATTGTTATGGACTTCATAATGAAGAAATGCTGCACTGGTAATAAAGGCATCGAATGGATACAAGGAGACCATTTGGAGGACCTCGACTTTGCTGATGACATAGTTCTCATCAGCAGTCAGATAAAAACGATGCAGGAAAACACAAATGAACTATCATCAATAGCCAGCAAAATTGGGCTTGAGGTCAATCATGAAAAGACTAAAGTCATGAAAAGTTTAATTCCAACAAGTGACAAAATATACATGGAAAACAAACCAGTAGAAGAGATCGACCACTTTATCTATCTTGGAAGACACATTGATCGAGAAGGGGATACGAGCAAAGAAATTAGAATCAAACTGGCTAAAGCAGCAATGTCTTTCAGAAGCCTTGAAAAGTTGTGGAAATCAAAACTCATTAGCACAAACACAAAACTTAGGCTATTCAAATCAAATGTACTATCAACCCTTACGTATGCGTGTGAAAGCTGGAAAACAACAAGAGATATAGAAACAAAGTTGAACGCATTCGAAAATAAATGTCTAAGGAAAATACTTGGTATAGAATGGAACGAATTCAAAACAAACGAGGAAATTAGAGAAATCGGCAATCAACCACTAATATCTTCAGTAATAAAGAAAAGACGATGGTCATACGTTGGACATGTGATGAGAAGAGATAATAATCGAATAGCAAAGCAAGCCCTCATATGGGAAACAACAGGTAAAAGAAAAAGAGGAAGACCCAGGGAGACACTGAGAAGAACATTGATGAGAGAGGCAAGAGCAGCAGGAATCGGCTCCCTCAATGAGATAGAACTGCTTGCACAGAACAGAGACAGATGGCGAGATTTAATAAAATATCTTTAAAAGTAAAACTGCTAGAACAAAAATTCATATAGGAGAAGGTGTATCTTGGTCTACGCCCTATGGGCCGGTTACGGCTCGAAAGGTCAATAGAAATGAAAATCATGCAACGGTCGAGAGAACATAAATTTCGTTCCACCATCGTGGAACCGAAAGTCAAGTATCTTTGTAAGAGCATGAGTATTGCCATGAACTAAAATATCCTCATTCGTCATCATCATCATGTACCATACATGTTGGCGTAGGCGATCATGTCCTTCACAAATATTCTATCTACAGTGCATTCTATCCATTCATTTGTTGGCAGTTTTCCATGCCATGACACCAAGCTATCCAGTATTTTTTCCTTCTCTCTTTGTCGTCCGCGATCTCTGAATTCTTTTATTTTGCCTGTTGTAACCACGTTTTCCAACTTTCCTCATCTCATGATGTGCCCGATAAAATGTTGATTGCTTCTTTCTGATGTTTTTTAGGAGCTACATTTTGGCCTCTTTGAGAATTTCCTCATTGGTCTTTTTAGCTGTCAAGGGAACTTTCAACATTTTTCTGAGAAATCCCATCTCTGCGACCTCTAATCGTCTTTTCATTTGTGTGTCTACTGTCCATAATTCGCTTCCATAGGTCAGAATTGGTCCTATATAGTACCGATGAACTCTCTTTCTCACTTCTATTGACATAGATTTATTGCATAAGATAATTTAAATTTTCTGAAATACTCTTTTGGCCTGCGCTATTCTGCTTTTTCTTTATGTTATGCGCCTTCCATCAGATGTCATTATTGTTCCCAAGTATTTGACGCGTTGCACTTGTTCTAGATTTGTCCTGTTTATTTTTATGCTGCATGGTGGTGATGATTGTTTCTTTGATACGACCATTACTTCTGTTTTCTTACTATTCCGACTGACCCTTTTTTTTTGCTTTCTTTCACTATTATGTCTAACAATTCTTGTAGTTTATTCTACAAATATTCTACAGTATTATTAATACTGTCATCCGCATATCGCAAATTATTTATATTGAGACCATTGACTTCAATTCCTTTCTTGTCTATTATTGATCTCATAATATGTTCTTTGTAAAGTGAAAACAAATTCGGCAACATAAAACAGCCTTGTCTGACTCCTTGTTTTACAAATTGGAATTGTCCTGTTTGGATTTTAATTCGTATAGCTTCTGTTTGTTGCTAGTACATGTATTTAAGGTTGGACAGATCCTTGCCATCAATGTTTAATTTCTCCAGCATATTGATTATTTCCAAATGCTTTTGTGTAGTCTATAAATCACATCTTTCTTTACCTCTATAGCTCTTTCTATCAATGCTCTTGATATGTTTATTGCATTATTGCTCCCTTTTCTCTTTCACCAAATCCACATTTTTCCATTAGGTTCATGATTGTGCAAAACACAATACAAAATTCATATATTCATTAAGTGCTAAATAACGATAACAGTCAATTCTGGATAATTGGGAAGTGAAGACTGTGAAGTGAAGAAATGGGAAGACTGTGTATTCAAGAATATAGTGATCTTGAAAAAAATACTCTCTTTCGAGCGCATACTATGTAAGTAGATCTCTGTTTTTTTCGAGTATTTATATATCAACAACACAAATGAAAAATAGCTGCCGAGATCGAAAATTGTGGAGAGACATGTTCACCTACGCCTGTAGGCCCGGTACTTGATGATGATGATGATGTCACATAAGGGTCAAATATTTCAGTTCTGATAAAAACTAAGACATTAATTATATTTCAATATTAAATAGTGCAGAGCATTCATGTGACGCCACTTTGAAATTTATTCACCAGGAGTTTATGTTGTTTGATTCGGAAATGATGAGTGGCAACATTACATTTTATGAATAGTTTATTTGCTGCGCGACGTCAAAGATACAGTGAATGGACCGGACCGTACGAACGATTAGGTTTGGATTAGATTAGGCGAGGTCTAACAAAATATGAGACCGTCAGCATAAGCACAAAAGAAGACCGGCAACTGTTGAGATCATATCCCTTTCAGAAAGCAAGATATACTTACGAAGCTTGGGCACTCGCGCAGCCAACAAAGACGAAAATCAGTTCATTCAAAACAACATTTTACAGTAAAAAAATATACAACCGAATATTTTGGATAATAGAAAAAAAAGAAAGAAAGATGGAGACACACTAACTAATGTGAAAAAAAGATGACTTATCAACAATATTTTAGACAGGAAAATGTAATATTTTGGCTTCCAAAATGCAATGGTCAAGATGATTGGGTTGTTCAAATGCAAGAAATTGACCTCTGAACTCGGCCTCGGGTTTCAATCTCGTACCAAAGAATTTCAGAAGCGTTAAAAGTAAATAATTTTTTGTTTCGGTACGCATTCCGGCTAAGAAGTTCTGGTTATATGAAAGTAGATATACACAAGTTTAAAAGCTCACAGATGTAAATACATTGTTCGTGCTTTAAATTCGAGTCATTAAACAAGGAACAAACTTTAAATACACGGGAACAACCTTCTCTGAAGATGGTAAAATTAGACAATAAATGGACATTTGTTGCAATAAGGCAAACCCCAATATTAGGTATATATTATACTTCAACACAAAGCACTACCTATTACCACCAAAAAACATCTAATACAGAGTATATTCATTACACCATTGTGGCTACCAGTGCAAAACATGATCACTCACGTCTAAGCACAAAAAAAGCTTGTCACCACAGAGATGCGATGTCTGCGAGAAGCGCTTTGATTAATCGGAAAAGACAGAATCAGAAATGACATTATAAGAGAAAGAGTAGACCTTGAGCCAATACTAAGCTAGATAAAGAGACAACATAAATCTGGTTTGCCCATATAGAAAGACGCCGTGCGATTCTTTACCATACAAAGCAGACATTGATAGAGGAGAAGACAAGAGCAGGCTTGTGGTAAGATGGACAGACAACATCAAGGAAACGTTACAACAGCAGTGTTTGACAATGGGTGAAGCCACCAAAAGGGCAAGAACCAGAACTTTGTATCTCCCTCGACACCCGAAAGGGTACAAGAGGAAGTGAAGAAAGAAGAATGGCAGACATTAAGTGAATTGTGTTTTATGAATGTGATGAAACTTACTTGTAAAAATTGATATATATCCCTGGGCAGCAAGGGAAGTCTACCATAATGATTGCTATTAAAATGGGCTTTATGTCTTTAGGGGCTTTATTTTGAAGAGCAGTAAAGTAAAGACTGGATAGAATCATTCCTTGTCCCAGGAACACAGCTTGGAGAATCTTTGTAACTTAAACGGACGCATATAATAAGAGGTGGGCTTACGCCAATTAAAAAAAAAACCAATAAAAATATTAAATATATGAATATCTACTTTCGTCAAGTATCGATGATGACGATAACGTCGAGAAAAGCATCACATCTCATAATTAATGCACTATAGAACATAACAGGAGCAGAACTATGCGCTGACAAAAGAACGTGAAGAGATGAACAAAGAAGACTAAGTCACAGCTTGTGGAGATGAAACGATTTAATTATTTTGTTTACGTCTTGGGCGTGCAGATATAACTGACGAAATAAGCTGACAATACCATACGTTCACTTAATTGTTTCCTTTGTTTTCCCCAAAAACATACTAGTGCAGCAGAGATGCACAAAGGAGAAGTGAGACGATGTACAGTGGCCGTTCATTTTCATCAAAAGACTTTCCATCTGGCTCATTACTTTATAGTTGTAGAAAAATGTTTTTTTTCGGTTTTCCATTTCGCAAATTAGATCAGATGGGTGGAATGTGCCCATGGATTGGGGGTATATATCTGTATATTTGATTTGATGAAAGTATACCTGATATACCACTATTATTTTATCATTTATGCACTCTTTTTTTGAATTACTGATAGTCTCAGTGGCGTCTCCACTGAAATATAATTGATTGGAATTTATTGTGCGCATTGGCTCACTAAAGAGTAATCGACAGTAGAGCAATCCCAAATATTGCAGACGACACGGATCACAAGATGGTTATGATCACACTAAGACAACCAAAAATAAAGAGAATATACGAAAACAAACAAAAGAAGCGAAAAGAACAGACAATAAAAATAAAACAATTAAAAGATCAAGAAACAAAGAAAACCCTAGAAGAAAAACTAACAGAGGAATTCAATAAACTCCCTACCAAAGTATGCACAGTAGAAGAAGAGTGGAAACAATTTAAGGAAACAGTAACCATCATCTCTAAAACAGTTTGTGGAACGAAGCTAAGAACAAGAGAAGGGAAAAAGAGCACCCCGCGGTGGAACGAAACAATAAGAGAAACAATGAAAGAAAAGAAGAAACTGTTTAAAAATTGGCGGGAGAACAAGAACCAAGAAAAATATTAAAAATATGCCTTAGTTCGAAAAAGAGTTAAAATGTTGACCAAAGAAGCTAAGCAAAAGAATTGGACAGAATTAGGACAAAACATGAGCAGGGACTTCAAGACAACCATAAGAGATTTCTATGAAGCAGTAAAAGCCAAAAGAGCGAGAAAAGAAAATCATGATCCTACTGAGCTGATAAATGACAAAGACGGACAACCAATATCAAACAACCAATGTATGCAACAGAGATGGAAAGAATATTTTGAAAACTACCAACAAGACAACAAAAACCACACTAGAACTCACAAATACTGAACCCAGTATCATGAAAGAGGAAATCGAAGAAGTAATCAAATGTGCACCAAGAAACAAAGGACCGAGAATAGATAACATACCAATAGAAATAATAGAAGCAGCTGGAGAAGCAGGAATGCAATGGCTGCACAGAATGTTTAATGCAGCATGGCACCAACAACAAGCCCCAGAAGACTGGCAACAGGCAATCATCATACCAATATGGACAAAGAAAGGTAGCAAAAGAGACTGCAATACATATAGAGGTGTATCTCTTCTCAGCCATGTAGGAAAGCTATACGCCAAAATCTTGGAAAAAAGGCTGAGACCAATAATAGAACTACAGTTAAGCGATTCTCAAATGGGGTTCCAAAAAAACAGAGGATGTACCGACGCACTATTCAGACTAAAACAGCTTGCAGAAAAAACGACAGAACACAATCAACACTTATACATAGCCTTCATTGACCAGGAAAAAGCATTCGACAGAGTAAACAGAGAACAACTGTGGGAGATACTAACAATATACGGAGTAAGCCAACATCTAATCAACCTTATTAAAAGGCTCTACTTCAACAGCAGCTGCAGTGTCAGAACAGCAGCAGGCTACACAGACCACTTCGAAGTTAGATCAGGTGTATGACAGGGGTGCGTACTATCCCCCTGCTGTTTATTACATACATGGACCATATATGCAAGCTAGCCAACCCGTCAGAGACAGAGGAGATCAACGAGCTTCTATTTGCAGACGATCAGGCACTAATACATGAAACAATAGAAGACCTACAAGAACACGTAAACAAACTCAACATCTCAGGCACAAAATACACCATGAAAATCAACATGAACAAAACAGAAGTTATGAATGTTGCCAAAAATAAACAGAACATCAATACAACTATAGAAGGCAGACAACTAAAACAAGTAGAGGAATTCAAATACTTAGGAAGTCTAATGACAAACGATAATTCCCAAACAACAGAGATAGAATCAAGATGCAACAAAGCTTGTCAAAAAATCGGACAGTTATCACTACTATTGTCCAACAAGGAAATAACTCTGGAGACAAAACGAGCACTATACAATACAATCTTCATCCCAACGTTGTGCTACCAATGCCAGACCTGGAGCCTAGATACAAGAACAATAAGTAAAATAACCTCTACAGAGATGAAATGTGTTAGACGAATGACAGGAAACAGTCTGAGAGATAAGATCAGAAATGAAGAACTGAGAAAAAAGCAAGGAATATCCCCCGCCATAGAATACATAAGGAAACAACAGATAAAATGTTTTAGCCACGTGACAAGGCAGAAAGAACAAAACACAACACAACGATCCTTCAACAAACGTTGTGAGAACACCAGACCCAAGGGTCGACCACGAAAAAGATGGGTCGATGGAATATTAGAAGCACTAGGAAACATAACAGCAGCAGAGGCGAACAGAAGAGCAAAAGACCGCAAACTATATTTCCCCTTGATGCTGAAAGGCAGATAAGGAAGAAAAGAAGATTAGCTCTTAATCTTTTTCTTCAGACTTTGATTGAGATGAAGGAGATAGTGTGGCCGACGGATACAAACAAAACTTGAACTACTGAAACGTGTGATAATTCAGCTTTTAATTTCAAGAATAATGTCTGATGATACGAGTTTAATAAGTTTTACAGATAATATTTTCGGTGGGGAATAATCACAAGACATGTAGTTGTTCATTAGGATCTGTAGAGTGGATGGAAGAGAAGCCGACAATGACAAATATTCCGTGCGATAATTAACAGTTAATAGAGTCCGTTATGGGAACATATGACAATGAGAAATATGTGGCACGATAATTAAACGTTAATAGACTCATATGTGGTAAAGAATGAGAGCGAAAATCCTTTGAAGATAATAACGAGATTTGCTAACATGCACGTCTGCATACGTAAACCGCTACTGTGGTCCTTCTTAATTTGTGACGTTTAAAGGCAGACAGCTGCAGATATGCAGAATAGTCTAGATGATAATTGATCTGTACGTTTGCCATGTCAATTATTTTCTAGCAGCATCCTTGTCCAATAGCATCCGTTCATTCGAAATAATTATTGGATAATTTTCATGAAAATCACGCCCACTTCCTTAGGAGAACTGGTGACTGACGCCAACTTTACTTGTCGTTTGTGTTAATTAACTAAACTAGATAGTCTCAATTATACATATCTGTTGCGCAGTTAGCGCTTTCAGATTAGTCCTCCTGTCCACTTCAGGAAGACACATATTAGATAAGATCATTAACTAATATCATTATGTATGTACGTATATGTATATATATATATATATATATATATATACATATGCATGTGCTATACTATGTATGATTATTGTATGTGTAATACTTACTATGCTTTCTCAGATTGTGAACGTTATATTTGTTTATGTTATTCCACTGATTTTATTGTATAAATCTTTTTTTTTAATTTTTTTTAAATTTCAGATTGCTTTTAAGCTGAAGGTAAATATCAACTGGAACGTTTGAATTATCCTCAATATTCTAGTTTTCTTTTTACCAGATGTTATGTTGCTGCGCACCTAGGAAAAAAAACACATTATTTAATAAAACTGATTGAAAAGAGTGCTATTTAAACGAAACATAAAGGTGTAGCTGAATCTATAATTAAATAAAAGATATACAATTTTTAATTATTTGCAAACTAAAATATTTTATTAAATTTTAAATAATTTATATTGTTTAACTATTATTAAATTGTATTATTGTTTTAGTTTTCTTATATTAGTATTTGTAACTGTCGATTATAAAAGTGCAGCTGAGAGACGAACTAAGAGAACATATCTCTAGCAGCAACTGGAGGGCGCAAAAGGATGAACTATGACAAAATGTATTCAGCAACACATACAAGACGTTCAGGGATGAACTAAGTGAAAATATGTTCAGCAACAATTGGAAGAAGCTGAGATATGGACGAAGTCAATACATATTCAGCAACAAATGGAAGACGCTGATAGATGAACTAAATAAAAGTATATTCATTAAATACTTGAGGACGCCGAGAGACTAAATAAATTAAATTATATTCAGCAACGACAGGAGGACGCTGAGAGACCAAATAAATGACAATGTACTCAGGAACAACTGGAGGACACTGAACTAATTGACTAAATGGAAACATATTCTGCAACCATTAGAAGACGCTGACAGACGAACTAAATGGGAATATATTCAAAAACATCTTGCGGACGCTGATAGATGAACTAGAGATGAAAATATAATAATAAACAACTTAAGGAAGCTGAAAATAAATTAGGTGAAAAAATATTATGCAACAATTGAAAGACGCTTAAAGATGAACTAAGTGAAGATATATATTAATTAAGATTTTTAGAGGTCGAAACATAAACTTAATAGACATATATTCATTAACAACTTCAGGACCCAGATGGATGAACTAAATGAAAATATTCAACAACATTTGAAAAGCGCTGAGAGACGAATTAGGTGAAAATAAAGTCAGCAACATGGAGGACTCTGAAAGATACAATATATGAAAATATAGTCAGCAACATGGACGACGCTGAGAGATAAAATAAATGAAAATATATTCAGCAACATAGAAGATGCTGAGAGATAAAATAAATGAAAATATATTCAGCAACATGCAGGACGCTGAGAGATAAAATAAATGAAAATATATTCAGCAACATGGAAGACGCTGAGAGATAAAATAAATGAAAATATATTCAGCAACATGCAGGATCCTGAGAGATAAAATAAATTAAAATATATTCAGCAGCATGGAAGACGCTGAGAAATAAAATAAATGAAAATATATTCAGCAACATGCAGGACGCTGAGAGATACAATAAATGAAAATATAATCAGCAACATGCAGGACGCTGAGAGATACAATAAATGAAAATATATTCAGCAACATGGAAGACGCTGAGAGTTAAAATAAATTAAAATATATTCAGCAACATGGAAGACGCTGAGAGATAAAATAAATGAAAATATATTCAGCAACATGCAGGACGCTGAGAGATAAAATAAATGAAAATATTTTCAGCAACATGGATGACGCAGAGTGATAAAATGAATGAAAATATATTCAGCAACATGGAAGACGCTGAGAGATAAAATAAATGAAAATATATTCAGCAACATGCAGGACGCTGAGAGATAAAATAAATGAAAATATATTCAGCAACATGCAGGACGCTGAGAGATAAAATAAATGAAAATATATTCAGCAACATGGAGGACGCTGAGAGAAAAAATAAATGAAAATATATTCAGCAACATGGAAGACGTTGCGAGATAAAATCAATGAAAATATTTTTTTCCGGAACAACTGGAGGACACTGAGAGATACAATAATTGAAAATATATTTACCAGCAATTTGAAGACGACGGAGAAGACTAAAGTGGAAATATTTGCAGGAACACATTGAAGAGTTTCAGAGAGATGAACAAAATAAAAGTATATTCAGCAACAACTGGAGGACGATGAACGATGAATCTAAACAAAAATATATTCAGCAACAATTGAAAAACTGTGAGAGGAAAACTAAACGAAAATATATTCATTAATAACTTGAGGACACAGCAAGATAAACGATGCAAAAATATATTCTGAAAAACATAGGAGGAAGTTGAGAGATGAATTAAATGAAAATATAATCAACAAAATTTGGAGAACGCTGATAGATGAAGTAAATGACAATGTACTCAAGAACACCTGGAAGACACTGAACTAAATGGAAAGATATTCAGAAATAACTTGCGGACGCTGAGAGATGAACTTAATGGAAATAATAATAATAAACAACTTAAAGAAGCTGAACATGAATTAGGTGAAAAAATAGTATGCAACAATTCAAATACGCTGAGAGATGAACTAAGTGAAAATATATAATTCCTGAAGAATTGTAAGAGACCAATAGATAAACTAAATGGAAATATGTTGATCAACAACTTGAGGATGCAGATGGATGACCTAACTGAAAATATTCAACAACATTTGAAAATATAATGACTAAATGATTGAAAATATCTTCAGCAACAACGGGAGGAGGCTGAGAGACTAAATAATTGAAAATATATTCAGGAAAACAGGAGGAGCTTGAGAGATTAAAAAAATGAAAAAAATGTTCAGCAATATGGAGGACCCTGAGAGATAAAGTAAATGAAAATATATTCAGCAACAATTGAAGTACGCTGATAGAGGAAATAAATGGAAATATATTCAACAATAACTGGAGGACACAGAGAGATAAAATAAATGAAAATATTTTCAACAACAACTGGAGGACGCTGAGAGACATAATAATTGAAAATATATTCATAAACAACTGGAGGACGCCGTGAGATAAAATAAATGAAAATATATTCAGCAACAGCTGGAGGACGCTGAGAGATAAAATAAATGAAAATATATTCAGCAACAGCTAGAAGACGCTGAGAGACTAAATAAAAGAAACTATATTTACCATCAATTTGAAGACGACGGAGAAGACTAAAGTGAAAATATTTGCAGCAACACATTGAAGTGTTTCAGAGAGATGAACAAAATCAAAGTATATTCAGCAAAAACTAGAGGACACAGACAGACAAAATAAATGAAAATATATCGAGCAACATCTGGAGGACGCTGAGATATAAAAGAAATGAAAATATATTCAGCAATAATTGGAAAACTGTGGGAGATAATCTAAACCAAAATATATTCATTAACAACTTGAGGACACAGAAAGATGAATGAAGCAAAAATATATTCAGCAAAACATAGGAGGCAGTTGAGAGATGAATTAAATGAAAATATAATCAGCAACATTTTGAGGACACTGATAGAAGAAATAAGTGACAATGTACTCAAGAACAACTGGAAGACACTGAGAAGACACTGACTAAATGGAAACATATTCTGCAACCATTAGAAGACGCTGACAGACGAACTAAATGGAAATATAATAATAAACAACTGAAGGAAGCTGAATATGAATTAGGTGAATAAATATTATGCAACAATTGGAATTAGCTGAGAGATGAACAAATTGAACATATATATATTCATGAAGAATTTGAAGAGGCCGAGAGATAAACTTAACGGACATATATTAATTAACAATCTGAGGACGCAGATGAATGAACAAACTAAAAATGTTCAACAACATTTGAAAAGCGCTGAGCAACGAATTAGGTGAAAATATATTCAGCAACATGGAGGACACTGAGAGATGTAGTAAATTAAAATATATTCAGCAATAGCTATAGAACGCTGACAGACTAAATAATTGAAAATATATTCAGCAACATGGAGGACGCTGTGAAATAAAATAATTGAAAATATATTCAGTAACAATGGGAGTACTCTGAGAGATGAAAGTAATGAAAATATATTCAACAAAACCTGCAGGACACTGGGGAATAAAACAAATGATAATATATCGAACAACAGCTGGAGGTCACTGAGAGATATAATAAATGAAAATATATTCAGCAACAACTGGAGGACGCTGAGAGACACAATAATTAAAAATATATTCAGCAACAGCGGGAGGACGCTAAGAGATAAAATTAATGAAAATATATTCCGCAAATGCTGAACGATGCTGAGAGACAAAATAAATGAAAATGTATTTACCAGCAATTTGGAGACGACTGAGAAGACAAAAGTGAAAATATTTGCAGCAACACATCGAAGTGTTCCAGTGAGATGAACAAAATAAAAGTATATTCAGCAACAACTGCAGGACGATGAACGATAAATCTAAACGAAAATATATTCAGCAACAATCGGAAAACTGTCAGAGATAAACTAAATGAAAATATATTCATTAACAACTTGAGGACACAGAAAGATAAACGAAGCAAAACTATATGCAGCAAAACATTGGAGGAAGTTGAGAGATGAATTCAATGAAAATATAATCAGCAACATTTTGAGGACACTGATAGATGAAATAAATGACAATGTACCCAAGAACAACTGGAAGACACTGAGAAGACACTGAACTAATTGACTAAATGTAAACATATTATGCAACCATTAGAAGGCGCTGACAGACGAACTAAATGGGAATATATTCAGAAACATCTTGCGGACGCTGAGAGATGAACACGAGATGAAAATATAATAATAAACAACTTAAGGAAGCTGAAAATAAATTAGGTGAAAAAATATTATGCAACAATTGAAAGACGCTTAGAGATGAACTAAGTGAAGATATATATTCATGAATATTTGGAAGAGGCCGATAGATAAACTTAATGGACATATATTCATTAACAAATTGAAGACGCAGATGGATAAACTAAATGAAAATATACAACAACATTTGAAAATCGCTGAGAGACGAATTAGGTGAAAATATATTTAACAGCAACTTGAAGACGCCGGAGAAAACCAAAGTGAAATTATTTGTAGCAACACATCGCAGATTTTCAGAGAGATGAACAAAATAAAAGTATATTCAGCAACAACTGAAGGACGATGAACGATGAATCTAAATGAAAATATTATTCAGTAACAATTGGAAGATGCTGAGAGATGAACTAAGGGAAATTATATTCAGCAACAATTGGAAAACTGTGAGAGATAAACTATAAACGAAAATATATTCAGCAACAATTGGAAAACTGTGAGAGATAAACTAAACAAAAATATATTAATTAACAACTTGGGGACACAGAAACATAAACGAAGCAAACATATATTCAGCAAAACATAGGAGGAAGTAAGGTGATGAATTAAATGAAAATATAATCAGCAACTTTTGGAGGACGCTGACAGATGAAATACATAACAATGCAATCAAGAACAACTGGAAGACACTGAGAAGACACTGAACTAAATGGATGCATATTCTGCAACCATTAGAAGACGCTGGCAGACGAACTAAATGGAAATATATTCAGAAATAATTTGCGGACGCTGATAGATGAACTTAATAGAAATATAATAATACTTAAGGACGCAGAAAATGAATTAGTTCAATAAATATTATGCAACAAATGAATGTCGCTGAATGATGAACTAAGTGAAAATATATATATTCATGAAGAATTGGAAAAGATCGAGAGATAAACTTAATGGACATATACTGAAAAACAACTTCAGGAAGCAGATGGATGAACCAACTAAAAATATTCAACATTTGAAAAGCACTGAGAGACGAATTAGGTGAATATATGTTCATCAACAGCTGGAGAACACTCAGAGAGTAAATAATTGAAAATATATTTAGCAAAAAGGAGATTGCTGACAGATGAAGTGAATTAAAATATATTCAGCAACAATAGGAGGTAGAGGAGAGATAAATAAATTAAAATATATTCAGCAACAATAGGAGGTAGAGGAGAGATAAATAAATTAAAATATATTCAGCAACAATAGGAGGTAGAGGAGAGATAAATAAATTAAAATATATTCAGCAACAATAGGAGGTAGAGGAGAGATAAATAAATTAAAATATATTCAGCAACAATAGGAGGTAGAGGAGAGATAAATAAATTAAAATATATTCAGCAACAATAGGAGGTAGAGGAGAGATAAATAAATGAAAATATATTCAGCAACAGCTGGAGGACGCTGATAGATAAAATAAATGAAAATATATTCAGCAACAGCTGGAGGACGCTGAGAGATACAATAAATGAAAATATATTCGGCAGCAACAGGAGGACGCTGAGAGATAAAATAAATGAAAATATATTCAGCAACAGCTGGATGACGCTGAGAGATAAAACAAATGAAAATATATTCAGCAACAACTGGAGGACGCTGAGAGATAAAATAAATGAAAATATATTCAGCAACAACTGGAGGAAGCTGAGAGATAAAATAACAGAAAATGTATTCAGCAACAGCTGGATGACGCTGAGAGATAAAATAAATGAAAATATATTCAGCAACAACTGGAGGACGCTGAGAGATAAAATAACAGAAAATGTATTCAGCAACAGCTTGAGGATGCTGAGAGATAAAATAAGTGAAAATATATTCAGCAACAGCGGGATGACGCTAAGAGATAAAATTAATGAAAATATATTCCGCAAAAGCTGAAAGATGCTGAGAGACAAAATAAATGAAAATATATTTACCAGCAATTTGAAGACGACTGAGAAGAGTAAAGTGAAAATATTTGCAGCAACATATCGAAGTGTTTCAGTGAGATGAACAAAATAAAAGTATATTCAGCAACAATAGGAGGTAGACGAGAGATAAAATACATTATCTGAAAATATATTCAGCAACAACTGGAGGACGATGAACGATGAATCTAAACGAAAATATATTCAGCAACAATTGGAATATGCTGAGAGATGAATTAAATGAAAATACAATCAGCAACTTTCGGATGACGCTGATAGATGAAATAAATGACAATGTACTCAAGAACAACCTGAAGACACTGAGATATGAATTAAATGGTAGCATATTCTGCCACCATTATTAGACGCTAGCAGACAAACTAAATAGAAATATATTCAGAATAACTTGCGGTCGATGAGAGATGAACTTAATGGAAATATGATAATAAACAACTTAAGGACGCTGAAAATGAATTAGGTGAAAACATATTATGCAAAAATTGAAAGAAGCTGAGAGATGTACTAAGTACAGGAAAATATATATTCATGAAGATTTTGGAAGAGGCCGTGAGATAAAATTAATGGACATATATTCATTAACCACTTGAGGACGCAGATGGATGAACCAACTAAAACAATTAAACAACATTTGAAAAGCGCTGAGAGACGAATTAAGTGAAAACATATTCAGCAACACCTGGAGAACGCTGGGAAACAAAATAATTGAAAATATTCTGCAACATGGAGGACGAAGAGAGATGAAGTAAATTAAAATATATTAAGCAACAACTGAAGGACGCTGAGAGATAAAAGAAATGAAAATATATTCGGCAACAACAGGAGGACGCTGAGAGATAAAATAAATGAACATACATTCAGCAACAGCTGGAAGGCGTGGAGAGACTAGATAAATGAAAATATATTTACCAGCAATTTGGGGACACCGGAGAAGACTAAAGTAAAAATATTTGCAGCAAC
Source organism: Megaustenia siamemsis (assembly GCA_032433765.1). Lineage (NCBI taxonomy): Eukaryota > Metazoa > Mollusca > Gastropoda > Stylommatophora > Ariophantidae > Megaustenia > Megaustenia siamemsis. The sequence continues at coordinate 88,999,927 of JAVIAB010000124.1, read as the reverse complement.
ACGTGTATCGAAGAGGTTCAGAGAGATGAACAAAATCAAAGGATATTCAGCAACAACTGGAGGACCATGAGCGATGACCCTTATGAAAAAAAATGTTAAGCGAAAACATTGAGAGGTTGAAGGTAAACTAAATTAAAATACAGACAGGAAGAAAACGCTGAAAGACGAACTAAGTGATAATATAGTCGCAAGCAAGTGGAAGACGCTGTCTGATGAACTAGTTTGAAAATATGGTTATCCAGAACTGTAAGAAGACGCTGAGAGATAAGCTAGGCTAATATGTTTTCAACAAAAACTGCAAGACGCTGGCATAAGTATGAAGTGAAGTTCTGTTCAGCAACAATTTAAAAACGCTCAGATATTAAATAATTAAAGATATATTCAACAACAAATGGAGAACGCTGAGATATTAATTAATAGAAAATATATTCAGCAACATTAAAAAGAAGTTGTGAGCTAAAAGAAGCCAAAAAATATTCAGCTACAGCTGGAAGATGTTGAAAGATGAACTAAGAGAAAATGTATTCTGTACTACGTGAAAAACGCAGGGAGATGAAGTATAGAAAATATATTCTGTAATACGAGAAAGACACAGGGAGATGAACACTCGGAAAATATATTCAGCAACAACTGGAAGACGCTCTGAGACAAACTAAGTGAACATTTGTTCATTATAAACTACAAGACACTGATAGAGGAACTATGTAAAACTATATTCAACTTAACGACTCCAATAGAGGAACTAACTGAAAGTATATTCAATAAAAACTGAAAGAAGCTGAATATTAATTAAATTTCAACGCATGTACATCAATTAGTAGACGTGGAGAGACGAACTATATAAAAGTACATTTATCAACACATTCAAGACACTGAGAGATGAACTAAGTGAATATATATTCATCAACAATTATTTAGAGGTTCATAGATGAACTAAGTGAAAATATAAGTAAAAAGTAAAGTACCCCCGTCGCGCCAAGTGGCGTATAGGGAAATATGGTGTTAGTGACCCTATATTGTACAGACCTTCAGCACATGATTTTTGGGGTAATGTTGTCGATATTACGCCCGTGCTGCTTTACTTTCCAACAAAAAATCCGGTACCCATTTAAGGCTGGGTGAACTCGGAAGCCGTCGGTTGGGACCGAACCTTACCCCTTGTCCTTTGTAGTCCAGTTCACTAACCACTGAGCTATCGCGGCTCGCTAAGTGAAAATATGCTCAGCAAAAACTATAAGAAGATGGGAGATAACAAAATTAAGATATATTCAGTAACATGAGGAAGTCGCTGAAAAATTAAAGTAAACAAAAATATATTCAGCAACATGAGGGGTCGCTGAAAAATTAAAGTAAACAAAAATATATTCAGCAACAACTGCAGGGCGCTGAGGGATGATCTATCATCGCAATCATGTGCCATATCGGTTGGCGTTGGCGATTATGTCCTTCCACAATCTTCTATCTACAGTGCATCTTATCTGTTCTGTTGTTGACTGTTTTCCATACCATGACACCGAGCTATTCAGTATTTTCTCTCTTTGTCGTCCGCGATCTCTCTTTCCTTTTATTTTGCGATTTGTAAATAAGTATTCAAACTTTCCTCTTCTCGTGATGTACTCGAAAAACGTTGATTGTTTCTTTCTGATGTTTTATAGATAATATTGCTGCCTTCTAATGTTGATGAATGTCGTCCAAGTGAGACGGGCTGTGTATGTCCGCATACACGATCAACGCAGTTTTAAAAATGTTAAACTAAAAGTGCCACTTAAATTAATCAGACAAAAAAAAAGGTATACTCAGATTGCTTGTGATACACGTAATGAATTATGCGTATTTTATATAATTTCTACAACGTGATTACTTTAGAAAGTATAGCTTCAACTTTGATTAGGATTAACAATAACAACACACCGTATTATAATTCAATAACTTTTTTAACCGTTATTTTTCTAATTTCTGAAACAATATTAAAAATATGCCGCCTATCACTGTAATTTTATTTTTAATTTTTTTTAAAGTAATAACAACCATCATTAATATTTTCAGTTTTTTTTTTAACTTTGTTGTGATTGATTGTGAATTGTAGTTGCATTTATAAAAAATTATGTGATCTGTTATATTCTACTGGATCATTTTATACGTTAATAGAAACAATTTTTTTTTCGCATTTGTAAACTATTATGTTATCGCTTATACAGATTATCAATGTTTTGTGAATTCTTCTTAATTATAGATGCATTTATGAGATACTTTGTTATTACTACTATTTCATGTTGTTATTTTATTATTTGTTGGTAATTATTGCTGTATTTATGGAAATGATCAGCTATCGCTGATATGAATGTGATTTTGTTATGATTTTTAAAAAAAATAATTGTTGCATGTGAGAAATATTTTTCCACCGCGGATTTTTTTTAAACATGATTACTTTTTTTATTTCTTATACATTTTTTTTTTACAGAATTCTTAAAAGTGTCTAAACTGCTGATATGCTGTATTTTGTTTTCTTTGTAATTTCTTTAGGTACATTTGTGAAATACTCTATCACTGCGAACATTTCTTATGCTTATATTCTAACATATTAATAACTGTCGTTATCAAAGATATACCATATCATTTTGTATATTTACTGTGATTAATATGTAATTTCACGTGAAATGTTTTTGCATTGATGAAATAAACTATTATCACTGATGTTGTGATATTGCTTTGGGATTTATAGTTAATCGTTATTGTTGTGTTTTAAAATATATTTTCATCGCTGATATATTATATAGTTTTTATTTGCATTTATCTGTTTCTTCATTTGTGAAATATTCTTTTATCGCTGTCTTTTATGGGATTATAGTGTGATGGCTGTAGTAATTGGTATTGCATATGTGAAATAAAATATCGCTGCATAAATTTTCAGAGACATTTTCCCGACTTCTTACTACTACAGTTGACATTAACTAGATATCACTAGAGTACTTACCTTTCCAAGAAACAAAATTGTGTATATATCTTCTTCTTCTTCTACCTATTAGCTCCCAGTGGAGCATAGGTCTTCAACAAACACTTTCCAAGTCGTTCTGTTTTTTGCAATTCTTTTAAGATCATTCCATGTCTTCCCCATCATCTTCATCTCTGCTTCATATATGTACTTCCCTGTATATATCTAGGCAGTAATAAAGATAAAAAAAAGGAGTAACAGAGAATGACATCAACGTGTGGTTTCAAAGGGGAAGAAGAGCCGTCATTGCTTTTATTAACATGAAAACCAAATAAATTAGGTTAAAGACAAGAATAAAAATGTTACCCCATAATGAAATCAATATCATTATATGGTTATGAATTATGGAGAGCAACATAAAAGACAGTCAGTATATAACACTTTTATTAATGGACCTTTGTGCAGAATAAAATGATGGAAATAGCTTAATCAATTAATCAACTTAGAACTATTGGAAAGTACAAAACACCAGTGTACAAAAAAGCTGCTAGATACAGACCAAGTTGAAAAGATTAACTTTGGAATAAATATGTCTTTAGTCCATTTGCCTTCATGTGTATCATCGCTGTCTGCACGGCAATACTTTCAGTGTAACGGGATCTATTCGTTGTCTGCACCGCAGTGCTTTTAGGGCACCGGCATCTGTTCACTGTCTGCACGGCAATACTTTCAGTGCAACAGCATCTGTTCACTGTCTGCACGGCAATACTTTCAGTGCAACAGCATCTGTTCACTGTCTGCACGGCAATACTTTCAGTGCACCGGCATCTGCAATGTAAATAAAGGCAAGAAACAATTACTAATTCACAGGTTGACATAGTTTCTAGCCGCAACAAGAAGGCAACCAAATGGTTGTGCTGGTTGCTGTTCTGTCTATTTCTTGTTTCATTCCAGTTACAAACATTGTACCACGTGCAGCTTTTAGTATCTATTTATGGTTTCATGGAAAGCACTTCATCATTTAAATTATAATTGGAGCCATTTGATATGAACTTCATCAGATATATAGCATTTACCCAACTGTTCAAGCTGCCATGCCATATTTGCCTATAGCTACAGAGCAACATGAAATAAAAAGTAAAATCACAGTTTAATAAATTAGAAATTAAAGAATAATACACGAACACACAAGTAAAGGATCAGAAATTAATGTATGCACCCTATTATGAAACAGCTCATGTACAAACATATGTAGCAAGTATATTTTTTTGTTTCATCATGTCATCTCTTATCCCACTTTTTATTTATCCTTGATTTACCTGTTTCGTTGATCCTAGATGTAGTGGAGTTTATCTTTATTTCGTTGTTCGTTTGTGTTGTTATCGTTTTCTGAGGAATGCCATATGTAGGCACAAACGTCAAGTGAAGACGTGTAGGTGCATGTGGTTAGGGTGCAGACTCCTGTTCATATCGTGGTTGTATATGTGTATGCCTGTAATGGGAAGGTTGGCACAAAACAATAAATATCTTCCCGTTCGAGGAAAAGATCGTTATTTTCTGCGGATACTGTAATGCTAGAGGCAATCCGTAGAGTAACGTCATAACAAACAAGCAGGGAGAGGACATAGATAACGCGATGGTGTCGGTCGATTTAGTGTGCTTGAATGATGGAAAGGCAACCAGAATGTCCACTCTAACAGGGGACTATGATGGTGTCTTGCATTGGTGTCTTCTATCTTCGCACTGGTGGAGTGTGCTGGGATTCCACGGAAGTGATCACTATCCATGTGTCCTCTTAATGGAGAACAGCAGAAATAGAAGTCAGAAAAGCATACTCCGCATATTCCTCTATGAGAAAACAGACCAGGACGTCATTAGCAAAATCAGGCATAGGAAACAGGGTGCCCTTCACAGGAGGCAGGAGAGGTAGACGCAGCCACCCTGGTGGAACATAGAAGTCGAGGTAGCTTGGCGGAACAAGAAACAGACGGCCAATACATGGCAGAAAGCCAGAAAGAATGGAAGAACACAACCTGAGCTCTTAAAGCGTCTGAAAGTAGACGTCGACCAAAATATTATGCACTTTAAACTATGTGCTAAGCAAGATAAGGATGCCAAGTGGGATGATTTTTGTAAAAAAGAGTGTTCAGAAAAAAATAATAGCCACATTCTGGCGCCTTCATCAGAGCATGAATGGCACGACACGACACAGAGGCATACCAGACTTCCAGAGCACAGGACAGATATAGCACACCTCTTACGCGAGCAAATGGAAGGCTACATTGAGCAGACTGACCAAAGAAATGAGGCTGTAAGGAAGAGGATATGGGGTTACTCTAAGATACGTGTGAGGATGTAGTGCTGGGAGAAGGTCTCACAATCACAATCGATGCCATTCAAACAACAATGCTCCTGGTCCAGATGGTGTTCGGTACGACGACATAGGCGATTTATCTGACAACGACTTGAAAAAAACTGGTCGAAGAGTTTAATACCAGCATTCGGAGTGGCCAGATTAAGGAGGAGTGGCTACACAGCTAAATGCTACCGCTACCACTACCGCTACCGCTACCGAAACCAATCAAGGACCATTCTCAGATCAGTAGCTACAGAATGATCACGATGCAGAACACAGCGGGCAAGCTGCTGGAGAAAATAATTGCCCGTGTACTTACTCGCCTGTCAATTTAAAGAGATACGCGCATTCCCTTCTATGCTCAGAGGTTACTTATATAACAAAGATACATGGCTCAATGCGACAGTCTTCGCCTATGACGTGTTCGAAGGTTTCCACAGACGAGAGGAGACATGTGCTGCTGGTATAGATCTGGAGGATGCATACAATAGAGTAACGTTTGAATACCTCATTCAAATGTTCATCAAACTGACGATGCAACTCTTCCTCATTAGATGGATCGCTGCAGCACTGTATCAGAGGAAGGTGATACCCAGATGTGGAAGTTGGTCTTCCGAGCCAATATCCATTTGTCCAGGGCTGCCACAAGGCTCACCATTGTCACCAGTTCTATTTAACGTGTACACAATAACGATCAGGGAACAACAGCTGGATGGGAGGGGAATAAATATGACTTTTGCTAATGACATTCTGGTAAATCGACAGGGAAGAGAAAGATGGGAAACAGCCTCCACGCTGCAAAACGATCTCACTCGCATCTTCCTGGTGTGGAGTACATTGGTTAACCCCAATAAAGCACCAGTTGTATAGTTCCATTTAACAATCATAGCGTCAACACGGAAACACCGTCAGTACGAATGGGTGCTGATGAGGAGACCAGAGACAGGTTGATGACGTACCTAGGACTTAAGTTTGATCGGCAATTCGCATGGCTGTGTTAGTCACCAGACGGTGCTCGTAAACCTGGGAAGGCCGACCGTCTAGGGGCAGAATCCCCCTACAGAAAAGAGCATCTGCTGCCTTGCAGGAAGATTAGGGACAATCAAAGGCTAAGGAAAGCAAACCTGAATAAAATGCTGGCTGAAATCGGATGCACTGGGCCACTAGCGCAGAACACAGTGCAACGTTTTAACGGGTATTCAGTCGGAGTGGATATGGCAGACTCTAACTGTGATGTTCTGTCTGTGGGTGCGATCAACACACTTAGCCTGACAGCTGACTTCATGTGAGAGTCTGGGATCCTACTCTGAGTCCCGATCGCAGACAGACAGACAGTTTGATCGCAGTCAATGTTTTAGGTACCACGTCGACCATGTGATAACAAATCTAAAAAAGAGGATTTACCACCTTGAAAGTCATGGCAGCTGCCAACATCGAGCAGGGGCTACTTACCCTTCTGTTCCAAGGACTAGATCCCATACCAATCGAGTATGCCCTGACATCTCTTACTGTCAGTATGACGCAAATTGACAGGCTGGAGCAAATACAGAATGAAGCTATGCGCATTATCTTGGGGTGTACGAAGGACACACCCTGTTTAGCAAAGAAGTTTCTTCTTAACTTTCCAACCATGGATGACAGGATCACTATCTCGACCGCACGAGCATACCCTATGATAAGTGCAGATAAAGAGCACCCATTGCATCACAAGCTCAACACGAGGAAAGTTGACAGGTTAAATCGAGAAAAATCATTGGTGGGCCGATCAGAAGATGTCATCAAACATCTGTTGGCTTACCAATATAAACGCTGGCAAGGGGTGGTTACTGATGCCTACGTTATTCAGGGGGACATTTTCGTGTATTGTCACACTCAACTGGAAATATAAGGAACAGTATCAGACATAGTCATTGCAAAAGTCAGCGGTCTCGTCTGGTATAACACCAATGAGGAAGATGCAGACATCTATACAGACGGATCTGTAATACTACACAAAAGGAGTGCATGGGCATTTACAGCACGCAGGCAAAATAGTGAACGCAGAGAGTGGTGCATATGTCATGACCACGAGTAGCATGACGATGGAGGTGATGACGGTGACCATGTCATTCAGCTGGTTAGAGTCACAAGACTACACCCACCTCTGCATACTAAGTGAATCGATGAGCATGATAAGAAAAGTGGAGGCAGGCTCTGTACGCAGGTAATGGGTAGATTCATTGTAGAAGTCAAAAATACGTAGTGTCAACTTTGCCTATATCCCTGGGCATGCGGGAGTACGGGGAAATGAAAGAGCGGACAGATTGGAAAGCTGCATTGCCGTTGAAGACAGTTAACCAATCGATCGGCCTCGCGTCATCAATGCCTTCCGAGATGTTGGAAGGGCACAGGACTTAGACAACCATGAGGCCACGTCACTCATTTGGATGAAAGAGATGGGCGTTAAGATGGGAGCAGCCAGAAATCTGAAACTTAGTGGGCGTATTAGAATACTTATCAACCAACACAGAACTGGAGTCGCCAGTCACTGGACACTGCAAGACTTGCTTAGGAGGGGATCTGAGCACCTATGGGCATGTTCAGAGTGCAAGGATGACGGCCCGCAAATAACTCAATAGCTCAATATTGGCTATGTTTAACTTAGCATTACTCATAATTCGTATTTGACTCTCCCTGCGACTGACTTTATAAGCATTTAATCTCACAAACATTTTTTTCCGAAAGAAACAATCAAGTTATTTATGGCACAAAAGTCACAAAAACAATATAAACAAATAAATGTATATGTATATACATACCCTAAAATAATACATCTCAAAAGAAAATCTGCTACTGCTTTCACTGCCGAGAACATGCAGACCTCATAAGAATATCCTTCCCAATCTTTGTTATTTTCTTTGTAGTGAATTCAATAATAAAATATTGTTTTACATGTTAAAATGTCAGTCGCGTGATTGCCATAGTTAAATACAACGTGTCAAAATAATTTTAGATAATAATGTAAGAACCACTCGGCACTTAATTATAATATTTTCTGAAAGCAAGAGACAGAGCTAAATGGCGCTCCATGGCGGCCAACCTTCGCTGCGGAGATGGCATTCATGATGATGATAGCAAGTAATATTCTTAATGTGCATGTTTTGAAATTTGTCATTTGTGATTCCAAATTCATAGTAAGAATGACAGTCTAAAACGTAATGTATCTCAAGTATACACTAGTTTCTTGTCGATGTTATTCACCTACATAGATTTACCTAATTGCTGAGATTTGGCACCACTAATATTTTAATGATAAGATATTACAACGTTGTTTGTGTGCTAATTTTATTTTAGTGAAGAAAATGTCACAATGACTTGTATCAATTTATGACACATCATCATATATATAAGGGCCCAACTAGAATCGAGAAACTTAGTAGACGTATAAGGATACTTATCAACCAACTCAGAACTGTAGTCGCCAGTCGCTGGACTCTGAGGGACTTGCTGAGGACAGGGATCTGAGCATCTATGAACATGTTCGGAGTGCAATGATGATGACCAACAAGTAGCTCAATAACTCAATTATTTATAAACAATTTCCTTATACATATGGAATCACCATTCTGTAAACTATAGATGAGCAAAGTGGCATTGTGTGAGAAACCATAAATTCAGTTTTGGACCATACAAACAATTGTTGCTCAACTCTAAACATAAAATGTCCTGGAATCAAGTTGAATGTTACAAGACACCACATCCCGTTTACATGATTTATTCCTATTTTGCTTTTAAGCTTCCGTTAATCACCTTAGTATGTTTTTAAAGCCCCTGATAAAGATACGGGGTATAAAGCATTTTTGCTTTGATATCATGACGTCGAATGAGGACATAGTTGTTATAAGTGACCTGGCTATGTTGATCTATACATGGTTAATTTACGGTGTACTGTGTCAGATGATCAACATCTTTGGTATTACCACAAACATTATAAACATCATCTGTTTTTCCAAACAAGGATTTAACGATTCTGTGAACATCAGTTTGTTAGGTATAACAGCTTAAATAAGTTAAAAGAAAAACATTACTTATTAATTGGTAATACAAGTTTGGTTTTGTTCTTTTGTTCAGAGGTTTTCATACTTTTGCTTATCAAAGAGCATTCAAATGAATAGTGAAGAAAATATATATCTTATAATTGTTTACAATACGTTCCCCACGGAACTGTGGAAAAAGAAAGATTGAGAGATCAATAGATAAGAAGATTACATCAAAGTTTTGACAGTCATCGACATTGGAGTAGCACAATTAATGACTGAAAAGACATTATCAATGGATGAGCTTAGTGAAGTTTAACAGTACCGTTCCAGCGACACAGAAGGTTGTCTAAAGAGAGAAAGACGATAAAGAATATTTTTCCCTTTGTTGTGACTCTTCATAAGCATCTCCTCTTGCTGTTTCTATAACTATTTCCACTTGCCTTTTCTAGTTATTTGATCTTATCATTGTGTTTAATCTTTCTTTCTAGTGTTTCATGTCAAGAAATGTATTTGCATGTTCAAATTGCTCTTGTGTTTTCATTGCCTTGATTTGTATAATCTAAACTCGGTTGATATTTATATAACTGTAGGCGCCCGAATGCCGTTTAAAAAGTATCAGTTTCGATAACTTGGAGAACGGGGTACTTGTTTCTTCCCACCATGCTATATTTCAGTTCGAGTCTACAGAAATATCGAACTTGAAAAATAAAATCTAAAGCTATTTATAAGTTTATTCTTCTACCGTTGGATGCAGATCGAGAAAGCAATCAGTGTCTGGCACGATCAACAATGGTTACCCTCATCCAGGAGTCTATCAAAGTCATCCTCCCCAGGGATACCACCATTGTCATTCTCTTTCAGATGTTAACCATGATCGTTCTCCTTTAGATGTTAACCATGATCATTCTTCTTCAGATGTTAACCATGATCGTTCTTCTTTAGATGTTAACCATGATCATTCTCTTTCAGATGTTAACCATGATCGTTCTTCTTTAGATGTTAACCATGATCATTCTTCTTCAGATGTTAACCATGATCATTCTTCTTTAGATGTTAACCATGATCGTTCTTCTTCAGATGTTAACCATGATCATTCTTCTTCAGATGTTAACCATGATCGTTCTTCTTTAGATGTTAACCATGATCGTTCTTCTTCAGATCTTAACCATGATCGTTCTTCTTCAGATGTTAACCATGATCATTCTTCTTCAGATGTTAACCATGATCGTTCTTCTTTAGATGTTAACCATGATCATTCTCTTTCAGATGTTAACCATGATCATTCTTCTTCAGATGTTAACCATGATCATTCTTCTTCAGATGTTAACCATGATCATTCTTCTTCAGATGTTAACCATGATCGTTCTTCTTTAGATGTTAACCATGATCATTCTCTTTCAGATGTTAACCATGATCATTCTTCTTCAGATGTTAACCATGATCATTCTTCTTCAGATGTTAACCATGATCATTCTTCTTCAGATGTTAACCATGATCGTTCTTCTTCAGATGTTAACCATGATCATTCTTCTTCAGATGTTAACCATGATCGTTCTTCTTTAGATGTTAACCATGATCGTTCTTCTTTAGATGTTAACCATGATCGTTCTTCTTTAGATGTTAACCATGATCGTTCTTCTTCAGATGTTAACCATGATCGTTCTTCTTTAGATGTTAACCATGATCATTCTCCTTTAGATGTTAACCATGATCATTCTTCTTCAGATGTTAACCATGATCATTCTTCTTCAGATGTTAACCATGATCATTCTTCTTCAGATGTTAACCATGATCGTTCTTCTTCAGATGTTAACCATGATCGTTCTTCTTTAGATGTTAACCATGATCGTTCTTCTTCAGATGTTAACCATGATCGTTCTTCTTCAGATGTTAACCATGATCGTTCTTCTTCAGATGTTAACCATGATCATTCTCTTTCAGATGTTAACCATGATCATTCTTCTTCAGATGTTAACCATGATCGTTCTTCTTCAGATGTTAACCATGATCGTTCTTCTTTAGATGTTAACCATGATCGTTCTTCTTCAGATGTTAACCATGATCGTTCTTCTTCAGATGTTAACCATGATCGTTCTTCTTTAGATGTTAACCATGATCGTTCTCCTTTAGATGTTAACCATGATCGTTCTCCTTTAGATGTTAACCATGATCGTTCTCCTTTAGATGTTAACCATGATCGTTCTCCTTTAGATGTTAACCATGATCCTTCTCCTTTAGATGTTAACCATGATCGTTCTCCTTTAGTTGTTAACCATGATCATTCTTCTTTAGATGTTAACCATGATCATTCTCCTTTAGATGTTAACCATGATCGTTCTCCTTTAGATGTTAACCATGATCGTTCTCCTTTAGATGTTAACCATGATCATTCTTCTTTAGATGTTAACCATGATCATTCTCCTTTAGATGTTAACCATGATCATTCTTCTTTAGATGTTAACCATGATCATTCTTCTTTAGATGTTAACCATGATCATTCTCCTTTAGATGTTAACCATGATCATTCTTCTTTTGATCATGTTAACCATGATCATTCTCATTTAGATATTAACCCCCCCCCCCCGATGATCACCACCGTCATTTTTCGCCATATGCTCATCATATGTATTCTTCTCACCCCCCCCCCTCCCCCCAACCGGGTTTGCACCAGCAACATACTTCACCAGCTGCCAACATTATTAATGTATCCTTTATGACACTAGGTTATACTTCGATGTCTTTTTTTTGCCTTTTCTCCAAACTCTCTAGCATTGCATATTTTAATATTTTTTTCAAGATCGCTTCTCAGCATATACTGATGCAACTCTACCGCTTTCATGTTATCAATGTGTGCATATTCTTAATACTACAGATTGTGTTAAACCTATACATATACATATAATAATTGCAATATATATATATATATATATATATATATATATATATTTGTATATGTTGCAAACTATTTTGAGTACCGAAAACAACTTTACCAAAAGGCACAAAGGACACAGGTGTCCATCAGTGGTAATAAGAGCTCCTGTTTGTTTTTTTGTATTATGTTTTGTGGTTTGCATAAGTATCTCTTGAAGAACTTGTTACTGTTTATAGTCAACCAGTTTATTTCTTTACCATTTTGGCAGTAATGTTGGCTGTATTGCTGTATGGTCTTTGGGACTTAAGTATTTTTTTTTTCTGTATTGTTATACAGTCTTTGGGACTTAAGTATTTTTTTTCTGTATTGTTATACAGTCTTTGGGACTTAAGTATTTTTTTTCTGTATTGCTATACAGTCTTTGGGACTTAACTATTTGTTTTTCTGTATTGCTATACAGTCTTTGGTACTTAACTATTTTTTCCTGCATTGCTATACAGTCTTCGGGACTTAACTATTTTTTCTTGCATTGCTATACAGTCTTTGGGACTTAACTATTTTTTCTTGCATTGCTATACAGTCTTTGGGACTTAACTATTTTTTCTTGCATTGCTATACAGTCTTTGGGACTTAACTATTTCTTTTTCTGTATTGCTATACAGTCCTTGCTTGGGACTTAACTATTTTTTCCTGCATTGCTATACAGTCTTTGGGACTTAACTATTTTTTCTTGCATTGCTATACAGTCTTTGGGACTTAACTATTTTTTCTTGCATTGCTATACAGTCTTTGGGACTTAACTATTTCTTTTTCTGTATTGCTATACAGTCTTTGGGACTTTAACTATTTGTTAATGTGGAAACAACATTTATTATGGATTGTTCACAATGTTATAAGTATCAATCAACAATAGTAGTTATTTGCATTATTGTAATCTGTTTTCAGGTTTGGCAGTTTCTGATTTAGGCAGCCTTGTGACGATGGTTTGTACATGTGTTTGCCTAACTCCAGCTATCATGACAGGTGATTTTCCCTTCGATCCAATGGAAGTGATTTACTTGACATCCGGAATCTCTCATTGGTCATTCACTCGAGTGAGTGGTTGTATCACGGCCATGATTACCCTGGAGAGATGTTTGTGCATAACTGCTCCATTACAGGTATATGGCGACGTCTGCTGTCGTAGTTCTGCCATATATTAATTTGTTAATAGTTTACTTCATTTGTAATATGAAACTAAGATATGAATACTATAACAACAATATTTGTTATTTATTTTCAGTCCCTTTCAATATCCTCTCGGGCTGAAGACTCATAGGGTGGAAGTCATAGTTCTTCACAATTGCTTATTTGCTTTCTAACATGAAGTACTTATATAAGAGATCTTTAATAAAATAAGAAAACTAACACATGGGACAAGTTGACCTTGCTATCACGACGTGATATACTAGATCTTCAGTAAGATAATACACAGATAAGTTAAGATCCTTCCAATCAAAAGTTAATAAATAATTCATTTTTCTCTTGGACCGAAGAAGACGAATAACCCAAAAATCATAATTCACTCCCGATTGACGATTTGCAGCTAGTTCTTGGTTGTCTTTTAGTCTCATGATTGAGCCTTCCTCATTCATTCATTCTGAACATGTGTCCTAAGTATTCCAAACTCCTTCTTCTTATAAAACTTGTCATCGCTTTAAGTTTTTATTGCTCATCTATTTATGTTATTTTACATCATTATAATTATGGATTACATTCTCCGTTATGTTAACAAACAATGTTTTACGATGGTGGCATGTTTAGGCTGCCGAGAAACCGACCATTGCAAGAGAGGAGACAAAAAAACACCGCCCCAACTTGAAGCGGAACCGGAAAAGAGTTCTCTTCAAGATCTCTTATAACATAACTAACATATAAGGCACGACTAAACGACACAATGTTTTAAACGACGGGCCAACAACAATTCTAAGAGCTCATAAATCCCAACATTGAACATTCAAAACATCGAAAGGTAAATGTTTTGTGAATCAGGAGGCTAAACGCCACGGAATTAAGAGTAATCCTTACAACATTTCCTCGTCCGCTCTGAAGCGAGCCATCAATCATCAGTGATACCGCAGCTGATAAAAAATGTGAGGCTGTTAACAGGTTTATGCTGGTGATCAACTGTAACATAAAATTGTTGTTTATCTCGTGCTAACCACAATTTGTTTAATCCGGTAAGATTCCCATCACCATCACCATCGAGTGCTGTCTCCGCAACGAAGGTTGGCTACCAAGGAGCGCCATTCTGCTCTGTCTCTTGCTTTGATGGTGCAGGTTGTCATAGTCTGATTTGTCCATCTTTTGATGTTACTCTTTCATGTAAATCTTGGTCAGCCTCTGCCTCTTTTACCTTGTATTTTCCCCTCCAGGAATACTTTTAGTAGGCTGTTGTGTCTTTTAACATGGCCCAAAAATCGCATTTGTCTTGTTTGAACTGTGCTTAGTAGTTCTCTTTTTTTAGTTGTTTTAAGACTTCATCGTTTGTTTTCTTTTCCTTCCATCCAATTCTTCTATTCTTCTATGTATTCACACATCAAAGGCTTCAATTATCTGTTCTGCTTTCTTGTCTAATGTCCATGTTTCTGCACCATATAGGAATATCGTGAAGATGTAACATTTTGCTATTGTTAGTTATAGCCCTGGTGTTATTTGTTTTGATGTTAGTATGTTCTTCATGACATTAAAATTACTTTTTGTAATTCCTATTCTTTTGTTTATTTCAGTTGTACATTTTCCATCACTGGTTATAGTATGTCTAAGGTAGTTGTAGTTCTGAACTGTCATTAGGTCTATTCTTCAATTTTGATATCCACTTGTGGGTTTTGAGTATTTTCTTTATTTATGATCATTGTTTTAGTCTTTTTGATATTCATATCTAGTCCATATTTTTTGCTTGTCATGTTTATTTCATTAAGTAATTGTTGTAGATCGTTAGGATTTTCTGCTAGTAGTACGGTAAGATTCTACAGTGGCGATTTTCCTCTCCTTTACAATATCTCAATGCTCTTGTCATGAAAATATGCTTTAACATATATTTTCTCATACCATGCCTAAAGAGTGTGAGTGTATGTGTCATTATTTGTGTAACACTGTTTAGTTACATAACATGCAAGAAAGCAAATGAGGGCTTCCTCCAGGTCTTAAGACATCGATACAATAAATGTTAGTGCTTATGTTTTTCAATGATCAACGATACAAACTATATATGATGTTGTTTTAGAGATTGGAAAAATTCACATACGTGATATCTTTCAGGCCGCTGGTACATGCACTAAGCATTCATCATCACCAAATCTTCTACATTTCTTTCCCATTGCATCTCTGGTATTTTGCCTTTGATTTTATATTTCTAGGGGATACCTTTACACTTACTTTGTAACATATTCCCAAACGTGTATGATATGTATATAAACTGCACACCTTAGAAAAGTCGTATGTACAATATATTTCGCGGGTTCGTCACAGCAAAAGAACTCATTGACTGATCTTAGATGTAATGAAAGCATACATAAATTAAACATGTTGAAAGCAAGCGGCTATTGATTGTTCACAATAGATACGTAACTATATAGTCATACGATTAGAGCTATATAGAAAGCGATGCAAGAAGGGATGGTGCATGGTAGGACGAGCTATATGTGTGCATAATTATTTGAAGAAATGTATTGCTTAATTTTTGTTATCTGCTAATTATAAAAAAAAGAAATTATGGTCTTTAGAGTAGACCCTCATTTGTAGCATCTATAAGTTATATTATTAAGCTATTTTATTCCTCTGGAGAATGAAAAAAAATTAAAGTACCCCATCACGCCAAGTGACGTATAGGGAATATGGTGTTAGTGACCATAAATTGTAAAGACCCTCGGCACATGATTTTTGGGGTAATGTGAAAATAAGTTAATGGTTGAATATAATTTATTAAAAATCAGACTTTGAGACAGTTATAGAACTGAAATATTGCATCAAATAAATATGAAAGTAAGCCGTTAATATCCGAAGTAAGCCATTGAACGTAATACTCATTATATTATCATATTTTTCTGTTTTTACCCACTGTCTCATAATGATATTAATTTATGTTCTTATTCTCAAACAGATTAAAGGAATATTTACATCAAAGAGAGTCACGGTGATCACGGTTAGTGTGTTTGTGATCTTCTTCTTTACGTCTACCCCACAATACGTTGTTAACCAACTGGGCTGGACATATTCTCCACTGCGAAACAAAACTATTGTTGGTCTGGTATCTACCGGCGATAGAGATCACGTTGAAAAGATTAGTTTTGCCATCAACAATTTCTCAATTCCTTTCAGCTCTTTCTTTATCATCGTTGTCTGCACCACAATATTATCAATTAAATTACACCAGCAATCAAAATGGAGAAACGAAACAGTCAGTGATGTGAAGGTTAACAAGGTTTCCAGCCGTAACAAGAAAGCAGCTAAGATGGTTGTCATGGTGTCATCTCTCTTCATTGCTTGTTTTATTCCTATTACTATTATTATTCTAAGTGCTGCTTTTATTCCAGAGTTGTCGATTCTCGGAAAACACCTCAGAGTTACAATTATACTTGGAGGCTTTGGCTACATAATGGAGAGCATAAACTCATCAATGAATATCTTCATTTATTATCACATGAGCAGTAAATACAGAGATATTTTCTCTAATCTTATATTTGCATACAATACAGGTGTACAAGGAAACAGTTTGTGAGTACTTAAGTACTTCAAATTATATGAATGCGACAGATATAAAAATGGTTTAAGTTAAGCACACAATTAGGTGCTAAGAAGGGAACTATCGTCAGTACTAAAACGATCGTCTTCATTATCGAGATCTTTGTACATGAAATATGAATTCTAGTGGCTGATGCACAGAAGCAATTATAAAGCTGCTTGTAAATAAATACAAACGCACATATACAACTATATTCATCGTTAGTGTCCATTTTTTCACATGTGTCAAAATAATTACTTGTGAAATAAATGAAGTGCTCAGTTAGAATGTTCAATGATGTGAACACAATTTATTTGTCTTTCACTTATTGTGTTTAAAGTATAAACTAAAGCGCTACACGTAAGAGAGGAAAATCAATCTCAAGAAAACTACACAGTTTGTCAAAAAGAGTTTCCATATGCATAGTAAAGCATCTGCATGCTATAGACAACAAGTTAATTGGTGATGTTCTTAGAATAAGATCATTATTAAGATCATTACCAAGTACCAAACCAGCTGGCGTAGGTGATCATACCTCTCCACAACTTTCGATCACGACAGTTATTTATCATTTCTGTTGTTGACCTTCTGTAAAGTCATTCTCTTAAGCTGTCTAGTATTTTTTTCTCTTTGCTTCCCTCTGTCTCTTCGTCCCTTAAATGTCCCAGTTGTCACAATATATTGTAGCTGTTACCTCATTATTACATGGCCACAAAATGATGATTGTTTTTTCCTTATATTGGAAATGAGCTCTCTCTTTGCTTTGACTTCTTTCAGAACGTTTTCATTAATCTTCTTAACTGCCTATGGTATTCTCAACATTCTTCTGCAAAACCACAATTCTACAGTTTCCAGTGATTTTGTTGTCTGTTATCCTATTATTCATGGTTGATGTCCTTATGTTAAGACTGGCTCTACATACCATTTAAGAACTCTTTATTCGTATTTCTATTGTCAAAAACAAGTGCAGTGAAGCAAAGGAAGGATGGTTAAAACATAAATGTGAAGAAATGGAAAAACAACAAAAGAAAGACTCCAAATTTATGCACAATCAGTTAAATGAATTAACAGGAAGAAAAGAAGTCAAAGTTTCAGGATCTGTGAAATCAAAGAAATGAAATATAATAATGGGACAGGAGAAGACAATGGAAAGATGGACATAATATATCAGTCAACTCTATGATGATGAAAGACCAGAATTAAACAATTCAAATGAAGACACAAGATCACCAATAATGCAGAGTGAAGTGGAGGACGGAATTAAACACATGAAAAGAGGCAAAGCTCCAGGTCCTGACAATATAACAATCGAAGAGATAAAAGCATTAGGAGAGCTGGGAGTACAAGTCATAACAAAATGACTCAATGACATATATAACGCTGGACACATACCCGAAGATCTACTAAAATCTATCTTTGTAGCCATACCGAAGAAGTCAGGAGCCACTGATTGTAAAGACCATCGCACTATTAGTCTCATGAGCCATATGAATAAAATATTACTAAGAATAATCATGAGACGTGTAAGGAACAAAATAAAACCAGAAATAAGTGAGGAACAATGTGGATTTGTCGAAGGAAAGGGCACCAATAATGCAATATACATCTTAAGAACAATGATAGAAAGATCTATAGAGGTAAAGAAAGATCTATATATATGCTTCATAGACTACACGAAAGCATTTGACAAAATAAAGCATGTGGAAATAATCAATATGCTGGAGAAATTAAACTTTTCTTGGCAAAGATCTGCGAATCATAAAAAACATGTACTGGCAACAAACAGCAGCTATACGAATTAACAACCAAACAGGACAATTCCAATATATAAAGCAAGGAGTCAGACTAGGCTGTGTTCTGTCGCCGGATTTGTTTTCACTTTACAGCTAATATATTATGAGATCAATAGTAGAGAAAAAAGGAATTGAAGTCAACGGTCACAACATAAATAATTTGCGATATGCGGATGACACAGTCTTAATAGCAGAGACAGAGAATGAATTACAAGAAATGATAGACATAATAGTAAGAGAAAGCAACAAGAAAGGTCTCAGTCTGAATAGTAAGAAAACAGAAGTAATGGTTATATCGAAGAAACAATCACCACCATCATGTAGCATAAAAATAAATGAGACAAATCTGAAACAAGTGCAACGTTTCAAATACTTGGGCACAATAATTACATCAGATGGGAGATGCACCACAGAAATAAAAAGCAGAATAGCTCAGGCCAAAATAGCATTTCATGTCTTATGCAACAATGTCTTATGCAACAAATATATGTCAATAAAAATGAGAAAGAGAGTTCATCGGTGCTATATAGAACCAATTCTGACCTATGGAAGCGAATCATGGACTGTAAACAAACAAATGAAAAGAAGATTAGAGACCACCGATGGGATTTCTCAGAAGAATGTTGAAAGTTCCCTGGACAGCTAAAAAGACCAATGAGGAAGTTCTCAAAGAGGTCAACACAAAAAAGGAGCACTTAAAAAACATCAGAAAGAAGCAATCAACATTTTTCGGGCACATCATGAGAAGAGGAAAGTTGGAATACTTGGTTACAACTGGCAAAATAAAAGGAAAGAGAGATCGCGGGCGACAAAAAGAGAAAATACTGGATAGCTTGGTGTCATGGCATGGAAAACAGTCAACAACAGAACTGATACGATGCACTGTTGATAGAAGATTGTGGAGGGACATGATCACCTACGCCAACCGGTATGGCACATGATGATGACTGTCAAAAATGCATTTAGAATAAGATATCAACGATATTGAGAACACTAATATATGAATGCAGTTCTTGACGATCTTGACTTCACTAATGATATAACGCTTCGCAGCTCAGCGCATGTAGATACCCAGTAAAAGATGAATCATCTCCATCACTTTTCACAAGAAGTAGGTCTCTAAATCAATACTCCGAAAACACAAATCTCGCCTCCACAAACATGCTTGAATAAATCAAAACTAAATGATCAATTTCTTGAAAAAGTCCGCATTTTTAACTAGCTTCGTAGCCAGATGTCAACGACAGGTGATTCAACAACTGAAATAAAGATCCAGATCGCTTTGGCGTCAATTACCTTCAACAAACATCCTGATATTTAGACATCAAAGATACTAGGTAATCACACACAACTCAAAGTCTTTAATTTATGTGTAGTTCCAGTATTAGTCTATGGGTGCGAGAGCTGGAAAATAACGAATGCCCTAGACCAAAGACTAAACGCATTTAAGAACAAATATGTTCGAAGACTGCTAAACATTCGTTGGTCAGAATTCAAACCAATTACAGAAATAAGGCAAGAAAATAATTAATTAAAACTTTGTCTCCAGCTGTGTTAGGAAGCGTCGCTGGAAATACCTTGGCCACCAGCTTCTTTTGTGTACACCGGTGGTTAAAAGAAAACGAGGAAGACCGAAAGAAACATTACGTAGAACTATCATCAACAGAGAAATATGGGTCTCAGAAATAGCCAAGAGTTACAACAGGCTGTGACGGCAGCCGGACATAGTGAGTATGACTTCTGTCCTAATGCGCTGTATTCGGCTTAATATGATTAAGAGAGTATAAATGAGAATACAATAGGGTATAGATATATTTAAGAACTCACAATTGTAATATTGTACCTGATGTTCAACTGCACGGTTGTGGCTGCTGCTTCTTCTGCTTTCTAACGAACGGCAGCGCCCGGCCATAAGAACGTCATGTGGACCTAAGTGTCGCGATGTTGTTTTTCATAACAAGCTGTTATATTAACCTTTGAACCTAACACATCAAACTTCAGGTGAATACTGGTTAATTACAAGATATGAAGCTGGAATGTTTTCAAATGATCGTGGGCATTATCTAATGTGCAATCGTATCAGAAAAGGAAAGACAATAAACAATCAAACAGATACAACAAACAACAGTTGCATGTAATGATCTTTTGGCTGTTCTGAAAAAATGCAAAATATAATGTTTTGGTCGCGTGTCTTGATCATCTGGCCAGGCAAAGAGTATTCAGTAAGAATTTATATAAAGCGTGAACAAGAGAGATAGAAAGGGAAATAGACTAAAGATAAAATAAACGCACAGTTAGAGAACGAGTCTTAAATAATTACTGGATGAATTAAGACGGTTGATGAAGCATGTGGGCAGTGCCCCAACGGAATGAGAAAGGAAGAAATGAAGAAAGAATGGAAGGAAGGAAGGAAGTATTTTGGGACATTGTTTTGTTTTCCTTCATATATTTTTCTTCTCTTAACCTGACTGGATCGTTATGATTTGTGGACCGGATACAACAATAGTTCTACTAGATGTTTTGGACATGTTTTGAAATTGGTGAATTGGTAACCGTTTATATTGATATTGATATACATTATCTACGTTTTTTTTCTTCTCAACAAACGTGGTTTTGTTTATACTCCATCATAGTTTAAGATTAATCAGTTAGTTGTTGAATTATGCTCATTGCACATAGAACAACTGTCCACGAGCGGTCAGGTCTCCTTCCCAGAAAATACCACAGTGTGAAAGGTGTTATCCTTATAATGTGGTTACAAAGTCATCTCGCCGTTATCCTTATAATGTGGTTCACAAGTCATCTTGCCGTTATCCTTATAATGTGGTTCACAAGTCATCTCGCCGTTATCCTTATAATGTGATTCACAAGTCATCTCGCCGTTATCCTTATAATGTGGTTCACAAGTCATCTCGCCGTTATCCTTATAATGTGGTTCACAAGTCATCTCGCCGTTATCCTTATAATGTGGTTCACAAGTCATCTCGCCGTTATCCTTATAATGTGGTTACAAAGTCATCTCGCCGTTATCCTTATAATGTGGTTCACAAGTCATCTCGCCGTTATCCTTATAATGTGGTTACAAAGTCATCTCGCCGTTATCCTTATAATGTGGTTCACAAGTCATCTTGCCGTTGTCCTTATAATGTGGTTACAAAGTCATTTCGCCGTTCTCCTTGTAGCTCTTGTGAATGAATAAGCAATATAAATCTTAACTAACATGAAGGTCAGGGATTTACACCAGGATCGCCCTTGTTTTCGAGGGTACAGTAGGAAATATACGAGGGTTCGTCATTAGGGCGCAGAACTAACAACATTGTCAACAATGGCAGCACCCGTAAAGCTTGATTCGCTTTAAAGAACGCCATCAGCTGCACAATCACCGTGGTGCCGTCGTAGAATGCTTAATTTGGAACTTACGGTTACCTTAACTCAACGATCTACATGAATGAGCTAAAATTAATCAGCACCTAACAAATCCAGCGGCGGTTACTGAACTGCTCTCAATGTCATGCCGTAATGCTTTACATCTACTTCACGATGAAAGAAGGTCGTATTCGAACCATCTGATTCACCAAAAAGGACCGATGCCAGATGAACGAACCGACGCAAATCCGTAAAGTGCAACATCGGCTTGATTTTAACATGGCGAACTCACTTAGAGACCTCACATTAATCAGTCTCAAAACGTAAATCCTGCCGAGGTCGATGAAACACACACTCTGTTCCACCATCTTGGAACCGGAAGCTTGCTTTATATTCAAAAGAGAAGAATCACATTTGAGTTTCAGAAAAGAAATGCTACTCGTTATGACGATGTACATTGTGCGTCAGCTCATGAAACTCATGTAATACAATGTTTGTTTTTTTTTTCGTTCTGAATTAACGTGTCTGATGCTATCTACTTTTTTGGTAATTAACTTATTGGTATATCCCAAAACATTGATAATATAGATCAGTCTATTTTGGCGTATATTTGTTTTTCTTGGACTCGTCACTCCGGTAAATGTCAATGAACAATAAGACTACACAGTCTTCCTTCCCTGAATTAAAAGTTCAGATATTCATTCAAACAACATAGCAATTTAGTAAATGACGTATCTCATACTCTGCTGTTTTGCATGAAATGTAAGCGTTCTCATCCCATTTATTTAACGTATATTTGTTACGCTAATTTCGGTCAAAATAGTTTCCAGCTGTATCGTTTTTACACAAAATGCTGTTAACTTATGTACATACTTTGTTGTGAATGTGCGTTGAGATCAGTTCTAGTATTCAAATATAAAAATACATCTTTTTCCTATGTTTGTGTGTGTGCAATTATGAGTTCGAGCGCACAGTTTAGATATTGTTGTGAAGTCTAGTTTTGAGCTAACTTCACGCATGGCAGATCCGTAGGCGTTCATTCAAAGATAAGTAGTAGCCATCTGTGAACTTTTGATTACGATTGTCCTTGTAGTTAGATACACAATTATGATGACATCTGTTATTTATCCAATCCCACCTGGGCATTACATGACTCTAAATTATCAGCATATTAAAATTACCTCCAATATCTAGAGGAATCCCAGAGCTCCAAAAATCAGCCAACAATGAATGAGCTACATATGCAATTTCACGCTATACACATTCTGAAAATTGATTCTCGAGAAAAATCAATACTTACTTTCTTACTCTTATTTCTGAGTTGTATATTTGCTTACAATTGTAATTATAAAATCTAAAAATAAAATAATTTCTGAAAAAAAAAATAGGTGCATTAAAATATTGAGTAAATGTGTGAGTTTGAAAATAATATTGTTACTGAATATTTAGCCATTGACTGGCGCAATTGTTTAGACACAAAACCCTACTTGTTCACAATAACTTCAGTATTTGACACTTAACATGTTGTCACTGAAAATAAGTAAGAAGCAATCAATTACCGAGGATTTCAAAATGTAGAAAAGAGTTATAATTATGTTAACATTAGCTATAACGTATATTTTTTCTTATGTTCGTTTAATTCTTCTTTATTTAAACTGTGTTCTAAACTGTGTACATATTTGTTAACGTGCAACTAGTGAATTAGTACACGAGAGAAGACACTTAGGAAGAAATAGGAATGTTTAGCTATTGTAAAAATGATTTTTTTTTCCCTTTTACAATAAGAGCAATTATGCTTCTCCTATTAAACAACCTTTCTTATTCATATTTCCAAATGGTAGACTTTATCTATTTATTTTTATTTATTTACCTAATTCTTAGTTTCTAACTTTCACTTTCCTTGTAAGATGACCTTACAACACATCTAGGCATAGTAACATCACACTATTAGATTACATTGTTTCCTTACTTTCCCAGGCATACACAATTTCGTTTAGTTTAAATTTAGTTACGTACACAGGTCAGTCATTGCCTATCAAAACTCTTCTTTACATCCCCTCATACATTTTGGTAATAGCAATTATGTGTGAGTGGCCGCATCTATAAATCGTCTTGCTCCAATCAATGAGAATTCAGGTTCGAATCCTCACACAATGCTTGTTTGTATCGGGGTGAAATAAAAAAAAAAAAACTTCTTGGTGAACAGGCGTTACTCTCTGGTCTTATATGTCCCCGCAACAGAACCCAGTAATGGGACAATACTTTAAAGATAGCTTATGGTTATGAGTATGGTTATGTAAGGCCTCGGTTTCACTGCAAACAAATTAAAATCAATAATTGTTCAACCGCCTGCGCTAGTGGAATCATCCGAATTACAATCTTTCTCCCAAACAAAGAAAGGTAGCTGTAGTCCCCATCATAGCAGTCTCAGAACACGCCAAAATACATAAGGCCAAACCGCACAGAAAGTGAACACAGCCATCTTTTCTCCATCATACGATATTATCATTCATCTTAATCAATCGGAATATCGAAACATGATCAAAACAAATTAAATGCAAAGCTCACCTTAAAGATAGCTCTTTTTACATATTTAAAAAAAAAATTAAAAAAAAACAAACATTTACTGACCCTCAAAATTGTCAGCAAATATAGGATAGGCCGGCGACAAAGCGTGTTCATAGTCCATATCTATTCCAGAACTTTCATTCTATTTCCTTCTGGTCAAGGTAATGCATTTGACATCTTTTTTTTTATCCATGCAGTCCTTGACCTTCCATGTCTAGATTCACTGTGTAGGTTCTATAAGAATGTTGTCTTGATATTCTTGCTTCAGATTTCTTAGTGCATGTGCAGTGTTGGTTTATTTATGAACTGATTTTCTTTTCAAAATATTTGTTACATTTTCATTTGTTCCTTTCTTTCACAAACATCTTCATTTATGAATTTAGCTGTAGTATTCATTTCGTCTTGTTCTTCACCTCGCAACTTTGCCGGAACTGAATTTTCCGTGTTAATCCATTTATCCCTGGCAGCCGTGTGCACAGGGGGTCCTGGCCGCACAGGCAGATAACTTCGACTTCAGAGGTACTCACATTTTTTTTCCTTCGAGGCCTGCGTCTTGCCTCGAGACCAACCAGTCCCCCCCCCCCTCCCCAGCATTTAGGATGAATAGAGTGTCAGTATATGTTTTCAAATAGGTTTTAACCTTCCAAGGGCTGCTGAATGTAGTTTGTGCTTTTGTAGCCAATCATCCAGGTTTTGAACCATCATCACCGACAACTGATCACAAGTATTTAAATTTGTCAACCGTTTCTAGTTATTGTCCCTTTATGTTGACTGTTGCAACAATGCACATATAGTTATTGGCAATCAATGTTTGTTCTCAGCGTTGATCCCCATAGCATATGCAGCAGATGTGATAGCTAGTCGTATCAGGTCATTATGTTCTTGTTCTGCTCCTGCTAACCGCACGTTAGTAATTGTCAGCCAGCAGTATTGACAATATATTCAAACTCTTCTATTCTAGAGCATGTGTTATGATTGTTTTCTGAGACGTTGATGAGTAACCGTAAGAGGAGAGAGTGAACACCTTTGTTCGTGCTCCGACTGTTGTTTTGAACTATTCCCCTTGGTTTATGTTGTTATGTTGTCTTACCGTATAGATGTTCTATACAGCGAACTATGTGGCACTGAATGTGTTGATCCTCATCGCGGCACGTCCTGTATGACTGTATTGCCAAGCTCTATCAAACGCTATTTTTAAGTGTATGTACACATGAATAGATCTTGTTGATGTTGGAAATATTTATGGCGTATAATTTTATAATCATAAATAGGTTTTTCAGTATATTGTATAATCATAAATAGGTTTTTCAGTATATTGTATAATCATAAATAGGTTTTTCAGTATATTGTATAATCATAAATATGTTTCTCAGTATATAATGTTTTGAATTTGCCACCTGCATTTTTTTAAATTTAACATGTGGATATCTATTGTTTGATTGAGGCAATATTATTTATTATATTTACACTTAATTCAGATAGTAATTCTGTAATATACGGTCAATGCCTTATGGCGTACAGAAAACATGGTTTTCGTGGTCTTTTCTTTTCTTCTTTCCTTCCTCATTTTACTTTCAGCGTCGAGGGTATACATAATTTACGGTTATTTTTTAAATTGCTTTTGCATCTAGGACTGGCATTGGTATCACAACGATGAAAATAAGATTGTATTGTATAGTGCTCGCTTTGCTTCTAGAGTTATTTGCATGTTTGACAATAGTGGTAATAGCATATGTTCCACTTTTTCTATATTCTTGACTTCTGTTATGTTGAAGTTTATTTTCAGGGTGCCTGTGCTGTTAAGTTTATGTAAGTGCTTTTGTAGGTCTTCAGTTGTTTCATTTCCGTAAATAGAAGCTCGTTGATCCCCTCTGTCTCCGATGGGTTGACTAACCTGCATATGTAGTCCATGTTTGTAATGAACAATAGTGGAAATAGCGCACTCCCCTGTCTTACGCCTGATGAATTTTCAAAATTGGGTGCGTAGCCTACTGATATTCTGTCTGTGCAGTTCCTGTCGATGTAGACACTTTTAATTAGGTTGGTTAGATGTTTGCTTATTCGGTATGTTGTTAGTATCTCCTATAGTTATACTCTGTTTACTCGGTTAAATGCTTTTTCCTGGTCAATGAAAGCTATGTACACATTTTGATTGTATTATGTGGTCATTTCTGCTAGCTGTTTTAAGGTGAATAGAGTGTCAGTACATTCTCTATTTTTTTTCCAAACATCATTTGAGATTTGCTTAACTGTAATTCTACTATTGGTTTAAGTGTTAAAATTAAGTAACGATCAGCGGTACAATTTGTTGGGGAAGTGATCAGTATCACGCCAGACCGCCCCTTACTAACCCTTCCTCGCTAAAAATAAGTACCCTTGTAAATATTTGTAAACCTAGAAGTTTACGATGGAAATCGAACCAGATCTCTTCTCCACAGAAATTACATGACCACAACTATTGTTTGTAATTATAAATTTAATCATATATAATATTATATGTAGTACTGTTGTATTTGGCACGTAACGGGTGTTAGCACTTGAAGTACTAGTGGGCACTATCGGAAAACTGTAGTGATGGTGCCATGCAGATGAACAATAACTCATTAATATGAAAAATACGAAGTGAACATTTAGAACAGTGTGCTGTACACAAACTTGTGCTGTATTACTTCATAGCATATCATAATGCCTTCAACCGATGAGTTGTTTATGATAAGTGAACAGGCTACTCTAATGTATGCGTGGCTGATCTTCGGCGTTTTGTGCCAGATAATTAATATATTTGGCATTGTCATAAACATAATCAACATCGTCTGCTTCATTAATCAAGGGTTTGACGATTCGGTGAACATCAGTTTGTTAGGTATACCATTGCACTAAGGATAATTAAAATAATTTGATATATGTTTGTTTAAATCTATAAAGGGCAAGGTTGCTGGAAAATCCACGAGAGAAAATAAATAAGTTAAAATACTCCAGCCTACCGAATAGTCAATAGTATGTGTATGGAGTGACTTATTCCATTGGAAAGGCAACTGGCAACTGTGACGATAGCAACGCTTCATTATCCTTCCAGTAACGTCAGTGATTACACGTCACTCGCCACATTGTTCCACATAGGTTCCCGTTGTGGAAAATGTCTTGATATCAAAGGTATTAGATAACAAGCACTCTTGTCTTTGGAGTGGTCTTCTTTGTGCTTCTTGAGGTGGAGCTAGTTTTCTTTTTCGTGTTTCATTTCAGTTTGCTTCATAATTCCTTATACCGTCTTCATCACATGGTCGACATATATCCAATTTCTTGTCTTCATTATACATGTCGACTGCATGGCCGCTTCTACTATTTCTAAACTAGTTCTGAATTCATTACTTTAGATGCTTCTTGAGTTTTGGCAAAACTAAATACAATTATATTTAAACTGAAGCAAGGGGGGAAAACATTGCAATGCACTTCGCTATTAATTAAACCTAGGAATAAGAGGAATTTAAATCTTGATCTCTGGTCCTTCTGTCCCAGCTAGAGGTCGCATAAGGTTCATAGTGCTATTCGCCATTAATCTCTAATGTGGACAAGATGTTCGATCTTATGCAATACGCCTATGCTGGGCAACTTTACATTATCAGTGTTCTTTTCTGTGAATATCTAAGTTTTCATATAGTTTTGTATCAAATTTGAATTATTCAAATTTAAGAGCTTTTAGAGACTATTATTTTAAGCTCCAAGATGACGGATAATGCAATGACTGTATGCCGATTACTAAACTATATCTGATAATGTAATAGGAAACTCTTTATACAGAGCTTCACAGCAGGAGGCAATCTGAACAGAGCGAGCGTTTCGGCCCTTTACCTTCTTGACACTCTTTGGAAGGTAGACCCGACTGGTTAGGACTCCCAGTCGTCGACCACCCCCTGCATTAAACACTAGAGCTTACACTATATTCGGCACAAAATAACTACAATTTCTCTACATAACACCTGTGGCCGAATCTACTGTCTCTACCCGGTCGCATACTTACTTGTCTTAGCTTTAACCCAGCACATTGATGTCCTCTTAGTGGTGGCAGCAGTCTGAAATGGCTTGTATTTAGAACGCCTTTTTATATAGACTAGTGTACAAGTTAATTTTGTCATGGCGTCATTCTGTGGGAAGGAGTGGATCAGAAACTGATAATTGGTGATCACGATTTTCGGGTTGTGAACTTGTTTTGAACTGTCGCTATTGTCAACGTCCAGTGTAGCTCTTCAGTGGTCGATGATCTAATTTCTTATCTAGTTCATGTCTGTTCTGAATTGATTGAAACTTACTAACTAATCCGACAATTTAACCTGATATATCTATATTTATATTGCTCTATTACTGCTCCGTCTTCTGTTGTGAGTCTTCATACAAATCTGTACTCTGTCCATGAATAAAAACCTTACATTTTGATCTCATATTTATAATATTTGGTAGCTTTTTCTCTTGTAATAAGAGATAGATTAAAATTTGTAAAAGTTGAGAATTACGTCCCCTCCCTCCTCAAATCTTTTAAAACGTATGATCGTCAGGACAGCAGTAGCAAAGATGAGAGGGAATAAAGTGATATGGTTACAGCTTTACGCAGATGACGGACAACACAAAGCTATACCCATGCCATGTTTTTCTTTCTATTTTCTTTCCTTTCCCAGTTATCATCAGATTTAAAGCAGCTTCCTAATTGTATGCAGATGTTTAACTTCACCCGTACACAAGTAATAACAAGCTTTCTAGATTATCTATGTTTTAAGTTGATCGCTGAGAGTTGGCGAAGTCGTCATGGCTGAACAAGTCATTGCTAATGCATTTCTGTCTTTCTTTCTTGTACTGAGCCAACCACCAGGTTATATTACTATACTGAATATATATACATATATTTATATATATATATGTATATATATGTATATATATATACATATATATATATATATATATATATATATATATATATATATATAGTAAGACTTTATTATTATTTTCCTTTCATTTCTTATTCTAGCTATAATTTATTATACATTTTTATAATTTAATTTTTAAGATACATATTTGTACATGTGTTGTATGTTTGTTCCTGTTGAAGGTCTAACGCCGAAACGTAGTTATCATTTGTGTTGTCCACTTGTTACGTGAAGCTTTAACAATACTGTCTTTTTCATTTGTTTCTATATATTTGTTTTCATTTCTCCTCACTGTTAGCTTCACTGCAGTTTGATGTATTTATATGCATTTCTTTGCCTTGATTTTATAGTTGTAGTTATTCGAAGGCCCCGGTATCAACGCAAACAAATGAAAATCCATAATTGCTCAACATCCCGTGCCAGTGGAACCATCTGAATTAACACCCCATCGAATATCCAAACAAAGAAAGCCAGCTGCAGTCCCGGTTATTGTAAACACACCAAACGTCAAAAGACACAAGGTGTATCAACACCGAAAGTGAAAGCAGCTGAACTGCCCTTTGTCATACGATACCATCATTCATCGTAAGCAATCTGAATATAGAAACACCGTCCGGATGAGAAGCACAGCTGACAGTCTGCACATAGCACTAAACTCAGTAGCTCCGACAGCAAGCCGGACTTGGAATATGAGGAAACTAACAATTTTCAGACAGTGCCTCAAAGGTTCCTTCCGCCTTTCAGCCATATTGACCGGAAGTCCCTGACCTTATATTACAATATTACTTGTTTTAGTAGATTGAGATTATACAACTTGTATAATTTTTGCTAAACACACAAACACGCACACACGCACTTTATATGTGAAAACATGATCAGATGTTCTTTCTAGTCGATTATGTTGTTCTTTTAACTGCAGTTTAAGTTATTCAATTGACTTTCTTTGTTGCATTTTTTAATTAGTCTTAAAAAGTCTTCGGGAGCTCGCGTGCTCCACTATCGTCCTGCAGTTATACAATCTTAAGATCTTTGTGAAATTTACAAAACAAAAACGAAGCAAAATGTTAATCTGCGGTTATTAAAGAAATACATTCTAATCTTTGAATGCAGGTCTGTCAATATCTGATCTCTTCAGCCTCATCGCGATGTTCTGGACATGTTTTTGCATGACTCCAGCAGTTGTGGCGGCTGATTTACCTTTCGACCCCCTGGATGTCATGTATATAACGTCTGGAATGGTCCATTTTGTCTTCACCAGAGTCAGCGGTTGGATTACGTCCATGATTACTCTTGAACGGTGTCTGTGTATAACTGCTCCTTTGAAGGTTGGTAATATTTCACACTTGACTGCTTTCAAACATTCAACTTTTCTAAAATTACTGTATCGAAAAAGCGATATGCAGAGGACACAGTCGGAGACTGAACTACAGGAACTGATAGACATACTAGTAAAAGAAAGCAATAAGAAAGGCCTCTGTCTGAATAGTAAGAAAAAAGAAGCAATGGTCGTCATATTGAAGAAAAATCATCACCATCATGCCGTAGACAAAATAAACAGGACACATATGAAACAAGTGCAACGCGTCAAATACTTGGACACAATAATAACTTCAGATGGAATATACTATATCGGAATTGCTATATAACAATAGAACAGCTCAGGCCGAAACAGCATTTCAGAAAATGAAAACCATCTTATGCAACAAGTCTATGTCAATAGAAGTGAGCGAGTTCATCTGTGCTATATAGAGTCAATTCTGACCTATGGAAGCGTATCATGGACAGTAAACAAACATACGACAAGACGATTAGAGGCCACAGAGATGGGATTTCTCGGAAGAGTATTGAAAGTTCCCTGGGCAGCTAAAAATAAGGACATTGTCAAAGAGGACATCACAAAAAGGGAGCTTCTAAGAAACATCAGACAGAAATAATCAACATTGTTCAGGCAAATCGTGAGAAGAGGAAAGTTGGAATACTTAGTTACAACTGTCAAAATACAAGAAAAAAAGAGATCGCGAGCGTTACCGAGAGAAGACACTAGATAGCTTGATGTCATGGTATGGAAAACCGTCAACGACAGAATTGATACGATGCACTCTGAATATTAGATTCCGGAAGGACATGATCGCTTACACCAACCGGTATGGCACATGATGATATCAAAATTCTTCTTTAAGTTCGAAAGCTGAATATTTTAAAATAAAGCTGAATATATTTATATTAAAAATATATGGGACACAATCATTTGTAGTTGGTATATGTGTGTGTGTGTATGTGTGTTGGGTGGGGAGAGGAGCCTCTTTAACCAGGATGAACCTAAACGTGAAGCGGGAAAATTGGGCACAATTATAACTTTAACTGACTCAAAACTTGTGTTTACAAACTATTGTTGTTTAACTCGTATTATATTAAACAGCAACAAGTGCTATTATAAATACCAATAGGTTCTAACGTCCAATTTGTAATAAATACAATGTGTAGTTATCAAAATTTACTGGATACGACCGTAAATAAACGTGACAACAAACGTGTTTATATTTTTAATAGGACATTATCATATACAATTTTTTTTTTTTAATATATACATTTTTGTATAATTCTGACACATAAGATTGTACACACCATTACAGCTACGAAGCAACATCAACCGTCTTTATTGCTTTCGTCTAAATGAGTTCAGTTTACAGTTGCCAGCCTAAAATGTTGTGCCGATGGAAACACATATGGGAATAAGAAATTATTCAAATAACCACGTTCAAGAGTTATCTAGAACATACACATATATGTGTGTGGAATCCAGGAACTCTTACAATTACAAGTACATGTTATTCTTAACTCAACTTTAATGCTAAGCATTGTATCCTTTGAAACGTCAACCATTTTATTACTTCCCATGGGATGTAATAACAAGAAAAAACAATCAACAAATATAATTGTAAATGTGTAGAGATTAACACATCAAAATATACATTGTTGTCTTTTTGTACAGGTAAAAAATCTCATTACGCCAAAACGGACAACTATGATGACGACAATGATATATCATCATCTTCATCTTTTCTTCAGCCCCTGCATTCATCGTCAACAGATTGGACAACATATTTTCTGTGAAAAGAAACAAGACGTTAATTGGTCTTGTATCCACAAAAGATCGAGAAAACGTTGAAATGATTGCCTTTCTAATTAACAACTTTACTATACCGTTTAGCGCATTCATACTCATTGTCGTCTGTACGGTGGTACTTTCATTTACGTTACACACGAAAACAAAATGGAGAATGCAAACTATAACTGGTACACAGGTGGACAGAGTGTCCGGTCGGAACAAAAAAGTAGCCAAAATGGTTGTAATGATTTCAACTCTGTTTATTGTCTGCTATATCCCAGTTAGTGTTGTAATGTTATCTGTTGGCTTTGTCCCAGAGTTATCTTTAAACGGGAAGTATTTTGAAATTTCGATGATAATTGGTGGCTTTGGCTACGTCATGGAGAGCATAAATTCTTCAATAAACGTTTTCATTTATTATAACATGAGCAGTAAATACAGAGATAAATTTGATAAGCTTTTCTTCAAGAAAAAATAGTGTCTCATTACAATGAAATTGTCAGTGAATGAAAATGCGGAAAATAATAAAAACGATTCAAAATTACCTGTCTGTGAAATTCTATTTATTGTCTGTTCGAGCCGAAGGCAGACATTCTAGACTTTGCTATTAAGCGTTTGAATTGGCACGGGATACACATAGCATCTTGTCACATGTTCTTCTTATGGGGGAGCTTCTCAATCTCGGCAATGCAGCTAATGCCTACTTCTGTTGCTTCTAATTTCAGGGTCTATTTAAGGTTTCTCTTGGTCAGCCCCTTTTTTTCTCCCCTTTCAGGGCATTATTTGAAATTCTCTATTTCCCTCTTATCCTCACAGTTTCAACATATGCACACATTATTTTCTTGATTATAGATATCGTTCGAAGTATGGCTATTCCTCTCAATTCTGTACTAGGCTTTAATTTCTCTCTTCGGCAACCACCCCTGTTCTCAGCAGCGAGGCCGGGTTGAAACGTAAATTACTCATCGACGGAAAAAAAATATGAGTACCTCCGAAAACGGAGTTATCCCCCTGTGCGATGAGGGGTCCATGTGTACAGGGTTACGAGGGAGAAACAACAGATTAACACATAAAGTTCAGTTCCTATACTCTAGAGACTTCGCCAGCGGTGAAAGCCGGCAAACGCCAAAAGAATATTAAATAAATAAATAAATATTTAAAAATCCATGTATACGAAGTAATTTTGTGAGACATTTGTCATCTTGTCCATATATATATATATAGTGAGCCGTGATCGCTCAGTGGTTATTGAACTGGCCTACAAAGGACGAGAGGTTAGATTCGATCCTGGCGTGATGAAGCTCTTTACATATATATATATATTTATTTATTTTTTAATTATATATTTAGTTGTTTTGGAACTATTGCACGTAGAAGTAAGATTGGATAATACATTTTATTACAAAATCGTGATCTTTGTTTTTGTGTTCAGTTATTTTCATTTAAATACTCTATTTAGGTTTCCGAAACTCGTTGTTGTCAATACTGTTCTTCTTTCTAGATACTTGTTTGCGTCTCCTTCTTATGGTTATGGTTCTTCGAATATCGAGGTATCACTGAAAACGAATGGAAATCCATAACAGCTCAACCGCCAGTGGAATCATCCGAAATAACATCTCATTAAAGATCCAAACAGAGAAAGGCAGTTGCAGTCTTCATTGTAGCAAACACAGCACACGTCAAAAGAGATAAGGTGTACTATAGCACCGCTAGTGAACGTATCTGAACCGTCCTTCGTCATACGATATTATCATTCATCATAAGCAATCTGAATCTAGAAACACCAGCCGGATGAAACACACAGCTCACTATGTGCACAGAGTACTACCAAGTAGCTGTTTATATATATACACATATATATATATATATATATATCTTATAGTATATCAGGCATGGGCATAGAAAAGCAGACAAACATTTTCGGGTCCAACTTAACCAAAGGACAAACAATGACAGAGGAGAAAATAAAGTGTAGGATTGTGTGCTGAGAAGTACATTATTATTGCCAACACTTTTGTTAATCAACACCCAAGATAAGAATGCACACTTGGACCTCCCCAGATGGCAACACAAGCAATCAAATAGACTTCATCCTTATCCAGCAAAGACGATTTTCAGGAGTGGTCTAATTCAAAACACTACCTAGAGCAGACTACGACTTAGATTACGGACTACTAGTTGCAGAGTTCAAAATAGGGATTTAAAGAGTGGTGAGTGTTGACTGAGACGCTATAATACAGATACTTTACCATCAGGATATAATATACACATTAAAGGTAATGTGAATTGTTGATGGCAGAACAAGAAGATGTGTTACCAGACTAGGTAACCACGCATGCAAAGGTTTTCGCATCTCATCAGCACATAACATACATTCCCATGCAAATGCATAAGCGTCAGGACTACAAGTCAGAAGAAAAATGACGATAATAGAAGAAAGAAAAACATAAAGAAAATATGACCGAAGAAAATAACGACGAAATACATAACGTACACAAAAGCTGTTAGAACAGAGGTCAGGAGAGACAAAGACATATTATTAACAACTGTAAGTAAAGTAACTAGATGAAATTACTTCTCAATTTAAAAAAAAAAATAATATGGAGAGAAGTCACCAGGAAGTGCTGATATTTCTGCTGAATTCATCCAAGCTGAAGGGATGTCATCGTTCGTATTAACCATGAGCTGTATGTGGAAATCTGCAAAAATGCAGACAAAAATCTCTGTAAAAGATCAGTTTACACACCCCCTGTCAAAACATGAAATCTCAAGCAACTACAACTATTGTGTACCAACTACAGAACCACCATTTAATAAGCCATGCCAACAAAATAGTCTTGCAAATCCTTAATGAAGAACTTCATATAGTTCAAGCAAGTTTCAAACATTGTAGATACCACCAGGACCTCATCTTTAACGCGAGAAACGCATTTGACAAGTGTAGGGAACACTCAATAGAAATGCGTGTAAGCTTCATGGACTATAAAGTATGACTGCGTACAAGATCAGAAACTGCGGAACATTATGAGAGATAATAGATTTCCAACATGCTTACTACAACGTCTTGAATTACTATATCAAGAACAGCAAACAGCTATACGAATATCAGACGCAACAACAAATTTGTTTAAAGTACATAAAGAGGTGAGGCAGGGATACATCTTCTCTTCATATCCATTCAACATCTATGCTGATAACATCATGTGGAACGTTAGAAACGATGACATATTTGTTAAATTGGACACTTTCACAATTAATAGCAACATAATTCATGACCTCAGATATGCAGATAACATCATGTGAAACGTTAGAAACGATGACATATTTGTTAAATTGGACACTTTCACAATTAATAGCAACATAATTCATGACCTCAGATATGCTGATAACAGAATTCCACCTCTAAAACAGAGCAAATGGATTAAACGGAATAAATTAAAATGTCAAACAACACAGTGAAGAACAATACTTCTATCTAAATATACAGAAAACTAGAAAATCTCCACTGACAAAGCAAACACCAATCCAAAATCATCATCAACGGTGAAGAACTTGAAATTGTAACAAATTATGAATATCTGGGATCTGTAGCGACTAGCATTGGACACTGCCAGAAATAGATCAAAATAAGATTAGCTACAGCCAAACAAACATTAAATGCCATTAAGAACATGTGGCACAATACCAGATTGGCAGAAAATGTAAATAACTAAGGACATGTATCTTCCCGATAGCAACATATGGGTATAAATCATAGGCAATCTCGCAGATAGCAAGAAAGAAAATCTATTTTATTTCGAAACAAAATGCTACAGACAGATCCTTAAAATACTTTGGATAATGAAAAAGAGCAATGAAGATATAATAAAATCATCATCATTATCAAGTACCGGGCCCGCTGGCGTAGGTGATCATGTCTCTCCACAACTTTCGATCTCGGCAGCTATTTATCATTTCTGTTGTTGACCTTCAGGCAAGCCATTCTCTTACGCTGTCTGTTTTTTTTTTTCTCTTTGCTTCCCTCTATCTCTTCGCCCCTCAATTTTTCCAGTTGTTACAATATATTCCAGTTATTCTCTTCTCATTACATGGCCAAAAAAAGATGATTGTTTCTTCCTAATATTGGAAATTAGCTCTCTTTTTGCTTTGACCTCTCTCAGAACATCTTCATTACTCTTCTTAGCTATCCATGGTGCTCTCAACATTCTTCTGTAAAACCACATTTCTACAGACTCCAGTGATTTTCTTGTATGTTGTTATAATAACATGCTTACGCATTAAAAAAGAACAGACTTATAAACACCATTCTATAGAGAAAATTAAAATGCTACGGTCATGTTAAAAGACACAGCGGGCTGGAAAAAACAATAATGGTAGGCATGGTTCCTGGGCGAAGCATCAGTTACAGACCAAGAAAAACGTCGTTTCAAGATATCAAGGAGACATTAAACTTGACAACAAAAGAAGTGGGAGGTATTGCTAGAGATAGAGATTCTTTCAAACGGGCTGTGGTAAATGCAAAGTTCTGCAAAGGACGTGTGACTTGATCAATTATATTTGCTTGTATATATATATATATATATATATATATATATATATATATATATATTTGTGTTGTGTCTATTGTTCCAGTTGAAAATCTGCTGAACCGCAATGACTATTTGACTTTAATTTGTTTCTCATTTACTCAAAGCTGTAATCGAATCCATTGTATTCTTTTTTTCTTTCTAAATTGCATTCATTTTCTGGGATAGCTATGTTATCCATAACATCAAACAAGGGTCGCTATAAGCACAAAGAAATATCTTATACATTGCATTTTAATTCATTCTAATTGAGTGGCAAACATCATCTCTCACAAGTTAGAAAATCTAAGCTAGTCACCGCTTACAGAAACACATTTGATTTGAGCAGTGGAATCAATATTAAAAAGGAACCATAAGAAGATGAATCCATGTAACATCACTCTTAAACAGGGACCGTATAACATCACTCTTAAACAGGGACCGTATAACATCACTCTTAAACAGGGACCGTATAACATCACTCTTAAACAGGGACCGTATAACATCACTCATAAACAGGGACCGTATAACATCACTCGTAAACAGGGACCGTATAACATCACTCTTAAACAGGGACCGTATAACATCACTCTTAAACAGGGACCGTATAACATCACTCTTAAACAGGGACCGTATAACATCACTCTTAAACAGGGACCGTATAACATCACTCATAAACAGGGACCGTATAACATCACTCGTAAACAGGGACCGTATAACATCACTCTTAAACAGGGACCGTATAACATCACTCTTAAACAGGGACCGTATAACATCACTCTTAAACAGGGACCGTATAACATCACTCTTAAACAGGGACCGTATAACATCACTCTTAAACAGGGACCGTATAACATCACTCTTAAACGGGGAAACGCAAACTAATGTTATCATCTATCAACCAAGGCATATTTCGTGATTTATTACAAAAACAAGGATTCATAGGACGCACTAACCACTACAATAAATGGCGCTCTTATATAATAAGTATAATTCTTTCTTAGACAGAATCTATGTATATGAATATGATGGATGGATATGTAAAGTTCAGTTAGAACACTAAGAGTCACATATGATGGATGGATATGTAAAGTTCAGTTAGAACACTAAGAGTCACATATGATGGATGGATATGTCAAGTTCAGTTAGAACACTAAGAGTCACATTTGATGGATGGATATGTCAAGTTAAGTTAGAACACTAAGATTCACATTTGATGGATGGATATGTCAAGTTCAGTTAGAACACTAAGAGTCACATTTGATGGATGGATATGTAAAGTTCAGTTAGAACACTAAGAGTCACATTTGATGGATGGATATGTCAAGTTCAGTTAGAACACTAAGAGTCACATATGATGGATGGATATGTCAAGTTCAGTTAGAACACTAAGAGTCACATATGATGGATGGATATGTCAAGTTCAGTTAGAACACTAAGAGTCACATTTGATGGATGGATATGTCAAGTTCAGTTAGAACACTAAGAGTCACATTTGTATATGTTATTTTTTTTCCTTTCTACTCAGAACGTTCTTGTTATTGCCTTTCTGATGATTGAATGATTCATTCATTCTCTCCTCGGGCCGAAGATTGCGCATCCGGGGGAAGTCATAGTTCCCACGATTGATGATATGTTGTTAGTTCTTGTACCTCTTGGTTGTGGCTTAGTCTCCCTTCCCTTGTAATAATGCATAGCGATTCTCTTGGTCTGCCTTGTTTTCTATCACCAGATGGTTTCTACGTGGTTGCCTTACGGGAAGTCTTTCTTTATTCATTCTCAGCATATGACCGATGTATTTCCAAAGCATTCCTCTTATAAAACTCGACACGTATTCTTGTTTTGATTTTTTCTTATGTGTTCATTTGAAATGTATTATTTCCAGCTTGTGTTTGAAATCCTACTAAGACATTTGTTTTTCAAAGGCATTTAATTTTGTGTCTACAGTCTTGGTGGATTTCCAACATTCACGTCCATATTTTAGCTCTGGCATCACAGAGGAGTTGAACAATATACGTTTTGCTCGTTAACTGAGAATGTTGGATCTCCAGATTTTTTTTATTTTCGGGATTTTGTTGAAAATAGTTGATGCTAGTGCGATGTGCGTCATGATTTGTGAGCTTATGTCTCAATCTATGGACATTTTGCTGACTCGGTAGGTAAAATTTGCAACTTTCAATGTACTCCAAAACGTACATTTCTTTCTGTTGATACTTTTGGTATAGATCTATTTGTTTCACTGCCTAATAAGAAAGTAAGTTTATACTTCTCCTGTTTCGAATTATGTCAGAGTATGGTCTGTGTTCGCACTTAAGTTCCCTATAGGGATGCAAAGTAGAATTGCTTTTGGTTTACAAGCTGTTGCTATCTATAATCAATGTCAGGCTAAACAACTGTTTTTGTTCACATCTTCAGCAGTACGTTATTAACACAAACAAGGCTTGACTCTCAAACATCCAATGCAATAAATTTCCTTATTTTTATTACTGTCTTCATCTCCAAACAGCAACAGTATAGGTAAGAACAGAGGTAGTATGTCCATCACAAAATAAATTAATAACGATGTAACCCATGACATTACAGTTTAGAAATGTTATTTGTTTTCCATACGTGTAACATTAACACGCACAATTAATTTTTGTATGAATAAATTAAAAAAAAAAAATTTCGCTTGCACACAGGTCCAGTTAAAATATACCACTTGCACACATTGAGAAATAATGAAAATAATAAAGTTATA
The DNA here is from genome assembly GCA_032433765.1 of Megaustenia siamemsis. Taxonomy (NCBI): domain Eukaryota; kingdom Metazoa; phylum Mollusca; class Gastropoda; order Stylommatophora; family Ariophantidae; genus Megaustenia; species Megaustenia siamemsis. The sequence goes on along the minus strand of JAVIAB010000124.1, from coordinate 88,959,929 downwards.
ATTTAAATCACAGTCTCAGACATAAATGTTATTTAACAGTAAACACCACGTGCCAGTAGTTCACAATAATATGTGTACGACTTATATTCTGACATTTAAACTATTCGCTGAAATAACTGGGGACAAAATAATTACCCAGTTCTAGAAACATTTTAAAATTAGTTATTTTTCTATCACATGTAAACTTTGTTTGCTAAACTCTAAAACATATTCTCGTTATAGTCATTGATTCAAAGAGAGGTTTCTTTGGAAACAAATCTTTCTTTGAATTACCTTCAACTTAAACCAATTTGAAAATAGTCATCTGTCGCAGTGTAAGCAATAAACACTATAACATATATCGAATCTTTTTAAAACCTTTTTAATAACATAGAAATTATGTATATATTTTTTTATTATTTTGTTTTATATGTTTAACGTGTCTACATCACAGAGATAAAGCAGACATAACATACATAGTATGGTCACATATCCTTTCGGAAATAAGGGACATTTTTGTGTGGAAGAAAAGGCGAACGGATATTGTGTAATATATTAAACACTATTGATTGAGTTTACCATTATTTTATAGTGACAGAACCCATTAAAATGTGTAGGCATATATATATATATATATATATATATATATATATATATATATATATACGTATATATATTTTATATCGTCCTTTTTGTCTTGTCAGACGATCTAGAGAAGCTATTGTGTATTTTTTTAGCTTTTGTTTCTGTTCGAGCAGCTTCTCTTGTGGCTAATTCTATCAATGTTTTGCAAACACGGAACAAGTCAGACCCACTGATCCACAGGGTTTTCCATCCTTTTTCATGAGTCTTTTCTCGTCTAAGTTTTCCCTTAGCACAGTCTCAAATGATGTTGTATCATTCATTATACATACTCTCCATGATGTGTGATTACTTCCCAGATGTTCCCAGTCATTTTCACATATGGAGAAGTCATTCAGAGATGATTTACATATATCTCTATATCGTAGTTTAGGTATGTCGATTTGTCTTTTTCCGTGCATTAGTTCAGCATATAGTATTTGCATGGGAAAGCGTTTTTCTTACATTCGCTGGACGTGCACCAGCCATCTTAGTCTTCGACATTTGAGCATCGACCTGATTGTTGGGGTCTAAGCACGTTGCAGGGCAGTTAAGTTGGTTATTTTGTCCTGCCATTTGATGTGCATTATTCTGTGGAGACATCGCATGTAGAAGACATTTACTCTTTTTTCGCGATTTCAGTGTGTTTTCCACTTTTCAGATCCATATAATAGTGTGCTAAGCACACAAGTTTGATATATTTATATATATATATATATATATATATATATATATATATATATATATATATAGGGAGCCGCGATAGCTCAGTGGTTAGGAACTGTACTAGAAAGGACAAGGGGTAGGGTTCGATCCCAACCGACGGATCCAGGGTTCACCCAGCCTTAAATGGGTACCGGATTTTTATCTGGGAAAGTGAAGCGGCACGGGCGTAATATCGACCATATTGCCCTAAAAATTCATGTGCCGATGGTCTGTAAAATGTATGGTCACTAACACCATATTCCCTATACGCGACTTGGCGTGACGGGTGTACTTTACTCTACTTTTATATATATATATATATATATATATATATATATATATATATATATATATATATATATATAGATTGTCCTTCCCCACAATCCTGCCATGATTGTCTCTATTGTAAAGTTGTACGCATCAAATTGTGTCGGTATTACAACAATGTTTATGTGAACCTTCTCACAATATAGTACACAGTTTTGTCTCACAAGTAACATAAACGCGTTAGCGACAACAATTATTCCAAATTATTAATTCTTTGACCACAATCTGTTCATAACATAAAGTCTTCTCTCAAAATATGAGGTAGGTCATATACAATTCGACCCAATTAGAGAAATTGCATGTTTAAATTACATTAATTTTATGTTATAGGTCAAACACATTACAAACAAAGACGTCGACAGACGATTATACATTAACATCAACCAAGAAGCGAGAAGAAGACGTTGAGAATGGCTAGTCCACGTTCTACGAATGGAAAGAATTAGGTATCCACACTTAGCATTATCATGTACGCTACCTGGCAAACTATGAAGGGTCGGACCAATATGGATATGGCGACGAACCATCCATGATGAAATGAAAGAGGCTGGCACGTCCTGGCGAAAGTTGTCCTTTCTTGCTCCAAACCCAATTTGGTGGAGATCTTTTGTGCTTGTTTAGATGATTAAGAATATAGATCAAAGAAATGGAAAGTAAAAATAAAGGTCATTATTTCAAGAGCAAAAAATCAAATATATTGGCTTGCACAAAACGCATAAATAAAATATATTAAAGAAATTCAATGATAAAACCAAGATATAGAGCTAGAATAAGAAGAAGATGGATTGAGGGAATTTACGACATACTAAAACAATACAATATCACAATGAACCAAACCACAGAAAATGCCTTTGATAGAAAAGACACCATTGACTTAAACCTGCGATGCCTACCGGCAAAAAACAAAATAGATTAAAAGAAGAAAAAAAAAGCATTAAAAAACAGGTTAATGAAATTAAATACATTTGGAATCATTTATCTTCACATAGTATACGTGCAGTATAGATGAGATGATGATGTACACGCTGCTTTCCAAAGAATGAGAACAAATATTATTAAACGGTTTTTTTCGTCAATTTTGAACAGGAAGAAGCAGTGTGACTAATGACTTTTATAAAGTGCTGAACGTGAACGATAAGGTTTAAAAGAGATAATCGCTGACATGTGTTTGATGTTTTAGCATATAACCTATGCACAATGACTTCAGGAGAAGACACCTTTATTATAAGTGATCAGGTAAAAGATGTATTTACATGGCTGAACTATGGTGTGCTGTGTCAAATAATCAATGTCTTTGGAATTGTCACAAATGTTATCAACATTATTTGTTTCATCAAGCAAGGATTTGAAGATTCGGTAAACATCAGTCTGTTAGGTAAATAATTATGTTGGTGATCATCATGTTCGTTGGTTTGTTTTTTTTATGTCTTGCATACTCCACATATGCTAGGAAATACGCCATAAATAAGTACGATGGCAAGACTCATTGATCTATTAAAATTGTTTTACAGTAAGAGACAAACTAATCTCCAACAAATGTAAAGAGTGTAAATGCAATTTAAAGTCAATTGAGTCAAGTCACCAAATATCGATGCTATGAGCAGATCCATGAATAAGCATATAGCAGATCACCGCGCAACGCAGATTAGTTTTTAATCTATGAAGATTAATCGGAGCCGCGATAGCTCAGTGGTTAGTGAACTGGACTACAAAGGATAAAAGGTAGGGTTCGATCCCAAAACGACGGTTTCCGGTTCACCCAGCCTTTAATGGGTACCGGATTTTTTTCTGGGAAAGTAAAGCGGCACGGGTGTAATACCGACCACATTACCCCAGAAAATCATGTGCTGAAGGTCTGTAAAATGTATGGTCACTAACACCATATTCCCCATACGCCACTTGGCGTGACGGGGGTAGATTACTTTTTTTTTAATTAATATTAATAAATATTTTGTTTTTGTTTTTCATTTGTGAAGGCAAAGACATGAAAAATGAGGCTGTAAGAAGGAGGGTATCGGGGTCACTCTCAAAATTGTGTGAGGATGTGGGAAGATCTCACAATCACAACCGATGCCATTCGCACAACACTAAAAAGGTCACACAACACTGCACCTTATCCAGATGGTGTTCGGTACGACGACAAAAGCGATTTAGCCAACGACGACTTGAAAACAAAGGCCAAAGAGTTTAATGTCAGCATTCGGAGTGGCAAGATTAAGGAGGAGTGGCGATGCACCTCCTCCTCATTAGATGGATAGCTGCTGCACTGTTTCAGAGAAAGCTGATATGCAGATGTGGAAATTGGTCATCCGAGCCACCATTCATTTGTCCAGGGCTCCCACAATGTTTACTATTATCACAAGCTCTATTTAACGTGTACACAATAACGATCACGGAACAGATGGATGAGAAGGAAAGAACTATGACTTTTGACGATGGCATTCTGGTGTATCGACATGGATGAAACAGAAGTGAAAGCGCCTCCACACTACAGAACGAACTCTATCGCATTTCTTCCTGGTGTGGAGTATCAGGTGCATTGTTTAATCCTAATTAAGCATCATTTGCATAGTTCTGTCTTTACAATCGTATCGTTAACATGGGAACATCGGTGCTACGAATGGCAGTTGATGAGATGACCAGGGACAGGTTGATGACATACCTCTGAGTTAAGTTTGATTGCATCATGTATTTTAGCGACCACATCGACCAAGTGATAATAATATCCCGCAAAAAGTTAGCCGCCTTGAAGGTCATGGCAGCTGCCAAAATCGAGCAGAGGCTACTTACACTTCACATACTAGAAATTCACTGCACTGCAACTTTAAAAACACCCTGACAGGGTGTTTTTAAAGTCGCAGTGCAGTGAATTTATACTCTCTAAAGAAAAAACGTCACCAGAAATGCGGTTAACTAATGCGTCACACAAATTGTAAAATAAATGGTATTATTCAAATATACTTGACTGCTATCGGCGAGCTTATAATAGGTAATGTTGGTATTAACACAATAAAGTTGTGCCTAAAGCATATGTTGAAAATGTCCACCACGGGCCTCAACACATATCGTGATTCGTCTTTCCATATTTGCGAAAACCTTCAGAATAATGTATGGTGATATTTGTTTAATCTTGTCTACTATTTCAGTCTTAGGTCATTAATTGTCTGCGGTTTATTTTCATAAACTTTCCCCTTCAATCTCCCTCACAGATAATAATCTGGGGGTGTTAGAAATGGTGAACGAGCAGGCCAGATTCCACGTGAAATAATGCGATTTGCATATATGCTTTCTAAACAATTGAGTGTTGTTGTGGCTGTGTGTGCTGTTGCCCCATCCTGCTGAAACCAGGATTCCATAATTTCCCGTTCTGTAAGGTGTGCTATGAACGGTTCCATAATTAAAGTACGGTAACGTTCTGCATTTATTGTTTCATTAAAAAATATAGGTCCTATTATCCGCATACGACTTATAGCGCACCACACTCCGACTTTTTGATCGTAAAGCGGCACTTGATGAAATTCATGGGGGTTTTCACTGCACCACAGCCGATTGTTCTGACTGTTCTCATAACCGGATAAATGAAACCAGGCCTCATCAGTGAAAAAAGTGACGTCAAGGATGGCAGCGCCATGTTCATAAATAAAATTCTGAAACCACATGCAGTAGTTTAAACGGGATTCATAATCTCTTTCTTGGAGTTGAGACACTTCAGTTAATTTGTATGGACGATAGTGTAGTTCACTTCTTAAAACCTTGTGAACAGAACTCTTAGATATTTGCACCTGTTGAGACAAGTGGTTTAAAGATGCATTTGGACTCATTGTAATTCTGTCTTGGAGTTCCATAATTTGGTCTTGTGAAATTGAAGGTCTTCCAGATCGATATGCATCTACCACACTACCGGTTCACGAAACTTTTTTTGATCAATTTTGTAACAGAATTTCGGTGAGGGACTTGTGAGTCTGGAAATTTCCTCACGAATTGTCTAATTACCTCATCCGTATATTTACCGCCATTACGAAAGACATGCTCAACCAGAAATACCCTGTTTTCAATCGTCAACACCATTTCCTTCAAGCAATGAGACAGTGAAAGTAGCGTAGTGCCCGTCCTTTACGTAAATAAAACCTTAAAGGAAGCAGCGGTTTGTTCATAAATGTGGTTTACAAAATATTGGTACGTAGATGATGATTACGTCATTTACTGAATATTAGAAATATTCACTGCACTGCGACTTTAAAAACACCCTGTATATATATATATATATCTATACTACTGTGACAAATCAACAAACAAACAACATAAAACCCACAGTAAGACAGCTGGCCCGAACCAGATGTCAAATACGTTTCCATCGACACAGCGCCTTGTCACTTACAGAGACCGGCACGATTTGTTATTATATTACTTTTACACCCACTAAAATAAGTAACAGTGAATTTCTCTGAGAAAGTACAGCGGCCTAGTGTGGTGCTGACCACATGCTAAATGTGCAATGGTCATGATAAAATATTAACACTAAGATTATATTACCCCATAATGGGTGAACTTATACCATTTTTCGTTTCATGTATACAAATATATTGAGTGCTTTTTATTATTTATTTTATTTAGTTTTCTGTATAAAATATATAATAACAACGATCACTTTATTATTGCATATTTAAATAAAACAAACACATTCTTTAGGGAAAAAAAACGGTTTATATCATGTAGTGTATTCAAGAGTAGTACAGAAATACGAAAATTGGAGAAGGATCCAAAAATTATTCTATAATCAAGGGAAAAAAAGATCGGCATTTGTTGATTATGCGGTTAGAAGAGACATCGAAAGAATCTCAAAGGAAGTTCTAAAATGTGAAATAGAGTTCAAAAGAAATAGAGGTCGACCTAGGAAAACACTACAGAAAAACCCTGAGGAGAGCAGCAACAACATTGAACGTCATCTACATTGCTAAGGTGGAGAGGATGCCCTGCAGCAGGAATAAGTGGCGAGATACAACGCGGGCCGTGTGCAAAGTTTGAAGCTTAATGGCAAATATAGTCGATCATATGGAGTCTGAAATGTCTACATGACGTGACGTTTTCTACTCGAAAGGACATTGGATAAATAGATGCAGGTTCCAACAGACTAATGTATGATGAGCTATCACAACTTGTACATGTACAATTGTGTCCTTTAAAAAGTAAAAACATATTGAATTACCTCTTCATCCAGGTTTGTCAGTCTCTGATCTCGGCAGTCTCATCGCAATGGTCTGGTCATGTTTTTGCATCACTCCTGCCATTGTAACGGCTGAGTTACCTTTCGACCCGTTGGACGTCATGTACATAACATCAGGAATGGTACATTTTTCCTTTACCAGAGTGAGCGCTTGTATTACGTCTATGATTGCACTCGAAATGTGTTTGTGCATAACTGTTCCTTTGAAGGTTGGTATATGCTGTAAATATGATACATACTTCACAATCAAATAACACTGAACGTATTAATTAAAATATTCTTAGCACTTCGGGAATGCGCGATAGCCCAGTGGTTAGTGGAATGGACTACAAAGGACAAGAGGTTGGGTGTATTCCCATTGGGAAAAAATAGACGGAAGATGCAACAAAGCGTGTTAAATTAATTGAATAATATCACCACTATTGTACAACAAGGAAATAAATATTGTGGCAAAACAGGCACTCTACAATATAATCTTCATCCCGACGTTGTGCTATCAATGCCATTCCTGGACTCTAGATGTTATAAAACAGTAAGAAAAATAACCACTACTGAGATTACATGTGTTAGACGAATGACACGAAACAGTCTGCGAGATAAGATTGGAAATGAAGAACTGCGAAAAAAAAGCCATGAATAACCATCGTTATAGAATATATAAAGAGACAACATATACAATGGTTTGGCCACGGGCAAGACAGAAGGTCAAAACACAACGAGCCTTCAGTAAACGCTGCGAGAACATCGCATCCAAGGGTCGCATACGAAAAAGATGGATTGACGGATATCAGAAGCATTAGGAAACATAGCAGCAGAGGCGACACGAAGAGCAAAATATCGCAAATTATATATCCCTTCTATACTGAAAGGCAAATGAGAAAGGGAAGCAGAAAAACAATAACAAGAAAAGGAGATATAAAAAGCAAAACACCGTGCAATGTCATACTTAGCCAGATCACCATTAATATTTATTTTTACTTTTTCTCTCTCCAGATAAAAAGTATAATGACACCAAATCGTTCCGCTGTAATAATAACCGGCATTTTCCTGATCTTCTTGTTTTCATCAGCCCCAGTTTTCGTCGTCAGCAGATTGGAAGTAACATTTTCTGTAAAAAGAAATAAAACGCTTCTTTCTCTTGTCTCCACAAACGATCGAGAAACGGTCGAGATGATTTCTTTCCTAATCAATAACTTTTTAATTCCATTCATCGCATTTATCATCATACTCGTCTGTACAGCAATACTTTCATATTCGCTGCGGAAGAATGCCAGATGGAGAGTGAATTCTGTCGCCGCCACACAAGTCGAACATGTTTCCAACCGCAACCAGAAGGCGGCCAAAATGGTTGTAATGATTTCAACTTTGTTTATTGTTTGTTATGTACCACTTAGTGTTGAAATGTTAATCGTTGGCTTTGTGCCAGAGCTATCTGTTAACGGGAAATATTTCAATATTTCCTTAATAATGGGTGGGATTGGCTATGTAATGGAAAGCATAAATTCTTCATTTAACGTTTTTATTTATTATCACATGAGTAGTAAATACAAACATACTTTTGTTCGCTATTTCTGTAAGGAAACAAGTGTAGTTCAATTTCAATGAATTGAGAATAGAGAAATCAACACACAGAGCACATTAAAATATATTGTATGTATCTGTCATATATTGCGCTAATGGAGCAATTTCACATATTCGAATAGCGAATAAATCAACATGGAATTTAAAGTCTTGTGTTTGTCTTATTCAGTTCAAGTGTTCGACAAACACTATACAGTTTTCTTTCTAAATGGTGTACGTAGCATTGCTATACTACGTTACTCAGTTTAACATAGGTTTTGTGTTCTACAGATTATTTTCGTATGTGTAATGCATAGTTAATGTTAAATTAATAATACATTTAGAAGGAATACATATTATCTGCAGTGGTGAATAGATATATTGATCATAGTTTCAACTTTCCTGTTGCAGGTGAAAAGATTATAAACTCAATTGTAGATAGTATCAATTGAAAATAGTGTCATTAAAAGAGCTAATATTCATAATGTTATTACAACAAATTTGGCTTTTTGAATAGTGGCATTAAATAAAATTAAAATATTGTTTCAATATGTGGAGTAGACGTTTTTCAGTCTTTCTTTTTACAGACGGCTTTGATTTAATGTAGGCTTAATAGAAGAGCTCATGGACTTAATGATTATCTCGATCAAAGTAGATATAACTTTTTTTTTTCAAAAATAGACTTTGGATAAAACTAAAATACTGACTAAAAAAATGGAGAATATAAATTAGAAAAAAAAAACTTATTTATATTCTGAAGCACAACTCAGTGGACTGAACAGGGCAGACACGACATATTTCTCAAACTGATAAACATCGCATTTACATCTAATTAATGTGCCGTTTTTCTCTCTCTCTCTCTCTGCGATCAGGCCCCAATCAGAGTAGGATTCCAGCTCCTCACATGAACTCAGCTGTCAGGTTAGGTGTGTTACAAACAGAACATCACAATTAGAGTCTGCCAGATCCACCCTGATTGAACACCCGTTAAAAACGTTGCACTGTGTAATGCGCCAGTGGCCCAGTGCATCCGATTTCAGCCAGCATTTTATTCAGGTTTGCTTTCCCTAGCCTTTGATTGTCCCCAATCTTCCTGCAAGGCAGCAGGTGATCTTTTCTGTAGAGGGATTCTGCCCTTAGATGGTCGACCCTCCCAGGTTTACGAGCACCATCTGCCCGAGTCACTAGAGGTGACTAACACAGACATGCACACACAAAGATATGAGATGTGACAAACACATACATGCACATAGCGATACGAGTGACTAACACTGGCATACACCAAGATATATAACACATGACTAACATAAACATGCACATAAAGATATGAGATATGACTGACATAGACATGCACCCACAAAGAAATTACACATGTCTAACATGGACATGCACACAAAGATATGAGATATGACCAACATAGATATGCACACACAATGATATGAGATGTGACTAGCATAGCCGTGCAAACACAAGGATATGAGATGTGACATACACAGACATGCACACATAAAGATATGAGATATGACTAACATAAACATACACACAGAGATATGAGATATCACTAGCCCCAAACACAAAGATATGACACATGACTAACACAGATACACACTAAGATATGAGATATGACTAAACACATACACACCTAAAGATATGAGACATGATTAACACGGACACTCCAAGATATGAGATATGACTAACATGACACACAACAAGATATGAGCCATGGCCAGCACACACACACACACACACAAGCCAAGATATTAGCCTTGGCTAGCAATGAAACACACCAAGAAATGAACCATGGCCAGCACACACACACACACACACACAAGCCAAGATATGACCCTTGGCTAGCAATGAAACACACCAAGAAATGAACCATGTCCAGCACATAAAGAAAATATCCAGTACACATTAAGGTATCCATATGTTTGGGTTTGTTGTAGTCGGCAGACTCTTCTTAACGTGGGAATCATCGACATACGAGACGCCGGCCCCCATGAACTGTTAACAGATATCGTCCAAACAGTTGTACGAAGATTTGAGAGTGCAGTCTGACCCGTAGAACGGTCCCTTGCATGAACAGATCCCGGTTGACTGTTCACAGGTGTCGTTGAAACAGTGGTCAGGACATTTGAGAGTGCAGTCTGGCCCGTAGTACGCTTCCTTGCGCGTACAGTCTGCTCTTTCTGTGTCACATATGATGTCACAGCCATCAGAACACGTCTGTTCGCACTGTAGCCCAAAATTACCATCAGGACAAGTGTCATCACAGGTATAGCCAGGATGTTTGCAATGTTGGCATTTTCCGGATTTTCCTCACATAAGGACCTGACACTAAGACAAGACTCGGAGCAGTCGTGTCCATAAATCCCATGTGAACAGTTGAAGTGACACGTACCGATGATGACGGTGCAGCCTTTGCTACTCCCACAACACACTGTACAAAACGACCAAGAATGCCCGTCCAGACAATTGGTGTCGGTAAATGTTTGCACCTCACACACCGTCAGTGCACTCTCGTCCCCCGAAAAGGTCGATGAGAACTCAAACTTACTGTGTGCCATTGTCGCTTGTAGACTACACTAGTGTTCACATAAATATTTGAGTATGATATATCATTATACTGGAACACTACACCGCCACTGTCAGAGAAAGCCTTGGGAGTGTCATTCTTTACCCGAATCATAGCGCTAGCTCGATGATAAATTCGAATGGTGTGAGTCTTCTGGGACGTGTCAAAGTTCAGATACCTGTAAACAGAATTGGTTCCAATTCTCAATTGTGTGTGTGTGCAGTCATTGTCATAAAGATTGGTCTTTGTTTTGCCATTAACTGCGGCCTCTGGTCCACACCCGTCCACTGTATTAACAAGCATTAAGTGTGTCGGTCTGGTTTGCGTTCTGTTTGAGAGCCACATTCCGACCCCCGCCAATGTAGATGGAGCAGATATTTGCAACTATCGCCCCTTCAATCCGTAACATGTTGATTAGACCATGAAACTGTCCGGATCTGTAGGTCCAGATCCCTAGGCGTATTTGCAAACTAGATCAAAGTACTGACACTGGGGTCCGAAACGTTCTCCCCGACAACTGTCACCGTTTGTGCATGTCCCTGTAGCCCTGTCACAAACTGAGCGATTTTAGCAGTGACACTGCAACACACAATTTGCTCCAAACCAACCGTCTACACTAGTTAGGTAGTTAGGTCATTAGCTTCCAATGTCGCAAACAAAGCCAGCAGATTAAAGACTTTATCTACAACGGTGGTTAACGAAATGTGCACAAACAATTATTTCAAACCCGTGGTTACAATTCTAACAATCCGCCAACTCGCTGTGACAACAGACAGCGCGATCTTCAAGATCAGCATTGTATACACCACGACTAGAACTCGGACGAACTTCCATCTTGGTGCGTCCCATGACGTCATGTACAATGTGCCGTTTGAAAAGTAACAGTCACCCGGTCTAGGGACACAGAGATCACCAGTTATTATTTAACTATTTTTAAAAATCTTTAATTTTGAACCAAGTCATTCTTGATATCATTGCCATAAAACTCCAGTTCTGTTTCCCATAAACCTTGCCAGACTTCTAACTTACTACATTCTCGAGTTCCTTATTTGTAAAAAAAAACAACTTTAGTCGGCAGGGAACTAGGATAATCTGAATGATTGTCACGCTCACATTCAGTGACAGTGCACAAATTATTCTCTACCATTAAGAATTCACGACTGTCTCGTACACCATGCATTCTAGAATTGTTAATCTCTAAAAGCATTCACTTCTAGAATTGTTAGTCTCTTACAGTATGCATTTCTAGAATTGTTAATCTCTACAGCGCGCATTTCTAGAATTGTTAATCTCTTATAGCATGCATTTCTAGAATTGTTAATCTCTTACATCATGCATTTCTAGAATTGTTAATCTCTTACAGTATGCTTTTCTAGAATTGTTAATCTCTTACAGCATGTATTTCTATAATTGTTAATCTCTTACAGCATGCAATTCTAGAATTGTTAATCTCCTACAGCCTGCATTTCAATAATTATTGATCTCTTACAAAAACACCTTTTTCAGTCTCATGAAAACAACCCAGCACCCTTCTCTCAACATTAGAAAAGGAGCCGCGATAGCTCAGTTTTTAGTGAACTGGACTACAAAGGACGAGAGGTCGAGTTCGATCTTAATCGACGGCTTCCAGGTTCACCCAGCCTTAAATGGGTACCGGATTTTTTTTTTTTTTTTTTTTGGGGGGGGGGTGAATTAAAGCGGCACGGGCGTAATACTGATCACATTATCCCAAAAAATCATGGCCAAGATGCAGAGATATTGGAATGCAAGGAAAAGGAGATGCTAAAACTGTATACAAACAAACTGAAGAATTAACAGGAAGAAAAACGAAATAAAAATTTGGATGTTTAAGATCAAAGGAAGGAGAACTTTTGATTGAACAAGAAAGCATAAGGATACGATGGACAGAATACATTAAAGATCTTTATAATGATGAGCGAACAGAAGTAAATATTAAAGATAATGGAGAAGGACCAGAAATACTCTAAGAAGAAGTGAAAGACGCCTTACGCAATATGACTGCAGGCAAAGCTCCTGGACCAGATAATATAACTAAAGAAGAAATTGAAGTCATGGGTGATTTTGGAATAGAAATAATAACCAAAATATTGAATGCTATCTACAACACCGAATATATACCCGACAACCTGCTCAAATCAATATTCATAGCCCTACCAAAGAAATCTGGTGCGATTGAATGTAATGATCATCGCACAATAAGCGTTATGGGGCACATGACTAAGATATTACTAAGAATCATCATGCGAAGAGTGCGAAATAAAATCAGTCCCGAAATTAGTGATGAACAGTGAGGTTTTGTTAGAAATAAAGGAACAAGCAATGTCATTTACATCATAAGATCTTTAGTAGAAAGAGATTGTTTGAAACCTTGACACTTGTCCATCCGAAAAAAAAGAATCCGTCGCATCTGAGAGTTGAATCCAGATTCTTCAGATCAAGAGGCGGCGAGCACATTAACCATTCAGTCGTAGAGGTCTCTATATTGTGGGGCTAGGGAAAAAAACAACGCCTAGTAACTGAACATGAAAACTTCTTGTCAATAGCGGCCACTACTCAAACATCGCGGTTTAACTTGTGAACAGGATAAAGGAAAATAGTAAATGTGTGTTTCATGCTTTTAATCATCGGTCTTTTATTTATAGTTTGTGACTGCATTGTTTTTCATTGTGAAACAAACAATAAAGCCTTAAAACAATGAAAAAATAAAAGAGAAGTACTAAGCACAATTAAAACAAGACAAATTAGATTTATGTGGCATGTTAAAAGACACAGCAGCCTATTAAAGGTAATCTTGGAAGGAGAAATACTAGAAAAAGAGGCATCGACACACACAAAAAAACTGGCATGAACGAGTAATACAATGGAAAAGTCAGACTATGACAATATGCACTATCAAAGCTAGAGACAGCGGAATGGCGGTCATTCGATGTGAGGACGGCACTCAGTGACGATGATTATTTTATTTATCATAAGAAACAGTACTCCATTTCCTGTAGCCATCACAAAGGACAGAGAAAGCAGTCAACTAAACCCGATGGTCACTAAGGCAAAGTGTCGGCCCTGTGTTTTAGAACTTTCTTAGAGTGACGTAATCATTTATGTACATTTGTGTGTTATTTGGCTTGTGCTGAGCTCGTGATTTGTAATGGTTCATTTTGGAGAAAGTGTGCTTTCTCACAGGTTTTGGAGACAGGTGTGCTTTCGATTTGACTCAAGTAGTTTGACAATGGGTATTCTGGCTGTGTCTAAATCGTTGGAATGGCTTGAGACACAAACTTATACACATGCGTGTATCCTCGGTTACCCAATGAAAATGCGCAGGAAGATCGAGTCTAGCTGGGGTCGACGGCAGTAGTTAGAGCCTCTGGAGAGGTCTCTTTTCGCTAAAATCTGCTTCATTTTCTTATCGGGGCAGTGTTTATGAGCTTGCTAACAGGCGAGCCCAGTTTAGCTGATATTAAGCGTGAATAGGCCATGGACCGCATTGACATTCTGAATGCCCTCAGGGATGACGGGTAAAAAAGCAATCTTAACGATTGATTCAATATCCACAGCCATGAACAGACTTCATTAATATCATTTCAAGATGGGAGTTGACAGACGGGAGCTCTACGCCAGAAAATGTGTCAACCAACACAACACCGGTGTCGTTAGCCTCAGCGCGATAATTAAGTGATCTACTTTGAATTAGATCTGATCACTTAAAGACTTTTTCGATGTTCAATGAAGATGACCTGTCGAGTAAACTAATCTAAATATTAAAATTACTAGAATCCCAAAAACCACAGAGGGTATATGGATAAATACCATCCTCGAAATGAATAAGGAAAAAAATGAAAAGAGCTATGACACGCCATGTGGCATATAGGGAATATGGTCATAGTGCCCATCATTTTCATAGACCTTCGAGACATGATTTGTGGGATAACGGTCAGTATTACGCCCGTGCCGCTTTACTTTCATAGAAAAAAAAAAAATTCGATACCCATTTAACTCTGGGTGAACCCGGATGACGTCGATCAATATCGAACCCGACCTCTTGACCTTTGTAATCCAGTTCACTAACCACTGAACTAACGCGCGGCTCCCTAAATGTGTAAGGCGATAGTATTAATAATTACATTGGTACGACCACACATCAGGGCCGATGTTTAATGCGAGTATGATCCATGAACATTAACGTCCGATTTACAGCCAAAAGAAAACCAGTTACTTGAGATCAAATGCAATGACAGGTACAAGTAATTGTATATTTAGGACTCACTAACAGCATAGAGGTACTGGACACGAACAAATTCATAATTAGTCAATGCTAGTACATGTATATATATATAGTAGTAGTAGCCTCCGTCAGTCATAGTTAACTATGGATTTTTCAGCGCCCCTAGAAATGTTATTTTTTTCTTTTCTTTTCTTTCGCCGTGTATTCTCTTTCTCTATGAATCTGTCTGCTTCTTCTTTGAGGTGAACCTTTAGAGTGTGTTTCCAGAGATTGCGGTCTGCAGCTATGTCTTCCCATGCTGCAGGGTTTATGTTCAGAATCTTCATGTCACGTTTACACACATCTACAAATCAAAGTTTTGGGCGCCCCCAGTTCTTTTACCATATGCCAGTTGTCCGTAGATTATATCTTTTGGTACGCGGCCATCTTTCATACGGTGTACATGGCCAAGCCAGCGTAATCATACATATACAGTTGTGGGTGTGTGTGTTTGTGTATGTGATTAGATGCAGATCACTGAGGCAAAAGACAAAATTAGAGTCATCAGCCCCTTCCTGAAGTTGAGAGACCTGTTCATAGTAGAAAGGTGTTATGACAAAATGCAGGTCTTGTGTAAAGTGTGAAACTAAATAACAAAGATTATCGGGTGCGGAGAGTCCAACATTGCTGCCACATATGCCGTCTTCGACTCAAAAGGACAACAGATAGATCAGTCTCCAAGTCAGATCTACTAGTCTCGTAATCGTAATTGTCATTTACACATAACCTGTAAATCACCAGACTGGTAAAATCTGTAAGACCTACTGGATCACATTCCCGAGTCGTCTGAGAAGTATGGACTGCATAGTGTAAATATCTATCTTTCGTTCGCCTGAAGGATTATCGATATCCTTAATGTTGTTTCTCGTAAAATTTTACTGGCTATTTTTCTTGTATCCAATAGTTTGGTTTATATGGTTGTATTTATTGGACAAAGGTACGTGTGCATGACACATACAATAAGTGGATTCTGTAGAAATGTGGTTTTACAGAAGAATGTTGAGAACACCATAGACAGCTAAGAAGCGTCATGAAAACGTTCTGAATGAGGCCAAAGCAAAAAGAGAGCTAATCTCCAATATTAGGAAGACACACTCATTTTTTGGCCATGTAATGAGTAGATAACAGCTGGAATATAGTGTAACAACTGGGAAAATTGAGGGACAAAGAAATAGAGGGAAGCAAAGAGAAAAGATACCAGACAGCTTACGAGAATGGCTTGGCAGAAGGTCAACAACAGAAATGATAAATAACTGTCGAGATCGAAAGTTCTGGAGATACATGATCACCTACGCCAGCAGGCCCGATATTTGATGATGATAATGATGATATATATTCATATTTATGTAAATAATTCGTATACTTGTCATTATTCGTTTGCCTTCACATAGGTAAAGAACATTATTACACCAACTAGGACGACTGTTATCACTATTTTCGTGTTCATCGTCTTCTTCTCAACATCTACCCCTGTGTACATCGTCAACAGGTTGGACATAATATTTTCTTCAAAAAGAAACAGAACTCTCTTAGGTCTTGTTTCTACGAAAGACCGAGAGCACGTCGAGTTGTTTTCTTTTGCCATCAACAATTTTTTTCATCCCGTTTGGAACATTTGTAATAATTCTTGTCTGTACCTTAATTCTCTCATTTAAACTAAGAATATCTACGGAATGGAGAAAATTAACCATCTCGACCAATCAGGTTGACAGAATTACCAGCCGCAGTCAGAAGGCATCTAAAATGGTTATTATGATTTCAATATTGTTTATTGTTTGTTATATCCCAGTTACAATCATGGTGTTAGCTATAGGTCTGGTGCCTGAAATGTCGTTAAATAGAAAGTATTTTCCTTTATCATTAATCATTTCTAGTTTCGCCTACATAATGGAAAGTATCAATTCGTCAATGAATATCTTCATATATTACAATATGAGCAGCAAATACAGAGACATCTTCTTAAAAGTTGTTAATAATGTCAGCATTTATAGACAATCACGGAATTCATATGATTAAAAGTTATATACTTTCCTCTACTTGCCCTCGGATTATCCTAATCGCACACCGAACAAATGCCCAAAGCTTTATTCTCATCTCCCCAGCTAAGTCCATAGCCAGAAAAAATAAACTGGTTTACTTCCCCTTACTCATCATAACACACTTTAGTTTAGACAACTTCACTACGGACTAAAACATCCGGGAGCCGCACTAGGGTAGCAGAATCATGAACAGCTTCGACATCTTTTCTCCCCCTTATTTTTACACAGCCTTTATGACAAAAAAAACATGTTTATTTAGGCTAGCGGCACATTTCCTAACATATATATGCATGTATGTATGTATGTACAATATATATCAATATATATAGAAATATATATAGAGATGAGAAGAGAGTTCATCGATGCTATATAGAACCAATTCTGACCTATGGAAGCGAATCATGGACAATAGACAAACAATCCGGCTTGTTGCAGGAGCTTCTGAGTTAAGTGCTCTGTGCACACCGTGAGCTGTGTGTCTCATCCGTTTTGATCATGTTTTGATATTCCAATTTTTACGATGAATGATGATATCGTTTGACAGGGAACAGTTGGCTGTGTTCACTTTCTGCGCCGTTTCGCCTTATGTCTTTTTGCGTGTGCTGAGACTACTACGATGGTGGCTACAGTTACCTTTCTTTGTTTGGGAGATGAGATATTAAAACGGATGAATACGCTGGCACGGGCGGGTGAACAATTATGGATTTTAATTTGTTTGCAGTGATGCCGGGGCCTTCCATGACCAAAAAACCAAATAACCAATGAAAAAACGATTAGAGGCCACATAGGATTTCTCAGAAGAATGTTCCTTGAAAGTTCCCTAGACAGCTAAAAAGACTAATGAGGAAGTTCTCAAAGAGGCCAACACAAAAAGGGAGCTCTTAAAAAACATCATAAAGAAGCAATCAACATTTTTTGGGCACATCATGAGAAGAGGAAAGTTGGAATACTTGGTTACAAATGGCAAAATAAAAGGAAAGAGAGATCGCGGACGACAAAGAGAGAAAATATTGAATAGCTTGGTGTCATGGCATGGAAAACAGTCAACAACAGAACTCATACGATGCATTGTAGATAGAAGATTGTGGAAGGACATGATCGCCAACGCCAACAGGTATGGCACATTATGATGGTGATATAAATATATATAGATATACATATATATAGTGTATGACCCTTTTCGTCCTGTCAGAGGGTTAGGGGGTGGGGGGGGGCTTTTGTGCGTCTTTAATATTTTAAATAATAGTTACTATATATTTTGTTAAAATTGTATTACACTTAGTCGTATTACAATTTCATACACAAACATGGAATAATAAATAAAATCTTAGGACACTTCCATCAAGTAAGAAGTATTTTAAACTTAAATTAATATTTAAATATAAAAACATATTTGCATTTTAATAGCTATGTGAACTAACTTTAACACTTTAAAAGAACGATATTTAGTTACAGTAGGTATTATGTGTTTTTGCAACATATATGCAATTATCATCAGCAACTTCGTAATATTGAAATGAGTATTCTTCATGGATTTCAATAATGCAAACTGAAACAAGTAATTAACGTAAGTTTTTTTGAACTGAAAATCATACAATTGTTAACGTCAGTATTCATTGTTACAATTATATTGTTCTGCAGCAAGCCAGAACTTGTTAATAAACTCACTTATTGTATGAATCACTGAGCTTGTTTGATTATCAGTCTCTGTGTAAAGGTCTAGTCATGGTAATGTCTAAACTGTCTCTAACGGCGTGCTTGTTATAGTCCACTCTATTTACACATACACAATCTAAGTTTGTTTAGTTTAGTCGACATATTATCTTCGTTCCATAAAAGACAACTCCATAGTGCTCAAATCCCCACTTCAGCACTAACTTGTGAGCACTCTAGATAGATCGACTGATTCAATTGTATACTAGATTTTTAAAGAAGCTCTTTGGTTCACTCAGCCACTAAGTAAAATAGAGATTTGATTTTACGTAATTGGAATGTCGACGATTTTCTCCAAAGCAATGGGGTTCGTTCATGCTTTACAATGACGTACATACATACATAAATATGTATTTGTGTGTATGTATGCATAAGTGTGTATGTATGAGTTTATATATGTATGTGTGCATGTATGAACGTATATATATATATATATATATATATATATATGCGTATATGTATAAATTTATAAATGTATACAAGTATATATTTATATATATGAATGTATTCATGTATGTACATATGGACGTATGTGTGTATTAATGCTTGCTAACCTGTATGTTTGATTTGAACGGCCATTATATCTGTGTTGGAGACAGAATGCAAGGCTGGAACATTAATTACCAATCATTCACACAAACTACGAGTAATAAAATATGTTTTGTGTTGAAGATACTGACTGTACACCACACGGATGGCGAGTAATAACACTGTAAAGAACTGCAGAGTATGCTAATTATACGATAATGACTTCATTATGATAATACAAATCAGACAGCATATCCTGTTTGTAAGAATGGTAATTTTATTGTGTCACTTTTGATTTTTAACCTCATTTCGTGTAGTCACAATATCTTCATTTTTTTCTATAGTGATTAAGCATTTTCTACCAACTATAAGTAATGCCAGTTGCATGCTGTCCTTGTGTTACATATGTTATCATTGTGGTTGCTTTCACACTTCCACTAAAATGAAGAGTCCTCTTGGATAGTCCATGCTCAACGATACCGACGCACGTTATCCCACTTCGACGTCCAACCTTCAAAGGACACAACGAGGACATAATTGCGTTGTGTTGCAGTAAAACTGTGTTATTTGCAGCTTTCGGCCCAATACATCCGAAAAGACATCCCAACTCACAATCTCCATACCGGTTTCTCTGGCACTACGTTATACAAAGAGTATATCATTTCCTGTGTTCGTTTTTGAGATTCACTATTCGCAGTAATGTATTTCCGGAAAGGATTGCGTTTCATGTGCTACCCAACATGGTGGTGTCCTTTCTGTGAAGGAAGTGTGATTCCATGCTGTGTGCTTCTGAATGAAGAAAATGAAAAGCTCACGGTGTATTCGCGTGCCGATGAGCTCAATGACTGTGGTTGGCCAATCAATAACGTGAAAACGGATTCTGGACCGTGCGATCGAGTGAGTGCACGTGAGTGGAGACCATCCTCAGCCATCGACTCTAAGCGACAAAATCAACAATGACGACATTCAGATGAAGCCTAAAAACATCCAACAAGGAAAACAAAAACGGCAAACGAGCAAGAATTGCCAGAAACGTTTGAAGTGAGAAAAAACATGTGCGGCGCCGATATAATGATTTTGCAAGAAACACTTTTTTGTTATAGGATAATTTTGGTTAATGCTCCTTTAATTTCACTGTTTCTACAATATACGACATCGTGCACATGCGTTAAATGTGTGAAACAACATGATTGCAGCTCATGTTGATATGTGGGACATTGAGGAATATTTATATGCGGTTATGTTGCAGGCCCCATTCCTTTCGTCAATGTAAATGTGCATGCATCTAATGGGAAAGTAGGCACACAATAATGGCACCATTTCTTCGAGTTCCTAGTTCGTTCTCTGGAAGAAATAGAGAGCGTACTGGTATCGGCCGATTTAGTGTGCTTGAATAATAGAAGGGCAACCAGAATGGCCACTCGAGCTGGGAACTCTGATAATGTCATAGACCTGGAGCTGGTGTTTTCCACCTTCCTACCGTTATCCATGTGTCTTCCTAATTTAAAGAGCAAGAAATAGATTCCCCAGAAAAGCAAGCTCAACGTATTCCACTATGAGTGCACCAGGTCGTCATTAGTAAATCACACATAGGAAACAGGACGTCAATCGCAGGAGGATGGACATATTGACGTAGCCGCCCTGGTGGAATAGTTTATTTTCCTTTGGATGTTTCATTACTAGTTAGCGCTATGTGGGATTAGCTTCATTTATTTACATATCTGTGTGTGCGTGTTGTTTGTTTGTTCCTGCTGAAGGCCTATTGAGCCGAAACGTCGTTAAAATCTGTGTCGTCTATCAATCAGGTAAAGCTTTTACCATACCATATTTTCTTTTTTTTTCAATTCTCCCTGGAAAATAGAAGTCGAGGACGTTTGACGGAACAAGACACAAATGGCCAAGACATTGCAGAAAGCCATGAGAACATAACAAGGCACAACACAACACAGATGCATACCAGACTTCCAGAGCACAGGCAGATATAGTATAAATCTGATGAGAGCAAAGGGAAGGCCCTGCTTGTCTGCTACATTGAGCAGACTGACCAAACAAATAGGCTATCAGAATGAGGATACGAGGGTCATTATCAGAACAGTCTGAGGATGTAATGCTGGGAGAAGAGCTCACAATCACAATCGATACCATTCGCACAACACTTAAAAGGTTAAACTACATTGCTCTTGGTCCAGATGGTGTTCGGTACGATGACATAGGCGATTTAGCTGACGACGACTTGGAGGACCTGGCTAAAGACTTTAATTTCAGCATTCAGAGTGGCCAGATTAAGGTGGAGTGGCTACACAGCTACTCACTACCTCTACCGCAGCCAAACAAAGGCCCTCTCTCAGATCAGTGACAAAAGAATCATAACGATGCAGAACAGTGCGGGGGCAAACTGCTAGAGAAAATACTTCACCGTGTACTCACCTGTCACCTTGAGCCGATATGCGCATTCACACCCATACTCGAAGCTTATAGATATAAGAAAGAGACATAGAGACAGCTATAGATCTGGAGGATGCATACAACAGGGTACCTTTTGAATACCTCATGCACAGGCTCTTCAAACTGGCGTGCACCACTTCCTCATTATAGCTTGTTTCATAAGTCGTGCCCAACTTTTAAAATCAATATCTTTTAAACCGCTTTTTGTAATTTTTTCAAAATTTGCATGTAAAGTTATAATGATTAGAACCCAACAGGGAATTAATTTCATTAAAAACAAACATTTGGTTATTATTATTGCTTATTTGATTTATATAAATTTATAACGACCCATTGATGTAGTCAAAACTTAGTGTTTACAGTATTTAAGTTAAAAATAGCGATTACAAATCTATACACGGTCAAATTTACGATTTTGCACGCTTTAAACGTGAGCTGTCTGACACAATTAGACACTTTTAGAAAACACGAGGCATTGTGTGTTCCATTTCCGTTCTTTCATAGGTGTTGACGTGGAACGCTAACATTTATCATGAGTCTTAAAATGAAATTCTGCAGTTTACAAAACATCGCAATAAAAATGTATGACTATTTTTGCAAAGAGGCTAAACGAGGAAGATTATTTCATTCTTTAGAAAACCCTGAGAATAGGACAAGACACATTTTGGATTTATCGAAACGGTCATTTAATCGCTGGATTCAAGCACGTGACCGTCAATGTTCCAAATATACAAAATCACAAGGAAGAGCAAAAATGTTGGATAATTTCGACAGTGAACTTATTAGAAGTGAAATTCGCAAAATGTTGGGTATGAATGAAACTGTTACAATAAGAAAATTAAAAGTATCGCTGAAAAAGAACAACAGTATTGAAATATCAAAGTCTACATTATGGAGGAATGTGAGAGCTGCAGGCTTTACATTCAGAAAGTATCCCAATGGACGAAACATCATCTGTGAGAAGCCACATATAGTAGTCATGAGAAGCAAGTACTTACGTGAAGTAAAAGAGGTGCGCAAGCAAGGTTATGATATTGTGTACTTGGATGAAACATGGATCAATGCTCACCACACTAACCAAAGGGAATGGCAGTCATCAGATGGAAAGATTAAGAGATTAATACCTAGCAGCAAAGGACAGCGCTTGATAATTGCTCATGCAGGTAGTCGACAACATGGACTAATACAGAATGCAGAGCTCATTTTTCTTTCAAAATCCATAGACAATCGGGATTATCACTCTGAGATGAATGGTCACATATTTAGACATTGGATTGAAAATTCTGTTCTCCCAGCACTAGATCGACCATCTTGCCTAATAATGGACAATGCAGCGTACCACAACATTGTTGCACTTGAAGATAAAGTCCCGACGTCATCCAGTACAAAAGATGCTATTAAGATATGGCTCACAAAGGAGCACATACAATTTAATAACATGTACTTAAAACCTGAATTACTATCTCTAGTAAAGCAAAAACAGAGGACAAAGATTTTTCAAATAGATAAGATCACCAAGAGCACGGTCATATAAGTTTGAGGCTGCCACCTTACCATGCTCATATAAATCCAATAGAACTAATCTGGGCAAAATTAAAAGGACAAGTGGCAGATGAAAATACAACATTCAAAATATGCGATGTAAAGATTCTTGCTAATCTCGGTTTATTAAAAATAGACAAAGATTATTGGGCTAAATGTGAAGACCACGTCTTAAAACAGGAAGAGGAATATTGGAAAAATGATGGTTTGTGGAATGTTCAACCCCAAACAGTTATTAATCTTTTAGACTCGTCTGATTCAGAATGAAAATATATAGCCCCCACAATGTTGGCCCCTATATTACCTTAAATTAGTTCAACAAACGGTCCTTTTCAGGACCACACAACTATGAAAATTGGACATACAGCTATACCTTGATATTATTATCGTCCGTCCTCGAACTGAGCAGACAATAATTCTCCTGGTGTTTTGTTTTATCCAGTTATTTCCCCATTACGGCCACGCCTTTACCTAGTGAAAATTAATCGTAGACCAGCAACTACGGTAATATCTATTCTTTAGGGCTTCACAATTTACAATTTTGACAAAGATCAAAGAAGTATCGCCGCTTTAAGAAAACTGCAGCTGCAAGATATTTGTTAAATATACATTTAAAGGGTCTTTTGCATTCTAATAACATTTGGAAAATTTCAAAAGTATTTAACAAACGGTTAGAGAGTAATAGCGTTTTGAAGTTGGGCATATGTTTTGAAACGAGCTATAGATGGATTGCTGTAGCTATTTTAGAAGAAGGTGATACTCGATGTGGAAGTTGGTCTTCCGAGCCAACATCTATTTGTTCGGGGCTGCCACAAGGCTCACCATTGTCACCAGTTCTTTTCAACTTGTAAACAATAACGATTAGGGAATACAAGCTGGATAGAAGGGGAATAACTATGACTTTTGCTGATGGCATTCTGGTAAATCGACAGGGAGGAGGCAGACGAAAAACCGCCTCCACACTCCAAAACGAAGTTGATCGCATCTCTTCCTGGTGTGAAATATGAGGTGCATTCGAAGCCGACACCCTGGAATCTATTTCTCTGTTTTTCGCCATGTTATATTGTTGTCCTTCCGTGTTATTATATATAAACTACGAAACACAAATCTTCACTGTTGTTGCATTATGAAGTACGGACGCAGAAGTAGCATCGCTGGACATTTAGCTTTTATGATATTTTGTGTGAACGTACTGGGCATGTCATTTCCGTAGTCCTGGACAGCCAAAGGCCTAACTGAGTTACTTACTCGGCATTTGTACTAGGGACATTCGAGTTTATCAATAAATAAAAACAGAGGAAACACAGATTTAGTCCGAAAATGTCATGTGGTAAAACTACACGTCGGTTTAAGGAGAGTGGTGTAACTTGCTTGACAGTAATGTGTATTACCAGATAGCTAGATGAACGATTTTCACACATGCGTTGCGGCTTTGTTTGGTATACATGTATACACAATTATGCCATGATTGATGATTTCACAACTGCTATATAAAATATAATAATATATCCCGACTTATTGTCCCGTATAACCTACTTCACTAACCACTAGTAACAGCTGACTTTAAAAGTTGTATTTATTATTACGTTTATGTATAAATTAGAGGTTATGTTGAAATGTGGTTTTACAGAAGGATATTGAGAGTACTATGAACAGCTAAGAAGAGTAATGAAAATGTTTCTGAGAGAGGTCAAAGCAAAAAGAGAGCTAATTTCCAATATTGGGAAGAAACAATCATCATTTTTTGGCCATGTAATGAGAAGAGAACAACTGAAATATATTGTAACAACTGGAAACACTGGGGGACTAAGAGATAGAGAGAAGCAAAGAGAAAAAAATAACAGACAGCTTAAGAGAATGGCTTGGCAGAAGGTCAACAACTGAAATGATAAATTGCTGCCGAGATCGAAAGATGTGGAGAGACATGGTCACTACGCCAGTAGGGCCGGCACTTGATGATGATGATAAATAGAGGAACAAGATGTGGCTACTTGTGGTCGTTTTTGATGAATAGATGATTGTCAGCCTTAGATGTTAATAAATCTTAAACACAGATGAGTGTATATCTTATGTTGAAAGCTAAACTGTTGTTTGTAACGCTCAATATTTTGAGTCTATGTATCCTTGTGAATAAGGAGCAGAATGTTCTCGACATAATTTTATGGACAAAAAAAACAATATATTTGATGGTGAAATAATCGATCATTGGACTAACTACCTAAACAAAGATATCTTTTTACTTTTTCTGCTAGCTCTCTTAGAACGGTCTATGTGGAAAAAGATTGAGTTACAGATTTTGGACTCTCTGCAGTCTCCCATGTGGTGAGATTGTATGATGTAAATAATATATCTTTGCACAATTAATTAGCATTTCAAAGTCCCAAGCTTCCCCACCAGCAACAATGAGAACTGGGAAATTTAATTAATCGTCACATCATTAATGTCTTAAAATTACAACTTCGAATCGACCAGATGTCATCAAAAAATCATATCAACAACATGACATCAAGAAACAAAATAATAAACATTATATATAAAATACATTTTGTTTGTTTATTTTTGTTCTTCTCTTTGGTTCTCCGCTAGCATCGTCTTGCTCTAGTATCGAGAGTGTTTCTAGTATATCGCCTGCCACTTTTTTTATTGCTGACCCATTTTGGATAGATATACTACTGATTATACAAGAATGAATTCTATAAAATACACAATAACAGAGAACTAAGAGAGACTAAGATATTTATTTGCATTTACTCCGAGACAAAATGGCTACAACATATACGAGTTCTAACTAAATGGCAGAAAACAATTAAATCGATGTCTAGTAAATAAATGCACACGTTTACAGACTGACCAAAAAGATAAAAAGTGATATGAGACATTTAAATGAAGCAATATTTTCTTAAACAATAGGTTATTTAACATTTAGTAGTAGTAGTAACATTACGCCATAATGACTCAAAAAGACACTAATATGATTTTAATTTGATCGTATACCATCAAAATAATATCTGCACACGGGATTCCTACAGATCATTACATGCAAAGAACAGAACTGATGTCGATAAACAAGGTTAACTTTAGTGCATTTAACTTTGTGCAATTTTAATTACTTCGTGTCCATTGAGTTATTACTGAGTGATTACAGTATATGGTAAAGTAGAGGCTCCCTCCACACCTTGTTAGTGGTATGTCAGTGACCATATGTTTCCTTGACCATCGCACAACTTTGCGTCATGTGGTCACCATCACGTCAGGCCGTCTTTTCTTGATGAAAAATAAAAAACACTGGTACCAATTTTTAGAGGTTGGTTGAATCTGAGAATCGAAACTGGATTGTTCTTATCATAAAGGGAGCACTCCAACAACTCACTGTCAATGAGAGTATATAGTACATACTTAAATTATCACACAGGGACTTCGATTATACGCGTTTATTTACCGTTTTATTCTAAAATATTTACTTGTCAGTTTGTTATTTTACGTTATTTTCGATTCAACCGTTTTCTTTATAAAGTTATTCAACAGTTAATTTTCATTGCTATTCATACATGTTATATTATTTTTAGACATTTTCAAGAATTTTCAAGAACATTGAATGTAATTTGAATCTTTCTACCGGTATTTATGATTCTCTAAATAGTGCATGTCACTAGTATGACTAATTATATAATTGCTTTCTTAATTTCACATATTTGCGTAAATAATATAGACGGAAATTATTCTGCAGTAGCTATTACAACATTCAAAATGTTTTATAATTATATCATAGTATACACTTATAATTTCTTTAAACATTATACAATTCTAACTTTTTATTCGTTATTCCATTAGCCCCTAACATGTAATGTGACAATTAAATTATGTTCATTATGTGACATTAACAACACTCCTCTAATGACAAATATGTAATGTTACAAATTCAGACGCTGTTTTAAAAAAAATAATATACGAAACCGCCTTAGAGCATATTATTTCTGGCAATTAAATAATGATATTTAATAAAACCTCATGATGTGATATTGTCTAAGACGTTAACGAGATGTATGCAAGTCACATCAACTCATTTAATCGTTACCTTGAAATTTTATAATAGACAATGATGGAATTGAATGTCATGAAGTAGCTTGCATTGTTGAAGTTGTACTTCGATAACATGTCGTCAGATATCGGTATTAGCGACCAGGCGATACTCATTTATAATTCTTGTGTGTTCGGTGCTGTGTGTCAAATAATCAACATCTTCGGTATAGTTACAAACATTATCAACATCACCTGTTTTACAAAACAGGGATTTCAAGAATCTGTGAACATTAGCTTGTTAGGTACTAAATGATGCGGTTCATAAAGATTACTTTTGCTATGCTCATGTTTACGTTATAGTGCACACATAAATGACGTCTACCTATTGTAGTTCAATGTAACGATACAAATATGTAAAAAATTGTATAAGGGTAATTTATGAATAGACTTACAAAATATAATTGAAATAAACATCGTAAGCATTTGCACGCATTTTAAAAATAAAAATAAAAATGCAGAATACACAACATAACGTAACTGCCAGTACAAGTATACCTGTCTTTTACAACATTCCATCTCTAAAGTTTGTATTTGCAAATGTGTACTTATAATCATAGATTGTTTTATGTCTTTTCTCCCTATTTTCCTCTACATAATTTTCTGTAATTTTATCCTGTTGTCACAGTATATTACAATTCTCATTGCTTGACCTCAAAATCGTGATTGCTTCTTCATTATGTTGGTAATTGCTTACATTTTTGCATTCTACTTGAGGGAAATTTGCAATAACTTTTAACTCTATAATGTATTGTCTTATGTTTTCTGTAAAACCACATTTATGTAGTCTCAAATAATTCCTTGTCTTTTGTCTGATTGTCCATAATTCACTTCCATATACTCAGAGTGGATCTTCATTACATTGAAGAACTCGTGTACATGATTTGTTGTCAAAAAATTGTTTCCGTGTCGGTTTCCATTTTTGCATTGCTGCTTTGCCTAAGCGATTCTGCACTACACTTCTGTTGTACACTTATCATGGGTAATTCAAATTATAGCTGCCGTTTGAACTTGTTCATTGAATTGTTATAAAATTATACATTTAAGAAATGTGCATTTTCTTTGTTTTTATCATTGTTTCTGAGTTGGTTTTTTTTGGCGCTTTTGGAGTAAGACCTTTTATTTGTTGTCTTTCATGTCTCTCCACAACTTTCGATCTTGACACTTATTTATCATTTCCGTTGTTTACCTTACGCCAAGCCATTATCTTAAGTTGTCTGGTAACTTTTCTCTTTGCTCCCCACTATCTCTTCGTCCCCCTATTTTTCAAGTTGTTACAATATAATCTAGCTGTTCCCTTCTCATTACATGGTCAAAAAATGATAATTGTTTTTTCCTAATTTTGAAAATTATCTCTCGCTTTGCTTTGGCCCCTTTCAGAACGTTTTGGCTTTTTTTTTCTTAGCTGTCCATGGAATTCACAACATTCTTCTGTAAAACCACATTTCTACAGCCCCTAGTGATTTTCTTGTCCATAATTCACATTCATATGGTAATATCGGCTCTATAACATTTAAGAACTATTTTTCTTGTTTATATTGTCAAAAATGGATTGCACTGTATCTTCACCATTATTTGGAAAGCTGCTTTTGCTTCAGCCATTCTGCACCTCACCTCTGTTGTACATCTACCATCTGGAGTTAACAATGTTCCCAGATATTTAAATTCATTAACCTGTTAATATTGTTCCACTTGTTTTACACTGCGGTGATGACTTTTTCTTTATTGTTACCACCATTTCTGTCTTTATGCTATTAAGGCTGAGTCCATTATTTTTGTTTTCTTTCACTATAATGTATAACATATCTTGTAACTCATTTTCACTCTAAGCGATTAAGACTATATCATCAGCATACCTTAGATTATTTATATTAGGGAATCCGATTGTTATTCCAGGCTTGCCTCCCATGGATCTTAAAATAACCTCACTAAACATATTAAACAAATATGGTGACAGCTCTCAACCTTGCCTAATACCCTGTGTTTTTTTTGTTGAACCATTTTAGTTGTTGTATCACTATAATATAAATCATCTTCTAAACTATTTTCATTTTTAGCGGTTAAGAGTGTGTCATCAACACACCTCCAATCATTTAGATTAAGAATACCGACAAATATTCCTGGTATGTCCGACACGGACATTACTATAATCTCACTCGGATTAGAAAGCTGAGTTGATTGTACTCTCTCCGGTAAAACATATAGTTTTATCTGTTTAAACATTTATATTTTATTATCAATACAAGTGTTGATTTTTCTTGCAAAGACATATTCTTTATTATTATCATGACTTTGTTGTTCCCATTTATACTTTCTAAAATTAGTATTATTTGGCCTTAATTTTGATGTTTTACTTTGTCAGATGTCTTTTTAGCGATTTCTAAAATGAAAGTCCAAATATATTTTCACTTCTATAGCTCTTTCTCTGGACGTTCTTCTGATGTAACCGTAAAAAACGATGTTCCTGAAGTGGATCAATAATTTATGAGTTGATATTTTGTTCTTAATCTTCTAATAAGGAATTAATTTTAGGAATGGTATAACATCATTTCAGACTGTGCGAAAGCAAAACTTAGAAGATTGAAAACTCATGAAAAATTATAGAAAACCCTGTGGATCAGTGGGCCTGACTTGTTCATTCAGTGACCACGTGTGTTTGTCAAACATTGGTGGAATTAGCCACGAGAGAAGCTGCTCAACAAAAACAAAACCTCAAAAAATACACAATTGCCCCCACTAGACAGTCTGACAAGACGAAACGGGTCATTTTACCTTCTAATAATTAAAAGCAGGTTTTGTTATGTGACTCATACAATGATTGTATTATTATCATGAACTTCCCTGGTTCCAGTTTTCGTTGACTGAGATGCTCCCCTTCTGCGTTCAGCGGTTAAATGTGTTGTGTGGCTGGTTTATCCTGCGTCTTTCTGTCGGACACATCCGTCTTTGGTATCGGACAATTTCTAGTTGATTACTACTGCTCGGTAAACAACCATTGTGACTTACTCTTTTTGACATTTTAACTGACAATTGTTCCTTGACTTACACAAAGTGCACAGGCGACCTTTTGATTTGTTGCCGTTATCCGAGAGGACCAAACATTGTACCTTACTACTGAGACACTAGACCAGAGTAAAAACACACAAATCACGAATTCCAAGGAACAAATTTCCTCCACTGCCTACGGTGAGATTCTAACTTTTTTTTGCTACTAGAAATAAAAATAAATCTCGTCCCTAACACCTCGTGGCGACAGCTCAAGACATCCAAATTTTATTCTCGGGTCCTAAATGTCGATAAGCAGTTCCATAAATAGGAAGATGATCAAATAGTTTGTTTTAGCGGGATTCGAACTCGAGACAGTCCTTTATGTTGTTTTGAAAATCAAGTCCATGTCACAGACATAAATTAATTTTTTTAAATAGATGATATCTTATAATATAATTGTTCATTATAGGCAAAAAGATGTTTTCTTTCAAACCAAGGATTAGCAGTTTCTGATCTGGGCAGCCTTATCACGATGATT
Organism: Megaustenia siamemsis; assembly: GCA_032433765.1. NCBI lineage: Eukaryota > Metazoa > Mollusca > Gastropoda > Stylommatophora > Ariophantidae > Megaustenia > Megaustenia siamemsis. Next base: position 88,928,786 of record JAVIAB010000124.1, on the reverse strand, counting down.
TTGACCTGCCTTTTCTTGACTCCTGCATTCATGATGACGGATTTACCTTTTGATCCAGTTGACGTCACGTACATAACATCAGCAATGGCACATATGTCATTTACCAGAGTCAGTGGTTGTATCACAGCCTTGATTACGTTGGAGAGATGCTTGTGTATAACAGCTCCATTAAAGGTTGTATTTGCTAATAACCGATATGCTTTCTCCTTAAAATTGTAACGACTTTTAAAATATTTAAAACAATTTTAAAGCACAACAGTTACTGCATCAAATGTTATTCATTTTCTATTATATTTGATTGACATATTTCACACACATTCTCTCTGACATCTGAAATAACTGATGTTTTGTGACATTTGTACTAGTTAAAAGACCAATGTCTGTCCAATGTCATGCTAAGCCTTGGGAGTGCGAGCCGCATTCAAAGATCTTTATACGTAAAAGCAAACCCCGGAAATCAAAATGGTGCTGTCTAACAGTTGTCATGGAGAGAAGAAGTGACTATAGGAAAGTACCCAATAGAAAAAGCACTGCCAGGATGGGCTCAGCAGTGATAGTCGGCACCTGCTCTGGGAAAGGAAAAGTCCTAAGTCAAACCAAGAGCATAAAACGGAGTGTTTCAACCAGCTAGGAAGTTTATGTGAACAAACCAAGAGCATAAAACGGAGTGTTTCAACCAGCTAGGAAGTTTATGTGAACAAACCAAGAGCATAAAACGGAGTGTTTCAACCAGCTAGGAAGTTTATGTGAACAAATCAAGAGCATAAAACGGAGTGTTTCAACCAGCTAGGAAGTTTATGTGAACAAATCAAGAGCATAAAACGGAGTGTTTCAACCAGCTAGGAAGTTTATGTGAACAAATCAAGAGCATAAAACGGAGTGTTTCAACCAGCTAGGAAGTTTATGTGAACAAATCAAGAGCATAAAACGGAGTGTTTCAACCAGCTAGGAAGTTTATGTGAACAAATCAAGAGCATAAAACGGAGTGTTTCAACCAGCTAGGAAGTTTATGTGAACAAATCAAGAGCATAAAACGGAGTGTTTCAACCAGCTAGGAAGTTTATGTGAACAAATCAGGAGACAAACAAGTATGCCAGTACAGGCTTGCGACCAGTTCATCGTGGGTCATGACGTTGTTTCTATTCATCCTTCAAACAGAAATCCGAGTCAAAGTCAATTTCACATTTTGAACGGTCTTTTAAGCTGAAGATGACATTACGAAAATATGTATATAAAAGTAAAGTAAAGTACCCCCCGTCACGCCAAGTGGCGTATAGGGAAATATGGTGTTAGTGACCCTATATTTTACAGACCTTCAGCACATGATTTTTGGGGTAATGTGGTCGGTATTACGCCCGTGCTGTTTTACTTTCCCAGAAAAAATCCGGTACCCATTTAAGGCTGGGTGGACCCGGAGCCGTCGGTTGGGATCGAACCCTACCCCTTGTCCGTAAAATATGTATATAACGAGTAAAAAAAAAAAAAAAAAGTAAAGAGTCCACGTCACACCAAGTGGCGTTTAGGAAAATATGGTGTTAGTGACCATACACATTACAGTCCTTCAGCACATGGATTTTAGGGTAATGTGGTCTGTATTACGCCCGTGTCGCTTTACTTTCCCAGAAAAAATCCGGTACCCATTATATGTATACAGTTTTATGTTTGTTTAGCTATTCACTAGCGAGTGCTATTATTCTAATTGTCTTTTTTTATAACAACTTGCATGTTTTACCACAATAATGATATAATTTAAATGTATTTGTTTTCTTTTCAGATCAAAAATATATTCACAAGAAAAAAGAGCAACCATCATCAATATTTGTGTATTTATAATCTTCTTCGTATCATCTACTCCGGTGTATGTTGTCAACAGACTGGACATGACGTTTTCCTTATTCAAAAATAAGACTCTTGTGGGCCTCATTTCTACAAAAGACCGAGAACACGTTGAGATGTTCACATTTGCCATCAACAATTTCTTTATCCCATTTGGAGCCTTCTCAATCATCGCTGTATGCTCCACAGTGCTCTCTTTTAAACTGCAGAGCTCAACAAAATGGAGAATGAAGACCGTGGTCTCACCAGGTGTTGGCAGAATCTCTAAAAGAAACGAGAAGGCAGCTAAAATGGTTATAATGATTTCCACTTTGTTTATTGTTTGTTTTATTCCTCTCACACTTGTCATGATTACAGTAGCCTTTGTGCCAGATGTGGGAATAGGCGGGAAATACGTGAAGTTTGGAACGATAGCAGCAGGGTTTGGCTACATAATGGAGAGCATAAACTCATCAATGAATATTTTCATTTACTATTACATGAGTAGTAATTATAGAGAGACACTTTTACAACTTGTGTTCCCCAGTAAACGACGAACTGTATAAATAACCTCGGTACAAGGCAGGAGACATTAAGCAACTACACAAATAGTCGTTGATAGACCAATGCCAATCGGCTTTGCACCAGTCTGTGGGACTGAAATAAATAGTCAGAAGAACTGGTAGAAAATTCAGCAACCGAAACATTTCTTTCTCTTCTTCTACTTTTGAACTCCAGGGGAAAATATCTTCAACAAACACTTTACATGCCGCCCTGTTTTGGTGCCATTGTTCTTCAATATCATGTCCATCTTCATTTCTGCTTCCGGCTGTCTTATTCAAGTATATTCTGCCATTCATCCTTGTCTCCTACTCTGGAGGTTTCCAAAAATAGACCTGTCATGAAATAGTCTTAATTGACTTCTGCGCAGTATGTCTCCAACGTCGTCGTCATTATCAGATCTCTTTGTCCACTGATATTTGACTTGTACTTTTCTATAATTCTAAATTTAACATTTTGATCCGCCATTTCCATCTATCTTTTCTGAGCAAGTATCTATTAATGGAAATATCTATCTTCGTGACTGTCCTTTTATCCATCCATATATATATATATATATATATATATATATATATATATATATATAAATCAGTTTGACTGCCTTAATACTCAAATTAAACATTAAAACACTCGTATCGCATTTGGTGTTTTATATCGATGAATAATTGTTACAATAAAAGTCTCAAAATAAAATAATAAAATTAGGATTAAAAGTTAGAGTAACACCAGTTCTGAGATTCGTCAAGAGATAACACATGTATTGGTTTGGGCATGGAACGCAAACACAGACAAATAGCATTCTACAAAAACAAGAAGAGGCCACAAATTAAGTTACCATCAGCAAGCCGTTGATTATTGATAGTCCTACTACAAAACTAACTATACTTCATTGTTATTTTAAAGCAACAATCATGACACTTTCCAAGAAAATATTGAGTAAGGTACACAATGTATTATCTAGAGTAAATAGGGATGCACTTTATAACAAAAGGAAATTATCGACAACTAAATGGGGGGTAAACAATATCGCTCTAATCATTTGTAAGAAAGGACATTTCTTTTGGTCTCACAGTCATTCCAGTTTAATTCCGAAAACATGTATATAGCTGCCTCGAGAAGATCATTATGGATGGCATGGTACCAGGTAGACAAGAGACACCACAAAGATGGTGGGTACAAGCTGCTACAGATAAACTTGCAATTTCTGGAACTGACACATTGTTTCCGGCGGATGAAGTCATGGAGAGCAAAGTTCAACAAGAGCAAGCTAGGCGATGGTGGTAACTAAATTCTGATACTGACATGTCATAAGTAGAGACTTTACAATTTCAAACAACAAATAGTGGTATTGCGTATAGTGGAATACCTAAACCTGTGTTTTTTCCTCGACAGACACGGCGTGTGAGATTTGGAAATTATGATCGTGTATACGAATGCCAATTTTCTTGTGTTATTGATTAATATACATCGTTTACTGTGTGTCAGTGTTGTTCTCTTTCATGTTGTGTGTGGCATAGACTAAAATACAAATGACTTCTGGTCATTATGGTGTTCCTTTTTGCGGTTTACTCGTGTTCCAAGTCCGCTTGTTGGCGGAACTACTTAGTTTAGTGCCCTGTGTAGACCGTGAGCTGTGTTTTTCATCCATATCGTGTTTCGATTACTTACGATGAATGATAATATTGAATAACGAAGGAACGTTTATCTGCGTTCACTTTTGGTGCGGCTTCGCTTCATGTCTTTTGTCGTGAGTGTAGCTGCTACGATGGGGACTGGAGCTGTCTGTTTTTTTTTTTGTTTGGAACCTTCAATGGGATTATATATTAATTCGGATTTTTTCACTGGAACGGACGGTTGAGAAATTATACATTTTAATTCGTTTGCAGGGATACCCTAGTCTCATCTAACTACGGCTGCAACTATGTTGTGTGTTTATAATATTGTTATCTTTATAATGCTTGCAAAAGATTTCCTTGTATGTAAAGATAATTTTGTTTTCTTTATTGTGCGGTTCGAAACAAAATAGAGAAGCTGATATGTAGAGCCATTAATAATTGCAGTAATGTTGAGACGTTATTCTTTAATTCTGCAGAATCGGCATAGCACACATACATTAGGACACATTCTTCAAAGGCAATTGTTTCCTTGTTATCGTGTTATTCAAATTAATAACTAATTAACTTAAATAGACAGCTGTCTTAACTTGAGAGTCTGGAATCCTACTCTGATTGAGCCTTGATCACAGATATATATATATATATATATATATATATATATATATATATATATATATATATATATAAAGAGAGAGAGAGAGAGAGAGAGAGAGAGAGAGAGAGAAATTAATGACTTTACTGAATTTGTTTTTATAATGCTTCTATATTTTTAAAACTTCACAACCCCATACCTGTAAATATTTATGAATTCCACATGATCTGCTCCAGAGAACATTATGAGGATAATATTTGTTAACAAATGACAAATGAATCCTTAAAAACAAAATTTTTAACACTTCCAAATACTTGAAATCAGTTAAAATCTAAGTTGTTATATGTGAAGTTTAAAAGCGTATGGGATTTAACAGAATAGATAATCAAGTGGGTTGTTTGTTTAGGAGAAAAGAAATGAAAAACATTTGTTACTAAATTTTTTAGCCTCTTGGATCTGGTGAGGTTCAGGATCCTACAAGTCTACTACTTCCAGCACACGCATGGTGACTGAGGCTGGTGACAGCTTCTGTCACATGGCTGGTTAAAATAAAAACAACACACGCGATCATCTTGACTGACCCAAATTGCCTGCTTCTCCGGAATAACAAGAAGACACTCCGCAGAAAGTGATTGCACCTACTCGACATGTTTTATGTTAACAGCCTGACTTGGATGTGTTGCCCAGGTAATGCGGGAATTCGTGGCTGTGAGATAGGCAACAGGTTGGATGCGGTCTGCCGTTGGTTGAAGAAACCTTAACTATAAATATGTGTGACATTGTGAGGACTTGAGATTGCTGGAACCGGAGCAGAGCAGAAATGAAATTTAAATCCGTAATGAAATCCGAATTTAAGACTAACGACTGAAGTGACAGTTCAGTGAGGATTAAATTGCAGGTCTAAATACTTAGTAACAACAGGAAAAATAGAAGACTGGAGAGACCGAGGAAGACAAAGCGACACTAAAAATGCTGAACAGTTTAATAATGGTACGGGAAAAGGATAAAGTTAAAACTTGTATACGGCGTAGGAGAGAGAGTTATGGATGAACAAGATATACAGACGACTCGGCATGGACTAAGCGTAAATGAACATAAAGCCCTCGATCGTTCATTCCACTAGAGAACCACCGTAAATAATATTATTGAAGCGGAAATCATATTTTTTGAACAATTAATATTTATAAAAATATTGTAAGCAATTAATTTAAAAAGTGGTATTTTGTGAGAATTTTACCTGAAAAAAAAACGAGAAATAAAACCAAGCTAAGTATTATTTTTAATACTTAGATGTAATAATCTTTCTTATTATCTGAATGAATGAAAAAATAAACCATAAGAAGACAATATGGAAGAGTTTTAATTCGAAAAAGAAAGCAATAGAAATTACAAAAATCCCCTCTTTTTATTTGTTTTTAAACACTCTCTTTAATGGCGTGAGGTTTTGTATTATAGATTATTATAATAGAACACCTGAAGGCAGAAGATAGAGTCCCAGTTATCGGCCACATATTGGAAAATGAACAACTCTGAACCTCAATGAACGTTTATTATTAACTCATGAGCAGCACAAACAGGTTTAGTATTGTCGAAATGTTTGCTTAAATCACAACTTGAAATAATAAGGCGAACTAGAAGATAATAACAAATACAGTAGTTAATGCAAATTGAAATCACAGAAGATGCCATTTTATTTCGAATGCTAAGAAGAATCGTTAAAACATTTTTTCAAATGTAGGGTTCACTGAAGATTTCAAATAGCTGTTAGAAAAAATAATCAATTTTATTAGTGAATCAAATATAAATGTTAGATATAGTATATGTTTAATGATGTACAAGAAAGGTTTTATATCTTCTCAATATTCCTATATGGTGCAGAAACATGGACATTAGACAAGAAAACAGAACAGAGAATTAAAGCCTTTGAAATGTGGATATATAGAAGAATAGGTAGAATTCGATGGAAGGATAAGAAAACAAGCGATGAAGTCTTAAACCAACTAAAAATGAAAAGAGAACTACTAAACACAATTCAAACAAGACAAATGCGATTTTTGGGCCATGTTAAAAGACACAACAGCCTACTAAAAGTAATCCTGGAGGGGAAAATACAAGGTAAAAGAGGCAGAGGCAGACCAAGACTAACATGGACGAGTAACATTAAAAGATGGACAAACCAGCCTATGACAACCTGCACCATCAAAGCAAGAGACACAGCAGAATGGCGCTCCATGGTAGCCAACCTTCGTTGCGGAGACGGCACTCGATGATGATGATGACAAGAAAGGATATTGTGACTGTGTGATCAAAGTAAACATTTAAAGCATATATTTCAGTGTTTACTATCATTTAAGGAAATTACAAAAGGATAACATGTATACGAAAAACAAGTGCAACTAAATCAGCTTGGAGGGAAATACAAAAGAAACAAACATACGATAGTAAATGAAGTAGAAAACAAAATATTGTTGAAAAAAAGTGAACGAAATAAGAGAAAGATTCATAGAATCAGCAAGAAGTGACATTTGTTATGTTATACTAATTACAGTTAGCAACCCAATCATTTCATGCATCTGTCAAAAAAGGATATATCCTTATTTAACCGATTTAAATTTCTAGACGTTTCTTTAAGAGCCATGTGTTTCTCGTACCCAATTTCATGTCCATGGTTCTAACAGATGCAACTTTGTACAGTGTAATTGTGTACCACCATTTGTAGTTTAATGTCATACAAAAGGAAATGTCTGGGGTTGAGCTGATCGTGCCTCGCCAAAAAAAGGGCAAAACACCAAGTCAGCATCAACGTCCAATCGCCATTTAATGGAGGAGTTGAACCGTTTCTACATGCAGTTTAAAAAAAAATAAAAGTGTGTTATGATATAATTTGGTACAAATTAAAAATCAGTTTGATCTATTCGTATTATTAATCAACATTCCAAGCAATTGTGATTTGTTATACAGGATGGATTGAATAACTGTCCCTAAATACATAAAAAAATATATCTGATGTAATTGTTACTCAATCCTAGTAGACATGCACTAAAGAAGTGCATGTGCAGTTACAGCACGCACGGCAGGCAGAATAGTCAAGGAGGACAGTGGTGCATACGTTATGACCACGAGTAGCATGAAAATGGGGATGATGATAGTGACCAGGACATTCATCTGATCAGAGTCATAAGACTACACTCACGCCAGCATACTGAATGATTCGATAAGCATGATTAAAAAAAAGTGGAAACGGACTATGTACGCAATTTGTAGAGTCATTGCAGGAGTCAAAAGTACGCATGGTTATCTTTGTCCACATACATAGTTATCCGGGATTACGGGGAAATGAAAGAGCTTTAGGACAGGTTGGCTAGGACAGGACAATGGATCGGGCGGACATCTTCAAAGCCCTCCGTGTTAAGGTTTTGATGCACACATTGAACCGGGTCTTAACTCGCTATAAAGGGTTCCAGTGTGTACTTTAAACGTCGTCTTAAATCATTAACAAAATAGTCCGTTTCTCACATTAAACGGTGTCTAAATTCACCACTAAAGATTCCGGTGCGACCATGAACGGTGTCTAAACTCACGACGAAAGATTCTGGTGTGCTCCATGAACGGTGTCTAAACTTACCGCTAAAGACTCCGGAGCGCACCAGGAACGGTGTCTAAACTTACCGCTAAAGACTCCGGAGTGCACCATGAACGGTGTCTAAACTCATCACTAAAGATTCCGGTGTGCACCATGAACGGTGTTTAAACTCACGACGAAAGACTCCGGAGCGCACCATGAATAGTGTCTAAACTTACTGCTAAAGGCTCCGGAGTGCCCCTTGAACGTTGTCTAAACTTACCACTAAAGACTCCGGAGCGCACCATGAATAGTGTCTAAATTTACAGCTAAAGACTCCTGAGCGCACCATGAATAGTGTCTAAACGTACCACTAAATACTCCGGAGCGCACCATGAACGGTGTCTAAACTTACCGCTAAAGACTCCGGTGCGCACCTTGAACGATGTCTAAACTCATCGATAAAGTTTCCGGAATGCACCATGAGCGGTGTCTACACTCACCACAAAAGTTTCTGTCTTCACCAAAATATGTAACGGTACTCAGCCAGCATTCGAAGCCGACACCCTGGAATCTATTTCTCTTTTTTTCGCCATGTTATATTGTTGTCCTTCCGTGTTATTATATATAAACTACGAAACAGAAATCTTCACTGTTGTTACTGGATGAAGTACGGACACAGTAGAATCTGGGACTTTTAGCTTTTATGCTATTTTGTGTGAACGCATTAGACATGTCAGTTCCGTAGTCCTGGACAGCCAAAGCCCTAACTGAGTTACTTACTTGGTATTTGTACTAGGGACATTCGAGTTTAGCAATAACTAAAAACAGAGGAAACACAGATTTAGCCTGAAAATGTCACGTGATAAAACTACACGTCGGTCTAAAGAGAGTGGGGTAACTTGCTTGACAGTCATGTGTAATACCAGATAGCTAGATGAACGATTTGCACGCATGCGTTGCGGCTTTCTTTATTATACAGGTACACACAATTATGTCATGATTGCGGTGAAGTAGTGGTCTTTAATGAGAAATCAGATGATGTTATACACGTAGTATATTGATGATTTAACAACTGCTATATAAATAAATAATAATATAGGCCAGGCTTATTGTCTTGTATAACCTACTTCACTAACCACTCGTAACAGCTGGCTTTAAAAGTTGTATTTATTATGATTTTTCTGTATAAATTGAGGAACAAGATTTGGCTACATATGGTCGCTTTTGATGAATAGATTAATGTCAGCTTTAGATGTTAATGGGAGCCGCGATAGCTCAATGGTTAGTGTAGCGGTCGACAAAGGACAAGGGGTAGGGTTCGATCCCAACCGGCGGCTTCCGGGTTCACCCAGCCTTAAATGGGTACCGCATTTTTTTCTGAGAAAGTAAAGCAGCACGGGCGTAATACCGACCACATTACCCCAAAAATCATGTGCTGAATATCTGTACAATATGGGATCACTAACACCATATTTCCCAATACACCACTTGGCGTCACGGGGGTACTTTACTATTTACTTTTTAGATGTTAATACATTTTAAACACAGATGAGTTATTTCTTATGTTGAAAGCTAAACCGTTGTTTGTAACGGTTAACATTTTGAGTCTATGCATCCTTGTGAATAAGGAACAGAATGTTCTCACCATAATTTTATGGGGAAAAAACAATAGTTTTGATGATGAAATAATCGATCATTGGACTGACCAACTAGACCAAGATAGCACTTTACTGTTTCTGCTAGCACGGCCTGTGTGAAAAAAGATTGAATTACAGATTTTGGACTGTCTGCATTCTACCATGTGGTGAGATTGTGTGATGTAAATAATATATCTTTGCACAATTAATTAGAATTTCAAACTCCCACGTTTCCCCACCAGCAACCATGAGAACTGGGAAGCTTAATTAAGTCCTCATATCATGTAATGTCTAAGAATTAACAACTTCGAATCGATTATTTCTCATCAAAAAAGCATATCAACAACATGGCATCAAGAAACAAAATAGTAAACATTCTATATAAAATACATTTTATTTGTTTATTTTTGTTGTGCTTTTTGGTTCACCTCTTGTATGGTCTTATATCGAGAGTGATTCTAGTATATCGCTTATAACTATTTTATTGCTGCCCCCTCGGACAATTACTACTGATTATACAAGAAAGAATTATATAAAACACACAATAACAGAGAACTAAGAGAGACTAATATATTTATTTGCATTTACTCCGAGACAAAATGGCTACAACATATATGAGTTCTAACTAAATGGCAGAAAACAATTAAATCGATGTCCAGTAAATAAATGCACACGTTTACAGACTGACCGGAAAGATGAAAAGTGATATGAGACATTTAAATGAAGCAATCTTTTCTCATAACAATAGGTTGTTTAACATTTACATTACGACATTTTAACTCACAAAGACACTAATATGATTTTAATTTGATTGTATACCATCAAAATGATATCTGCACACGGGATTCCTACAGGTCATTATGTGCAAAGAATAGAGCTAATGTCGATAAACAAGGTTAACTTTAGTGCATTTATCTTTGTGCATTTTTAATCACTTCGTGTCCATTGAGTTATTACTGAGTGATTACAGTATATGGTAAAGTAGAGGCTCCCTCCACACCTTGTTAGTGGTATGTCAGTGACCATATTTTTCTATGACCATCGCACAACTTTCGGTCATGTGATCACCATCACGTCTGGCCGTCTTTTCTTCAAGAAAAAAAAAAAACTAGTACCAATTTTTAGATGTTGGTTGAATCTGAGAATCGAAACTGGACTCTTCTTATCATAAATTGAGCACCCCAACAACTCACTATCACTGAGAGTATATAGTACATACTTAAATTATCACACAGGGATTTCGATTATACGCGTTTATTTACCGTTTTATTCTATGATATTTACTTGTCAGTTTGTTATTTTACGTTATTTTCGATTCAACAATTATAAAGTTATTCAACAGTTAATTTTAATTGCAATACATACACGTTATATTATTTTAGATATTTTCAAGAATTTTCTAGAAAATTGAATGTAATCAGAATCTTTCCACCGGTATTTATGATTCTCTAAATAGTGCATGCCACTAGTATGAATAATTATATAATTGCTCTCTTAATTTCACATATTTGCGTAAATAATATAGAAGGAAATTATTCTACAGTAGCTATTAGAACATTCAAATTGTTTTATAATTATATCATATTATACACTTATAATTTTTTTTAAACATTATACAATTCTAACTTTTTTATTCGTTATTCCATTAGCCCCTAACATGTAATGTGACAATTAAATTATGTTCATTATGTGACATTAACAACAGTCCTCGAATGACAAATAAGTAATGGTAAAAAATCAGACGCTGTTTTAAAAAAAAATATAATATACGGAACAGTCTTAGAGCATATTATTTTCGCGCAATTAAATAATGATATTTAATGAAACCTCATGCTGTGATATTGTCTAAGACGTTAACGAGATAAAAGCAAGTCTCATCAACTTTTATATCGTTACCTGGAAATGTTATAATAGACGATGATGGAATTTAATGTCATGAAGTAGCTTGCATGGTTGAAGTTGTACTTCGATAACATGTCGTCAGATATCGGTGTAAGCGACCAGGCGATACTCATTTATAATTCTTGTGTGTTCGGTGCTGTGTGTCAAATAATCAACATCTTCGGTATAGTCACAAACATTATCAACATCAACTGTTTTACAAAGCAGGGATTTCAAGAATCTGTGAACATTAGTTTGTTAGGTAATAAATGATGCGATACATAAATATAACTTTTGTTACGTTCATGTTTACATTATAGTGTTCACATAAATGACGTCTACCTATTGTAGGTCAATGTAACGATACAAATATGTAAAACATTTTATAACGACACTTTATGAATAGATTTACAAAATATAATTGAAAAAAACAGCGCAAGCATTTGCACACACTTTTTTAAAAGAAAATAAAAATGCAGAATACACAACAAAACGTGACTGCCAGTACAAGTAAACCTGGCTTTTACAACATTCCATCTCTAAAGTTTATAATTGCAAATGTGTACTTATAATCATAGTTTGTCTTATGTCTTTTCTCCCTATTTTCCTGTAACATAATTTTCTGTAATTGTATCATGTTTTCACAGTTTATTACAGTTAACATAGCTTGACCTCAAAATCGTGATTGCTTCTTAGTAATGTTAGTAATTACTTATATTTTTGCATTCTCCTTGAGGGAGACTTGCCATGACTTTTAACGGCACAATGTATTGTCTTCTCCTTCTTCCTCTTTCCTTCCTCATCTGCCTTTCAGCGTCGAGGGGAGATATAATTTGCGGTCTTTTGATCTTCTGATCGCCTTTGCTGCAGTTATGTTTCCTAGTGCTTCTAATATTCCATCGATCCATCCTTTTCGTGGTCGACCCTTGGGTCTGGTGTTCTCACAACGTTTGTTGAAGGCTCGGTGTGTTGTGTTTTGTTCTTTCTGCCTTGTCACGTGACCAAACCATTTTATCTGTTATTTCCTTATATATTCGATGGCGGGGGCTATTCCTAGCTTTTTTCTCAGTTCTTCATTTCTGATCGTATCTCTCAGACTGTTTCCTGTCATTCGTCTATCACATTTCATCTCAGTAGAGATTATTTTTCTTATTGTTCTTGCATTTAGGGTCCAGGTCTGGCATTGGTAGCACACCGTTTGGATGAAGATTTTATTATTTTCTGTTTTCTGTAAAACCACATTTATGTAGTCTCAAAGAATTCCTTGCCTTCTGTCTGATTGTCCATAATTCACATCCATATACTCAGAGTGGATCTTCATTACATTAAAGAACTCGTGACCATGATTTGTTAAAAATGGTTTCGGTGTCGCTTTCTTTTTTCGGATTTCTGCTTTGCCTTAACTATTATGCACTTCACTTCAGTTATACATTTATTATGTGAAATTGAAGTTATAGCAACCATTTGAATTTGCTCATTGACTTGTTATAATATTATGCATTTAAGAGATGTGTATTTTCTTTGTTGTTATCATTAAATCTGAGGGTTTTTTTTCTGTTTTTGGGGTAAAACCTTTATTTGTTGTTTTATTATCCTCATTATCATCAAGTACAGTGCCTGCTGGTCTAGGTGATCATGTCTCTCCACAACTTTCGATCTCGACACATATTTATCATTTCCGTTGTTGATCTTCTGCCAAGCCATTCTCTTCTGTTGATTGGTAACTTCTCTCTTTGCTTCCCTCTATCTCTTCGTGCCTCGATTTTTCAAGTTGTTACAATATATTTCAGCTGTTCCCTTCTCATTACATGACTAAAAATAATGTTTAGTTTCTTCCTAATTTTGAAAATTAGCTCTCTTTTATCCTTGGCCTCTTTCAGAACGTTCTCGCTTCTCTTATTAGCTGTTCATAGTATTCAGAACATTCTTCTGTAAAACCACATTTATACAGCCACCAGTGATTTTCTTGTCCATAATTCACATCCATATGTTAAGACCGGTTCTATAACATTTAAGAACTCTTTTTCTTGTTTCTATTGTCAAAAATGGATTGCATAGTATCTTCATCATTTTTTGGAAAGCTGCTTTTGCTTGAGCCATTTTGCATCTCACCTCTTTTGTACATCCACCATCTGAAGTTGTTCCCATATGTTCCCATATATTTAAATGCATTAAGCTCTTTAAAATTGTTCCAGTTGTCTTTATTGTGCAGTTCGGTTTTGACGTTTTCTTTGTTGTTACCATTACTTCTGTCTTTATGCTATTAAGGCTGAGTACTTTATTTTTGCTTTCTTTCACTATGTCTAACATATCTTGTAACTCATTTTCACTCGTAGCGATTAAGACTGTATCATCAGCATACCTTAGATTATTTATATTAAGAATACAGACGGATATTCCTGGTATGTCCGACGTGGACATTACTATAATTTCACAATAATTAGACAATTGAGTTGATTTAAACTACCCTGTCCTACACATTGTTTTATCTGTTTAAACATTTATCATGTATTGTCATACATAAGGGTTGCGTCTACTTGCAAATACATATTATTTATTATTATCAGGCCACCGTTGTTCCCATTTATACTTTCTAAAATTAGTATTATTTGGCCTTATTTTTGATGTTTTACTTTGTCATATGTCTTTTTTTGCGGTTTCTAAAATGAAAGTCCAAATATATTTTCACTTCCATAGCTCTTTCTCTGGACGTTCTTCTGATGTAACCGTAAAACACATTGTTCCTGACTTGGATCAATAATTTATGACTTGATATTTTGTATTAATTCTTCTAATAAGGAATTAATTTAAGGAATCGTATAATATTATTTGAGACTGTGTTAAGGCAAAAACTTAGAAGCGAAAAGTTTCATGAAAAAGGATGGAAAACCCAGTGGATCAGTGGGCCTGACTTGCTCATTCTGTGGCCGTGTGTGTTTGTCAAACACTGGTAGAATTAGTCACGAGAGAAGCTGTTGGACAAAAACAAAACCTAAATAAAAATACACAATACCCTCCAAAAGACTGTCTGACAAGACGCTAAGGGCCATACATTATTCTAATAATTAAAAGAAGGTTTTGTTATGTGACTTTCTGAACTTCTCTGGTTCCAGTTTTCATTGACTGAGACGCGCATCTTCTGCTTTCAGCTGTTAAAATGTATATACGGATTTATGCTTGTACGCAAGTATTGTTATATAAACATGGTTTTTTTTCTCATTGGTTCGGGGTGCACATACAGAGTTAGATATGCACAGTTTATACATATCTTGTACCCACCTCCCCATATTTTTAGAACCCCTCTGTCAGTCTTCTCGTCTGACTGCCTGGTCAGTGAGATATATAGTTGGTCATGCCGCCTTCTCATTTTAATTCATTCAAAAGCTTATACCGCTTTGGAACACAAGGAAGTGACCTTTTTCTATTTCCTTTCTTGAGTATCTAGCATATTATCGCCATGTAGTTATCTTTGTTTACATATGCTTATGTATATTTATGTGTGTTGGTGTTTGTTTGCTCCAGCAGAAGGCCTACTTGGCCGAACGTCGACATTTGTTGTGTCGATTACCACGTAAAGCTGTTACCATACCACTTTTGTCTTTTTCTTTGTTTTTAAATTGCCATTATCATCAGCTTTACAGCGGCTTCTATCTGTCTATCTATCTATCTATCTATCTATCTATCTATCTATCTATCTATCTATCTATCTATCTATCTATCTATCTATCTATCTATCTATCTATCTATCTATCTATCTATCTATCTATCTATCTATCTATCTATCTATCTATCTATCTATCTATCTATCTATCTATCTATCTATCTATCTATCTATCTATCTATCTATCTATCTATCTATCTATCTATCTATCTATCTATCTATCTATCTGTATATCTATATATCTATCTATCTATCTATCTATCTATCTATCTATCTATCTATCTATCTATCTATCTATCTATCTATCTATCTATCTATCTATCTATCTATCTATCTATCTATCTATCTATCTATCTATCTATCTATCTATCTATCTATCTATCTATCTATCTATCTATCTATCTATCTATCTATCTATCTATCTATCTATCTATCTATCTATCTATCTGTCTGTCTGTCTGTCTGTCTGTCTGTCTGTCTGCCTGCCTGCCTGTCTGTCTGTCTGTCTGTCTGTCTGTCTGTCTGTCTGTCTGTCTGTCTATCTATCTATCTATCCGAAGACGGCACATAGGGCAGAACCACAATCTCAAAAAACATAAACCGTGTGTGCCAAATGGCACATATTACAGAGATCTGCTTCTAAAATCTATGGCTCTGTTTCCATAACAATGCTATTTACAATGACAGCTTGTCAAGCCATCGATTAACCTCCTTAGTCGCCTCTTACGACATGCCTGGAAGGTCACAGTGTCACTATTCTTTACTCATAATGAGTTTACTTCTTTCATCATCATCATCGTGTGCCCTCTCCGCAACGAAGGTTGGCTACCATGGATCGCCATGCTATTCTGTTTCTTGCTTTGATGGTGCAGGCTGACATAAATTGACTTGTCCATCTTTTGATGTTACTCGTCCATGTTAGTCTTGGTCTGCCTCTGCCTCTCTTACTTTGTATTTTTCCTTCCAATATTACTTTTAGTAGGCTGTTGTGTCTTTTAACGTGCCCCAAAAATGTAATTTGCCTTGTCTTTATTGTGTTCAGCAGTTCTCTTTTTATTTTCAGTTGTTTTAAAACTTCATCGTTTGTTATCTTTTGTTTCCATCCAATTCTACTTATTCTTCTATAAATCCACATTTCAAAGGCTTCAATTTTCTGTTCGGTTTTCTTGTCTAATGTCCATGTTTCTGCACCATACAGGAAAATTGAGAAGATGTAACATTTTGCCATTCTTAGTTTCAGTTTACTTCTTTACCAGCGGTTAAATGTGTTGTGTCGCTGGTTTAAGCCAAGCACAAATACTTGCGCCTTTCTGTCGAACACATCCGTCTTCGGTATGGGGCAATTTCTAGTTGATTACCATTGCTGGGTAAACAGCCAATGTGACTTACTCTTTTTGACATTTTAACTGACAATTGTTCCTTGACTTACACAAAGTGCACAGGCGACCTTTTGATTTGTTGCCGTTATCCGAGAGGACGAAACATTGTATCTTACTACTGAGACACTAGACCAGAGTAAAAACACACAAATCACGAATTCCAAATAAAAAATGAAATCCACCACCTACGGCGAGATTACGTTTTTTTTTTCTTTTCTATTGGAGGTTAAATAAATCTCGTCCCTAACACCTCGTGGCGACAGCTCAAGACTTGCAGTTTTTATTTTCGGGTCCTAAATGTCGGTAAGCAGTCCCCGTAGGACTTTTCATAGAAGAATGTTCAAATAGTTTGTTTCGTTATAGGCGGGATTCGAACTCGAGGCAGTCCTTTGTGTTGTTTTGAATATCTAGTCCACGTCAGAGATGTAACATTTTTTTTTTACATGATATCATATATAATAATTGTTCAATAGAGGCAAATAGATGCTTTCTTTCCACTCAGGACTGGCAGTTTCTGATCTGGGCAGTCTTATCACGATGGTTTGGACAAGCCTTTCCTTGACTCCCGCATTCATAATGGCGGATTTACCTTTTGATCCAGTGGACGTATCGTACATAACGTCAGGAATGGCACATATGTCATTTACCAGAGTTAGTGGTTGTATCACAGCCTTGATTACGTTGGAGAGATGCTTGTGTATAACAGCTCCATTAAAGGTTGGGTTTGTTACTAACTGATATGCTTTCTCATTAAAATTGTAACGACTTTTTAAATATTTAAAACAATTATAAAGCACAACAGTTGTTGCGTCAATTGTTATTTATTCTCTATTATATTATATTGACACATTTGCCACACATTCTCTCTGGCATCTGAAATAACTGGATTTGATTAAACAGACAGCTGACCTCAAAGAGAGTCTGGAATCCTATTTTGATTTAGTCTTGATAGCAGATATATATATATATATAAAACTGAAGTTTTGTGACATTTATATTTGTACCAGTTAAAAGACGCGCCATCTGTCTAATGTTGTAGTAAGCCTTGCGCAACTGAGATGCATTCAAAGCTCTATACACGTGAAAGGAACACCGAAAAGCAAATTGGTGCTGCCTAGCAGTTGAGAGGGAGCAGCGATAGCTCAGTGGTTAGTGATTTGACTACAAAGAACAAGAGGTAGGGTTTGATCTTTACCTACGGCCACCGATTCACCCAGCCTTTAATGGCTACCGGATATTTTTCTGGGAAAGTAAAGCTGCACGGGCGTAATACCGACCACATTACCCAAAAAATCATGTGCCGTAGGTCTGTATAATTTATGGTCACTAACACCATATTCCCTATACGCCAATCTTGTCTGACGGGGGCTCTTTTCCTTACTTACTAGCAGTTCTCATCGAGAGGGGTGACTATAGAAAAGCACCCAAAACAAAGCACTGCCAGGATGGTCTCAGCAGTGCTAGTCGGCATCTGCTCTGGATAAGGAAAAGTCTTAAGTCAAACTAAGATCCATCCTGCATAAGACGGAGTGTTTCAATCAGTGAGCAAATTTATGGGGAAAAATCAGGAGACAAACGAGTATACTAGTACTAGCCTTGCGACCAGTTCATCGTGGGTCAAACAGATATCCGAGTTAAATTCAATTTCGCATTTTGAACAGTCTTGTACGCTGAAGATGACATTACGAATATATGTATAAAGTGTTATGCTTAATTAGTCAAAAATGTATTAACTAGCACGTGCTATTATTTTAATTATCTTTTATAACAAAAAGGATGTGTTACCATAGTAATGATACAACTTTAATGCATTTGTTTTCTTTTCTCTCAGATCAAAGATATCATCACACCAAAAAGAGCAACTATCATCAATGTCTGTGTGTTTATAATCTTCTTCGTCACATCTGCTCCGGTGTATGTCGTCAACAGACTGGGTATGACGTTTTCTTTCGTAAGGAATAAGACTCTCGTGGGCATCATTTCAACAAAAGACCGAGAACATGTTGAGATGTTCACATTTGCCATCAACAATTTCTTTATCCCATTTGGAGCCTTCTCAATCATCACTGTCTGCACCACAGTGCTCTCTGTTAAACTGAAGAGCTCAGCAAAATGGAGAATGCAGACCGCGGTCACTACAGGTGTGAATAGAGTCTCAAAAAGAAACGAGAAGGCAGCTAAAATGGTTGTAATGATTTCCACTTTGTTTATTGTTTGTTTTATTCCTATCACACTTGTCATGATTACAGTAGCTTTTGTGTCAGATGTGGGAATTGGCGGGAAATACACGAAGTTTATAATTATAGCAGCAGGGCTGGGACACATAATGGAGAGCATAAACTCGTCATTGAACATCTTTATTTACTATTACATGAGCAGTAATTATAGAGACACACTTTTACAAATTGTGTTTACCAGTAAAAAAAAAGGAATTGCATAACAAACCTCTATATAAGGCAGGAGGCATTAAGCAACTGCACAAATAGTCGTTGATAAACCAATGCCTTTGCACCAGTCTATGGGACTGAAATAAATAGTGAGAAGAACTGGTAGAAAATTCAACAACATGAACATTTCCTCTTCTTTTGTTGAACTCCAGGGGGAAATATCTTCAACAAACACTATACATGCCGCCCCTTTTGGTGCCAATGTCGCTCAATATCAATATCATGTCGATATTAATTTCTACTTCCGGCTGTCTTATCCAAGTATATTCTGCCATTCTTTCTTGTCTCCTCCTCTGGAGATTTCACAAAAATGGTCTGTCATGTAATAGTCTAAATTGGCTTCTACTGTATGACTCCAACGTCCGCGTCATTATCAGATCTCTTTGTCCACTGATATTTGACTGGTACTTTTTTATAATTCTAAATTTAACATTTTGATCCGCTATTTCCATACATCTTTTCTGCGCAAGTATCTATTAATGCAAATTTCTATCTACGTGACTGTCCTTTTTTCCATCCATATATATATATATAAGTCAATTTGACTGCCTTAATACTCGAATTAAACTTTAACACATTCATTTGTGTTTTAATTATTCATATCGATGAATAATTAAAATATAAAATAAAACAATAAAGGTCTCAAAATAAAATGATAATATCAGGAGTAAAAGTTAGAGTAACACCAGTTCCGAGATTCGTCAAGAGATAACACATATAATGGTCTGGGCATGGAACGCAAACACAGACAAATAGCATTCTACAGCAAGAAGATGATGCAACAAAAGAAGTTGTCATCAGCGAGCCGTAGTTTATTAATAGTCCTATTACAATACTGACAACACGTCCAAGTTATTTTAAAGCAACAAGCATGATACTTTCCAAGAAGATATTGAGGAAGGTGTATAATATATTACCTAGAGTAAACAGGGATGCACTTTTAACAATAGGTGATTATCTACAACTAAATAGGGGTAACAAATATCGCTCTAATCAATTGTAAGAAGGGACATTTGATTTGTTCTCCGGTCACCCCATCTTAATTCCGTAAACATGTTTGCATCTGCTTCGAGAAGATCAGTATGGATGGCATGGTACCAGGTAGACAAGAGAGACCACCAAGATGGTGGGTACAAGCTGCTACAGATAAACTTTCAATTTCTGGAACGGACACATTGTTTCCGGCTGATGATGTCATGGGAAGCAAAGTTCAACAAGGACATTCTAGGTGATGGCGGTAACTAAATTCTGATACCCCACATGTCATGAGTAGAAACTTTACAACAATCCAAATAAAATAGAGTTATTGCGAGTAATGGAACACCTAAAACTGTGTTTTTCCTCGACACACCGAGTATACGATTTGGAAGTTAAGATCGTGTACACTAACGTCACTTTTTTGTGTTATTGATTAATATATATCGTTTAGTGTGTGTTAGTTTTGTTTTCTTTCATATTGTGTGTGGCATAAACTCAAATACAAAGGACTTTCGATCAATATGGCGGATGGGCGGCAGAAACAGTTGAGGCTCTGCCTGAGAGGTGTCTTTTTTGTTTTGAACCTTCCGTGGGATGATCTGTTAATTCGGATTATTCCACAGGCACGGGTGGTTGAGCAATTATCAATGTTAATTCGTCTGCAGTGATACCCTGGTCTTCGACTAACTACGGCTGCAACTATTTTGTGTGTTATTGCGTGGTTCGAAACAAAATAAAGCTGCTGATATGTACAGCCATAATTAATTGCAGTACTGTTGAGGCGTTATTCTTTAATCATGCAGAATCGGCGTACCACAGAAAATAGGATAAATTCTGCAAAGGCAATTGTTTCTTTGTTATTGTTGTTATTCAAATTAAATATGGCCACTAATGCAATCTGCTACTGGCCTTGTTTTAATAGATGTTAGCCCATTCCTGAATCTTCTCTGTACCAGTATAAAATCAATTTGACTGTGTACTGTTTTGTCTGGGCTTTGCCATGTCCATAGTCGCCTAGGGTGTTGTTTGAACAAGGTGTTACCTATAATCATTTCATGTGTCTTTGCCAGGAGCAGATTGCATTACTGACCATGTACCAGTAGTTGGAAAGATAATAATAAAACTGCGGAAGGCACAGAAATCCCCAAGAAATATAAAATTAGAACTATATATGCTTATAGTAGATAAACAGATGAGTGATAGGTACAACATGATAGTACTAAATAGATATAATGCTACTGAGATTTTATAGGTCATCGAGGAGCAATGGGAAATGTTCAAACAATCGATTCAACAAACATCAAAAGAAGTAATACCAGTAACTAAAAGAATCAGCAAAACGAAATGGATGACAGAAGAAATATTACAATTAATGGACGAAAGAAGAAACATAGGAAAGAAGAACGGTCATACACAATATTGCACAAAGAAATCCAAAAACAAATGCAGAGAAGCAAAGGAACGATGGTTAAAACAGAAATGTGAAGAAATGGAATAAACAACAAAAGAAAGACTCAAAATGTATGCACAATCAGTTAAATGAATTAACAGGAAGAAAAGAATTCAAATTTTAATGAAGGATGTGTGAAATCAAAGGAAGGAAATATAATAATGGGACAGGAGAAGACAATGAAAAGATGGACAGAATATATCAGTCAACTCTATGAAGATAAATAACCAGAATTAAACAATTCAAATGAAGACACAGGACCACCAATAATGCAGAGTGAAGCGGAGGACGCAATTCAACACATGAAAAGAGGCAAAGCTCCAGGTCCCGAAAATATAACAATCGAAGAGATAAATGCATTAGGAGAGCTGGGAGTACAAGTCATAACAAAACTACTCAATGACATATATAACACAGGAAACATACCTTAAGATCTACTAAAACCTATCTTTGTAGCCATACCGAAGAAATCAGGCGTCACTGATTGTGAAGAACATCGTATTATTAGTCCCATTGAGTTATTGAGTTATTTGCGGGTCATCATCATTGCACTCCGAACATGTCCATAGATGCTCAGATCCCCTCCTCAGCAAGTCCCTCAGTGCCCAGCGACAGACGACTGCAGTTCTATGTTGGTTGATAAGTCTTCTTACATGGCCATTAAGTGTCTCATTTCTGGCTGTGCCCATCTTAACTCCCATTTCCATCATCCGAAGAAGTGACGTTGATCTGTGTTTGTCGAAGTCCTGTGCTCTTCCCACACCTCGTAGTGCATTTATGATGTCCGCCCGATCCATCGGTTGCCCGTCCTCAACGACAGCGCAGCTAGCCAACCTGTCCGCTCTCTCATTTCCTCGTACTCCCGCATGTCCAGGGACATAGACAAAGGTGACCTTACGTATTTTGGATTTCTGCAACGACTCAATCCATTGCATGCGTACAGAGCCCGCCTCCACTTTTTTTTTATCATGCTCATCGAATCACTCAGTATACATGCGTGGATGTAGTCTTGTGACTTTAACCATTTGAATGCCTTGGTCACTGCCATCGCCTCCATTGTCATGCTACTTGTGGTCATCGCGTATGCACCACTGTCTTGCTTGGCTATTCTGCCTGCCGAGTGTGCTGTAAATGCCCATGCACTTCTTTCGTGTCGTCTTACAGATCCGTCTGTATAGATGACTGCATCTTTCTCATCGGTGTTATCGCAGATGAGACCGTTGACCTCAGCATTAACCACGACCGGGTTCTGTTCCCTACTTTTCCTGTCCAGTGTGACAATACATGAGAAAGTCCCCTTGAATGACGTAGGCACCGGTATCCACTCCTCACTAACGCTGATATTGGTTAGCCAACATACCTATTTGATGACATCTTCTGTCGACCCACCCATGATTTGCCTCTTTTTAGCCTGGTAATTTTCTCTGTGTTGAGCACGTGGTGCAATGGATGCTCTGTATCTGTACTAATCTTCAGGTATGCTTGTGCTCTCCAGATATTGATTCTGTCATCCATGGTTGGAAAGTCAAGAAGATACCTCATTGCTACACATGGAGTGTCCCTCGTACATCCCAGGATAATGCGCATAGCTTCATTTTATATTTTCTCCAGCCTATCAATTTGAGTCGTACTGACAGTAAGAATGGCCAGGGCATACTCGATTGGTGCGAGGACTAATCCCTGGAACAGAACAGTAAGTAGCCTCTGCTCGATGTTGGCAGCTGCCATGACCTTCAAGGCGGCTAAACCTTTGCGGGATTCTGTTATCACATGGTCGATGTGGTCCCGAAAACACAGGCTGCGATCAAACTTAACTCCGAGGTATGTCATCAACTTGTCCCTGGTCACCTCATCAGCTCCAATTCGTACACCGGTGTGGTCGTATTAACGATATGATTGTTAAGGCAGAACCATGAAACTGATGCTTTATTAGGATTAACCAAGGCACCTGAAACCCCACACCAGGAAGAAATGCGATCGAGTTCGTCTTGCATTGTGGAGGCGATTCCTCGTCTGTATCTTCCCTGTCGATATACCAGAATATCATCAGCAAAAGTCATAGTTCTTCCCCTCCCATCCAGCTGTTGGGCCGTGATCGTTATTGTGGTCGTCTATTGTAAAAACAATGAAAGCCAGGAGTACTTACTGTCCTGTCACCAAGAAGAGTTTCTTGCAAAACCATTATATCGGCGCCGCACAGTAGCTTATCAAGAATGGGCCGTCGTTGATTAATGGACCCACAATTCCAATAAGTAACGCGCACATACTTTAGGCCTAGCCTCTCACACTTTGACAGTTTAGTGCCACCCCTCTTGCCCCGTCGTGTTTTCCTTCTTCGATGATGTAGTTTGGGCTGCATCTGAAAACTTACACTTACCGTCGTCTTTGATGAACGTCGCTGAATGTCGATGCTTTGGATGGTACAGACTCACGTGCACTTGCTCAGTCGTCCCATGAGCGATTTGACTAAAATATTACTAAGAATCATCATGAGACGTGTAAGGAACAAAATAAAACCAGAAATAAATGAGGAACAATGCGGATTTGTGGAAGGGAAGGACACCAATAATGCAATATACATCTTAAGAACATTGATAGAAAGATCTATAGACGTAAACAGATCTATATTTGTGCTTTACAGACTACACGAAAGCATTTGACAAAGTAAAGCACGTGGAAATAATAAATATGCTGGAGAAATTAAACATTGATGGAACGGATCTGCGAATCATAAAAAAACATGTGCCGGCAACAAACAGTAGCTATACGAATTAACAACCAAACAGGACAATTTCAATTGATAAAACAAGGAGTCAGACAAGGCTGTGTTCTGTCATCGGATTTGTTTTCACAGTACAGCGAACATATTATGAGATCAAAAGTGGACAAAAAAGGAATTGAAATCAACGGTAACAACATAAATAATTTGCAATTTGCGGATGAATCAGTCTTAATAGGCAGAGACAGCGAATGATCTACAAGAAATGATGGGTATAACAGTACAATAAAGCAACAACAAAGGTCTCAGTGTGAATAGTAGGAAAAGGTAAGTAATGGTTATATTGAAGAAACAATCATCACAATCATGAAGCATAAAAATAAAATTGACAAATCTGAAACAAGTGCAACGTTTGAAATACTTGAGCACAGTGATAACATCAGATGGAAGATGCACCACAGAAAATAAAAAAAACAGAATAGCTCAGGCCAAAAGAGCATTTCAGAAAATGAAACATATCTTATGCAACAAATCTATATCAACAGAAACGAGAAAGAGAGTTCATCTGTGGTATATAGAACAAATTCTGACCTATGGAAGCGAATCATGGACAGTAGACAAACAAATGAAAAAACGGTTAGAGGCCACAGATTTGGGATTTCTCAGAAGAATGTTGAAAGTTTCCTGGACAGCTATAAAGACCAATGAGGAAGTTCTCAAAGAGGCCAACACAAAAAGGGAGCTCTTAAAAAAACATCAGAAAGTAGCAATCAAAATTGTTCGGAAGAGAAAGGTTGGAATACTTGGTTACAACTGGCAAAATAAAAGGAAAGAGAGATCGCGGACGACAAAGAGAGAAATGACTTGATAGCTTAGTGTCATGGCATGGAAAACAGTCAACATCATAACTGATACGATGCACTGTAGATAGAAGATTGTGGAAGGAAATGATCGTCTGCGCCAACCGGTATGGCACATCATGCTGATGATATTTTTAAAACTTCACAACCGCATACCCGTAAAGATTTATTAATTCCACATGATCTGCTCTAGAGAACATTATGAAGATAAGATTTATTAACAAATGACATATGTATCCTTACAAACAAAATGTTCAGCACTCCTAAATACTTGTAATCAGTTTAAATCACTTCTAATTTGTTATTTGTGAAGTTTAAAAGCGTAGGGGATTTAGCAGAATAGATAATCAAGTGTTTCTTTTTCGGAGAAAAAAAATGAAATTGTTACTAAATTGTATTTCTTACCAAATTATTTAGCCTCTTGGTTCTGATGAGGTACAGGATCCTACAAGTCTACTACTTCCAGCACACGCATGGTGAGTGAGGCTGTGACAGAAACTGTCACATGGCTGATTAAATTACCAACAACACACGCGATCATCTTGACTGACCAACTTTGCCTACTTCTCCGGAATAAAAAGAAGACACTCCGCAGAAAGTGATGACATCTACTCAACACGTCTCACGTTAACAGCCTAACCTGGATGTATTTGTGGCAGTGAGATAGGCAACAGGTTGGTTGCGGTCTGCTGTTGGTCGAGAAACCTTAACAATAAATATGTGTGACATTGTGAGGGGCTTGAGATTGCTGGAACCGGAGCAGAGCAGAAATGGGAAAACACCAACTACAGTGACGCTAATCCGAATTTAAGACTAACGACTAAAGTGACAGTTCAATGAGGGGCTTAATTGCAGGTCTAATGCTAAATGTCATCGAGACATTGCATGTGTGTTATAAGGTTGTTATTGGGCCCATACAAATTGGTACATACGAAAAAAATGAGATCTTTTGTTGCTACCTAGTGTAATACCGACACTGATCAGTTGGGAAAGAAAATCAGATGATGTGCTCTAAAGAGCGATTAAATGTTGGTTTGATTTAGCGGAAGTAATCTCAACTCATTAGCTTTGAAAGTCTAGAATTGCGGGTCATGTATAACGAAGTGGTGGCATGGTATACTTAGTTGCAACAAGAAAAATAGAAGGCTGGAGAGATCGAGGAAGACACAAAAAAAAACAAAAAGTAAAATACCCCGTCACGCGAAGTGGAGTATAGGGAATATGGTGTTAGTGATCATCCATTTTACAGACCTTCGGCACATTATTTTTGGGGTAATGTGGTCAGTATTACGCCCGTGTCGCTTTACTTTCCTAGAAAAAAATTATGTACCTATTTAAGACTGGGTGAACCGGAAGCCGTCGGTTGGGATCGAACCCTACCTCTGAGGAAGACAAAGGGAAACTAAAGATGCTGAAAAGTTTGACAATGGTACGGGAATGGATAAAGATACATCTTTTAGACGGCGTAGGAGAGAAAGTAATGGATGAACAAGACATACATGACTCGGCATGGACCAAGCGTAAATGAATCTTAACGCTCGATCGTTCTTTCCACTAGAGAACCACCGTAAATAATATTATTGAAGCGGAAGTCAACAATATTTTTCTTGACAATGAATATAAAAAAAATATTGTAATCATTTAATTAAAATAAGTGATATTTTGTGCGATTTTTACCGGAACAAAACGAGAAATAAAACCAAGCTAAGTATTATTTTAAACGTTGATGTAATAATCTTTCTAACTACCATATTGAATGGAAAGCTAAAACCATCAGAAGACAATATGGACGAGTTTTTAGTCGAAAAAGAAAGCAAGAGAAATGGCAAAAATTCCTTCTTTTTTTTTTTTTTTTTTAAAACACTCTTCAATGGCGTGAGGTTTTGTATCATAGATTAATATAACAGAGCACCTGAAGGCAGAAGATAGAGTCCCAGTTATCGGCCATAAATTAGAAAGTGAACAACTCTGAACCTCAATGAACTTTTATTATTAACTCATGAGCAGCACAAACAGGTTTAGTATTGTCGAAATGTTTGCTTAATCACAACTTTAAATAATAAGGCAAACTAGAAGACAATAACAAATATAGTTGTAAATGCAAACTGAAATTACAGAAGATGCAATTTTATTTCGAATGCTGAGAAGAATCGTTACAACATTTTCTCAAACGTAGGGTTCACTAACGGTTTACAACATCTAGAAAAAAATAATCAATTTTATTAGTGAATAAAATAGACACGTTGAAATAATATATTTGTAATGATGCACAAGAAATGAGATTATGACTTTGTGATGAAAGTGAACATTTAAAGCATATATTTCAGTACTTACTATCATTTAAGGAAATTACAAAAGAATAACATAATATGAAAAAAAAATGTGCAACTAAATCAGCGTAGAGAGAAATACAAAAGAAACAAAACTACGATAGTAAATGAAGTAGAAAACAAAATCTTGTTGACAAAAGTAAACGAAATAAGAGAAAAATCCATAGAATCTGTAAGAAGTGACATTTGTTATGTTATACTAGTTGCAGTTCGCAACCCAATCATTGCATGAATCTGTCAAGAAAAAGCATATATCCTTATTTAACCGATTTAAATATCTAGACGTTTCTTTTAGAGCCATGTGTTTCTTGTAACCAATTTCTTGTCCATGGTTCTAACAGAAATCACTTTGTGCAGTGTTATTGTGTACCACCATTTGTAGTTTAATATCATACAAAAGGCATTGTCTGGGGTTGAACTGATCGTGCCTAACCTCATCATCATCATTGAGTGCCGTCTCCGCAACGAAGGTTGGCTACCATGGAGCGCCATTTTGCTCTATCTCTTGCTTTGATGGTTCAGGCTGTCATCGGTTGATTTGTCCATCTTTTGATGTTACTCGTCCATGTTAATCTTGGTCTGCCTCTGCCTCTTTTACCTTGTATTTTCCCCTCCAGGATCACTTTCAGTAGGCTGTTGTGTCTTTTAACATGGCCTAAGAATCGCATTTGTCTTGTTCTAATTGTGTTCAGAAGTTCTCTTTTCATTTTTAGTTGTTTTAAGACTTTGTCATTTGTTTTCTTTTCCTTCCATCCAATTCTACCTATTCTTCTATATATCCACATTTCAAAGGCTTCAATTCTCTGTTCTGTTTTCTTGTCTAATGTCCATGTTTCAGCACCATATAGGAATATTGAGAAGATGTAACATTTTGCTATTCTTAGTTTTAGCTCTGGTGTTATTTGTTTTGATGTTAGTATGTCCTTCATGACATTAAAATTACTTTTTGCCATTCCTATGCTTTT
This sequence comes from Megaustenia siamemsis, assembly GCA_032433765.1. Taxonomy (NCBI): domain Eukaryota; kingdom Metazoa; phylum Mollusca; class Gastropoda; order Stylommatophora; family Ariophantidae; genus Megaustenia; species Megaustenia siamemsis. Next base: position 88,900,330 of record JAVIAB010000124.1, on the reverse strand, counting down.
GTTTATTTCAGTTGTACATTTTCCATCACTGGTTATAGTATGTCCAAGGTAGTTATAGTTCTGAACTGTCTCAAGGTCTATTCCTTCAATTTTGATATCCACTTGTGGGTTTTGAGTATTTTCTTTGTTTATGATCATAGTTTTAGTCTTTTTGATATTCATATCTAGTCCATATTTTTTGCTTGTCGTGTTTATTTCATTAAGTAATTGTTGTGGGTCTTTAGGATTTTCTGCTAGTAGTACAGTATCGTCAGCATATCTTAGGTTACTGATTATCTTTCCATTAATGTTAGGCCTGACATCTATGTGATGATTTTAAAGATTTGCTCAGTGTATAGATTGAAAAGGCTTCGTAGTAGGATGTATCATTGTCTAGGCATCCGATGTGTACGCATAAATAAATGGGAAGTGCACTATAGTTCTGGACTTACCAACATTAAGTGTATCTAAGACATCAATGTAACAGCCAGTTAATTGAATAGTGAGTTATTTTTGACGGAATAGTTACAAATAATGATCAAGATGGGCTGTAAATTATTTATCTTCTTGAAATACGAATAATGTTCTGCTGGGCAGACAAGTTTCTGACAATCTATTAGAATCAATAGTTTTAGATATGTTTAATATCAACTCTTCCTGCAATGTGTTGTACATTTTTTTTATTAGAATAGTATGTGAGTGATATTTAATGTAATATGTGGACGCAATGTAAACAACCTCATTAATACTTTCCATAACATTTCGAAGCTGTTTACTGAGTAAGGATCTTAAATCCGTAGAGAAATTGATGAACTTTTGAAAGTTCTGTCAGTGACTAATATGTTAACGTTCACAGAGACAAACACTCCTGGAATAAAAGAATACCAAAACATATGAATCTTAGCTACAAATATATGATCTCAGTTTAACATGAGAGAGCAATGATATTTTTTTCATTCCATTATAAAGAAAATGTATGCAGTTTTTCAATATTTATTCTACCTATTTATAAATTATTATATTCATCAGTGAAACGAATACATAATTTTGTTAATGCTGTTTTAGTTCCGTAGTATACCTTCTTTAATAGCTAACATGAAGAGATAGAACAAAATACAAAATTAATTGTTTTCTTCACTTGACGTTATAATGTACATAATGGTAATCTGAATGGAATTATGGGAAAACAGTTTGACACTAATGGCAAGCGTCAATTTACCATCCACTGTCATGCAAAATCACTAAATAATTATATTTGTATAAAAAAAGTACTTTATTTATGTTGTTTTATTTAATTCCCAATTTCAAATTTATTTGTTAAAAAAAGCAATGCATCATTTCCACTATTACTTAAATCCGACAGGGGACTTACATGACTATATTTAAATTATTAATAAAAGATATTTACACGTCAGTTTATTTTATGTATTTTTATATTCAACAGTTATATTTTATATTAATGGGAAGTAACTGCAAAACAACTAGTTTCAATAATTATAAACTTTAAAAAACTTGAAAATGTAAAACCTAGATGTTATATTATTTTAGATCTTTTCAAGAAAATTCAACTGTAATCCGAATCTTTCCACCAGTATTTATGGTACACTAAATAGTACATGTCACTAGTATGACCAATTGCATATTGCGTTCTTAATTTCACAGATGTGCCTAAATCATTTACAAGGTAATTATTCTGCAGTACCTATTACAACATTCAAATCATTATATACTTCTATCACAGTATACACTTATTATTTGTTTAAACAATATTTGCAACTTTGTTTTCGTTATTCCATTAGCCTTTACATTGGATGTAACAACTGACGTAGGTTTATTATGTGACAATAATAACAGTCATCAAATGACAAATATGTAATGGTCAAATATCAGAAGCTGTTTTAAACAGAAATATACCGACTCCCTTAGTGCATATTATTTCTGCCAATTAAATATTATATTTACTAAAACCTAATCATGTGATATTGTCTAAGACGTTAACATATTAACGTGTGTAAGTCTAATCAAACTGTTTAATCCTGAGCTGAAAAAGTTATAACAGACAATGATGACATTTCATTTCTTTAAGTAGCATTGTTCTAGTTGTACTTCGATAACATGGCATCAGATATCGGTTTAAGCGACCAGGCGATACTCATTTACAATACTTGTGTGTTCGGTTTTATATGTCAAATAATCAACATCTTTGGTATAGTCACAAACATTATCAACATCATCTGTTTTACAAAGCAGGGATTTCAAGAATCTGTGAACATTAGTTTGTTAGGTAATAAATGATGCGATACTTAAATATAACTTGTGTTATGTTCATCTTTACGTTACAGTGTACACATAAATGACGTCCACTCATTGTGGTTCAATGTAACAATAACAATCTATAACAGATTTTATAACAACACTTTATAAGTAGATTTACAAAATATCATTGAAATAAACATCTTAAGTATTTGCACAGCATTAAAAAAAAAATTAATTGAATGCTGAATAAACCAAACACCGTGACTGCTAGATGAAGTGATCCGGTCTCTTTCAAACGTCTATCTTTGGTTCGTTGGTTCTTTGGTTATGGAAGGCCCCGGTATCACTGCAAACGAATTAAAATCCACAATTTCTCAAACGCCCGTGCCAATGGGACCATTTGAATTACTAACTCATCTCCCAAACAAAGAAAAGTAACTGTAGTTCCCATCATAGCAGTCTCAGTAAACGCCAAAATACATAAGGCGAAGCCGCACAGAAAGTGAACATGTCTATCTCTACAATGTATCATTTCTAATGCTGATTTCTTACCAAAGTATTCTCTTAAAATGGTTTGTCTTTTATTCCTATTTTCCTCTATATCTTTTTCTGCAATCTGTATCATGTTGTGTATTTCAGTTGTTCCGTTCTCATAAAATGACGATAAAATTACCTTTGTCTATGTCCCTGGACATGCGGGAGTACGGGGAAATGAGAGAGCGGACAGGTTGGCTAGCTGCGCTGTCGTTGAGGACGGGCAACCGATGGATCGGGCGGACATCATCAATGCCCTTCGAGATGTGGAAAGAGCACAGATCGACGTCACTTCTTCGGATGATGGAAATGGGAGTTAAGATGGGCACAGCCAGAAATGAGAAACTTGGTGGCCGTGTAAGAAGACTTATCAACCAACAAAGAACTGGAGTCGTCAGTCGCTGGACACTGAGGGAATTTCTGAGGAGGGGATCTGAGCACCTATGGACATGTTCGGAGTGCAATGATGATGACCCGCAAATAACTCAATAACTCAATGACGATAAAATCCTGATGGTTTATCCTTATGTTGGTAATTACTTATATTTTTGTCATTCTCTCTGTCAAAAATTTGCCATGACTTTTAATTGTACAATGTATTGTCTTCTGTTTTCTGTAAAACCACATTTCTTTGGCACGATAAGAATTTCTTGCCTTTTGTCTGATTATCCATAATTCACTTCCATATATTAAGACTGGATCTTCATTAAATTGAAAAGTCGTGTTCTTGCTTCGTTGTCAAAATTGGTTTCGATGTCGCTATCCTTAATTGGATTGCTGTTTTGCCTTAGATATTCTGAACTTCACCTCTGTTGTACATTTATCACGTGAAGTTGAACTTGTTTCAGCCATTTGAACCTGTTCATTGACTTGTTATAACGTTTTGCATTGAAGAGATGCATATTTTCTTTGTTGCGATCCTGAATCTCTGAGTCTTTTACTGCTGTTGGGGTAAGATTTTTATTTGTTGTTGTGTCACTATAATGTAAATCATTATCTCTATTAATTTTACCTGTAGCGGTTAAGAGTGTAGCATCAACATGCCTCAGATCATTTATATTTTGACTACCCACCGATATTCCTGGTATGTTCGGCACTTACTTTAATATCAATAAGATTAGATAACTAAACCATGCAGGTTCTAAAATGAAAGTACAAATATATTTTCACTTCCACAGCTCTTCCCTGGATGTTCTTCTGATGTACCAGTAAAACATGTTATTCCTGCTTTCAGTCAATAATTTATGACTTGATATTTTGTTCTTCATCATAATCATGTGTCCTAAAAGTTGGCGTAGGCGATCATGTCCTTCCACAATACACAGTGTACACAGAATACAATCTACAGTGTATCTACAGTGCACCTTTTATTTTGCCTTTATAACCAAGTATTCTAACTTTCCTCTTCTCGTGATTTGCCAGAAAAATGTTGATTGTTTCTTTCTGATGTTCTTTATGAGCTCCCTTTTTCTGTTGGCCTCTTTGAGAATTTCCTCAATGGTCTTTTTAGCTGTCCATGTAACTTTCAACATTCTTCTGAGAAATTCCATCTCTGTGGCCTCTAGTCGTCTTTTCATTTGTTTGTCTACTGTCCATGATTCGCTTCCATAAGTTAGAATTGGTTCTATATAGCACCGATGAACTCTCTTTCTCACTTCTATTGACATAGATTTGACATAAGATGTTTTTAATTGTCAGAAATGCTATTTTGGCCTGCGCTATTATGCTTTTTATTTCTGTGGTGCATCTCCCATCTGATGTTATTATTGTGCCCGAGTATTTGAAACGTTGCGCTTGTTTCAGATTTGTTATGCTTATTTTTGTGCTGCGTGATGGTGATGATTGTTACTTCGATATGACCATTACTTCTCTTTTCTTCTTACTATTCTGACTGAGACCGTGCTTGTTGCTTTATTTTACTATTAAGTCTATCATTTCTTGTAGTTCATTCTCTGTCTCTGCTATTAAGACTGTGTCATCCACATATTGCAAATTATCTATGCAGTGACCGTTAACTTCAGTTTCTTTTTTTTGTCTACTGTTGATCTCATAACATTTTTAATACCGCCTACGGTGTGATTCGAGCGTTATTATTTTCTATTGGAGGTTAAATAAAAACTCATCCCTAACACCTCGTGGCGACGGTTCAAGACAAGCGGATTTTATTCTTGAGTCCTAAATGTCCCTAACAGTCACAAGAAATAGGAAAATGCAAACATTTTATTTTGCTAAAGGCGGGATTTGAAATCGGTACTGTCCTGTGTGTTCTTTTGAAAAGCTAGTCAACGTCAGAGAAATACTAATTTTTTGGTAGACGCTATCATACATAATAATTGTTCAATATAGGCACCAATGTTATTTCTATCCATTCAGGATTGGCAGTTTCTGATATGTTCAGTCTTATCACGATGATTTGGACCTGCCTTTCTTTGACTCCTGCATTCATAATGGCGGATTTACCTTTTGATCCAGTCGACGTCACGTACATAACGTCAGGAATGGCACATATGTCATTTACCAGAGTCAGTGGTTGTATCACAGCCATGATTACGTTGGAGAGATGCTTGTGTATAACATCTCCATTAAAGGTTGGATTTTTTACTGATATGCTTTCTCCTTAAAATTGTAACGACTTTTTTAAATATATTAAATTATTTTAAAGCACAACAGTTGCTGCATCAAATGGTATTCATTCTCCATTATATTTTATTCATATATATATGTATATATATGACAGAAATTTCACTCTGGCATGTGAAATAATTGTGGTTTCGATAATTGTATATTTCACTAGTTAAAAGACCCCGAACCTCTCCAATGCTGAGGTAAGTCTTGCGAGTGAGAGGGTAGTCAAAGCTCTTTTCACATGACAGGAAACTATGAAAACAAACAACTGCGGCCTAGCAATTGTCATGGATAGGAGTGGTTCTGGGAAAACACTCAATAAAAACCATTTGCAGGATGGGCTCAACAGTTGTAGCCGTCATCTGCTATGGAATAGGAAATGTCCTATGTCAAACAAAGTTCAATCCTGCCGAAGACAGAGTGTTTCAGCCAGTGAGCAAGTTTATGGGAAAAATCAGGATACAAACGATTATACGAGTGCTGTCCTGCGACCAGTTCACGGTGGGTCATGACTTTCTGGGTGAAGTTTCTTTACATCATTGAAACAGAAATCCGATTTAAAATCAATTTTTTATTATCAAAAGACTTTACACTGATAAAGAAACAAAGAATATATGTATAAAGTGTTATACTTATTCAGTCAAAAATGTATGACTCGATAGTTATATCGAGTTATTTACTTAAATTTTCTTTTTTTACGACGACAAACATGTGCTACCAAAGAACAGATCAGAGATATCATCACACCAAAAAGAGCAACTATCATCAATGTCTGTGTGTTTATAATCTTCTTCCTAACATCTGCTCCGGTGTATTTCGTCAACAGACTGGACATGACGTTTTCCTTATTTAGAAATAAAACTCTTGTGGGCCTCATTTCTACAAAAGATCGAGAACACGTTGAGATGTTCACATTTGCCATCAACAATTTCTTTATTTTATTTGGAGCCTTCTCAATCATCGCTGTCTGCACTACAGTACTCTCTGTTAAACTGCGGAGCTCAGCAAAGTGGAGAATGCAGACCACGGTCACAACAGGTGTTGATAGAGTCTCAAAACGAAACAAGAAGGCAGCTAAAATGGTTGTAATGATTTCCACTTTGTTTATTGTTTGTTTTATTCCTGTAACACTTGTCATGATTACAATAGCCTTTGTGCCAGATGTTGGAATGGGCGGGGAATACATGAAGTTTGTGTTAATAGCTGCCGGGTTTGGCTACATAATGGAGAGCATAAACTCATCAGTGAATATTTTCATTTACTATAACATGAGCAGTAATTATAGAGAGACACTTTTACAACTTATGTTCACCAGTAAAGGACGAACTGCATAAATAACCTCCGTATAAGGCAAGGGCATCAATCAACTGCACAAATAGTCGTTGATAGACCAATACTTTTACACCTGTCTGTGGGACTGAAATAAATGGTGAAAAGAATTGGTAGAAAATTCAGAAACAGGAACATTTATTCTTCTTCTTCTATTTCTTCTTCCTTTTTTTCAACTCCAGGGGTAAATATCTTCAAACAAACACTTTACATGCCGTCCTGTTTTGGTCCCATTCTCCTAAAATCGCTCAACGTCTTGCCCATTTTCATTTCGGGTTATATTATATCGAAGAATAATTTTTACAATAAGAGTCACAATATGATATGTTAAAATAATGAGAAAAAGTTAGAGTAACACCAGTTGTAAGAATCGTCAAGAAATAACACATGTAATAGTTTGGACATGTAACGCAAATGCGGACAATTAACATTGCACAACAGCAGAGGCAACAAAAGAAGCTGTAATCAGCGAGCCGTTGTTTATTAATAGTCATATAACAATACTGACAACACTTCCATGTTATTGTAAAGCAACAAGCATGATACTTTCCAAGAAGATATTGAGGATGGTGTATAATGTATTACCTAGAGTTAACAGCAATGGACGTTATAACAACAGATAATTATAAGCAAATAATGGGAAAAAATATCACTCAAAACTTTTGCGCGAAAGGACATGTTTAATTTCGGAAAAATGTTTGCAGCTGCCTTGAGAATATCAGTATGGATGGCATGGTACAAGGTAGACAAGAGAGATCACAAAGATGGTGGCCACACGCTGCTACAGATAAACTTGCAATTTCTGGAACGGACACATTGTTTCCAGCTGATGATGTCATGGGAAGCAAAGTTCAAAAAGGGCATTCTAGGTGATGGCGGCAACTAAATTCTTATACTTACATGTTGTGAGTAGAAATTTTACAACAATTTCAAACAAAAAATAGTGTCATTATAGTTAGTTTTTATAGTAGTGGAACACCTAAACCTGTGGTTTTTTTTTTTCTAGAGACCCCCCTCCCTCCCCAAAGTATACTATAGGGAAATTAAGATCATGTATACAAATGTATAATAAAATGATTTTAAAAAGTGATATATTGTGTGATTTATATTTAAACAAAACGAGACATAAAACGAAGCTGAGCACTATATTTTAAAAGAAGATGAACTATTTGTTTTTAAAATTGTTTCAATGAATGGTAAATCCATTGGACCACAACTTGCATGAGTTTTAAGTCGAAATAAGAAAGCAACAGAAAAAGAAACAATTACCAATTGTTGTTTTTGTTTTTAAGCACTTGCTATAATGGCTAGTGATTTTGTATCATGTATTCATATATCAGGAGAGCGCCTGAAGGCAGAAGACAAGATGTCAGTTATTGGTCACATATTGGAAAGTGGACATCTCTGAACCTCAATGAGCAACTGTCATTATCTCATGAGCCCATGAGCAACAAATACAGATTGTTGAAATGTTCGCTTAATCAAAATATTATAATGAAAAGGCAATGTAGAAGGCAATAACAAATACAATTGCAAAAAAAAAAACAAATATTACAGTAGTTGCAATTTTATTTCAAAAGCCAAGAAGAATTGTTAAGACGAATTCCCAAATGTAGGGTTTAATGATGATTTACAATAGTTATTTTAAACAAATGAACCGGTTTTATTAGTGAATCAAATAGAAACCGGAGAAATACTATTTTCTTTGTAGGATGTACAAGAAATGAGGTTGTGGCATTGTGATCAAAGAGAAAATGTAAATCCTATATTTCATCATATACAATCATTTAAGAAAACAGCAGAAGGATTACATATAAAAGATAATACGTGTAACAAGGGAATAGGCAAATAATTGCGATGCTGCGGTAAAGCTGAAAGCAAGGAACCAGTGGTGGGGAGTGTAAACACTCCAAGGTACTAAGACAGCTTTACAAGGGAGGACCACAACACAATACTGACGTTTCGGCCTGAGGCCTTCTTCAGAGTACAAGGACAACGAAAACAAACGATGAAACACAATTATCTATAACTAAATGATCATAAGAAAGAAGAGGTGGACAGAAAAGAGGAAAGTAGGATGTAGAGAAATGAAAAAAAGAGGAAGAAAGCTATATGAGGGGAGGTAGGATGAGTAAATGGAAAGAATAGGAGAATATATAAATATATATAAATATAAAAAAATAGGAGCACTTAGCTGGAATGCCTGGTCTGTCAACAGGGAACGGAAAAAATGACCACATAGACCGGATAGACCGGAAACCACGTGTATCGGAAGGAGGGTAACAAGAAATCGCGGGGAAACAAAAGAGACAAGGGGGTGGATTGTTGCGCGCCAGACCAGAGACCAAACATAGGTCGAGAAGAAAAGAGATACAAATAAAAGCCTCGTAATGGGCGGGACACAAGGGAGATAATAGGTATCATAAAACTACAGGAGCCTAACACAGGGGTAGGGGGGGGCAATCCCCTGGAGGGGGTAAAACTGATACGAGGAAGATAGATGAAGAGGAAGAGTAATAATGGAAAGAATCAGGAGTAGGAAGTAAGGATCGGATGAGAGGTAGAGGGTCAGGAGAGAATAGATAAGAGAGGGAGTCAGAAAAAAAGAGAATAAAAGAGGGATAGTGGGAGGGAAGTGGGGTCCAGCGAGGTAGAGAGGAAGGGAACGAAGAGACTGAGGGGATACTGGGAATGTATATATAAAGAGGAGTAGGAGTTATACATAGGAGGAAAATAGGCGAGACACGCAGGCAGTAGTGCCTAAAGAGGTGAGGAGGTGGGAAATATGAAGTAGAGGAATATAGGGATGGAAGAAGGAACACGGAGAGACTAAGAGGATACAAAGAGAATTATACACAGGCAGTAGTGCCTCAAGAGGAAATGAAGTAGGGAAACAGAGAGACCAAGGGGATACATAGAGAAGTTGAGTGTGAACAGACACGTACAGTCCTAGAAACGAGTGAAAAGAGGGGGGGGGGAGGGAAAAAGGGAGGAGGTTTTTTTTTTAGAAAAAGTGGGGTAGAGAAGTAGTGATAGCAGGAGAATAGAGAATCCAGGGAGTAGATGAATAAAGGGGAATGGGAAGTATCCATCAGAGGAGGAGAGGTAATAAAGCGGTAAGGAGGAGATGGTTATAATGGTAGTTCGCAGAAAGGAGGGGGGGAGGTAAAGGGTAGAGGAAGAGGAGAAGATGGATAGATCCAAGAGGATAGGGATAAAGAAAGGGGATAGATGACTCCCTCTATCAAGGGAAAGGAGCAGATGAGCATAAAAGTGACATAAGAAGAAGAGAACAGGGGTGGGAGAGGGTACAGAGGAAGAGGGGTCCTCAGAGGGACCGTGATACATTGATGCCGCGTGGAGAGAGGCAACCCCAACGGGCGATCAGACGGTGCTCAAGAGTAAGACGACTGAGGTGATCGGAAGAGCACGATACTAAGCCAATGACCAGGACATCAGCTTTCCCCTGATGACCCCTCGAGTTAAAGTGGGCTGCTACCTGAGTGCCAGCCTCTCGGGTGATGTCGTGTAAATGTTCACGGCACCTATCGCCGATCCTTCGACCAGACTGACCGATGTAGGTCAACTTGCATCGCTTACAGATGATGGCATAAATGATGTTGCGCGATGTGCAAGTGAATCCCTCTCTGATCTCGAAAGGACCATTAGGGAAGAGGACAGTATCAGTCTGGAGAACGTGATCGCAAGTATTGCACACGCTGCGGCTGCAGCGGATAGTACCTCGATGGCTGGGGAGGGCAGCTGGAAGACGACCCCTGACAAGAAAGTCACGGAGGTTCCGGCCATGTCTAAAGGCCGCCAGTGGTGGGTCGGTCAAGAGCAGACGAGTAGTAGGATCAGATCGGAGAATAGGGAGGTAGCGGTGGATGGTCCTAATCGCGGCGTAATGGTGAGGGTGATGGGTGAGAGCGAGCACTACTCTATCCAAGGGGGGATGAGTAGAGGGGGTAAGAGCAGACTGACGTGAAGTGTGGAGAACTCGACGCAGGGCAGGGAGGAGAGCTGTTTCCGGATAGAGGCGTCGGCGGAATAAATCAAGCATGAGGTGGGCGTTATGAAGGAAATCTTCATCATCTTGGCAAAGGCGACGAAGTCTGAGAAGCTGAGAATATGGAAGAGAGTTCCTACAGGATATAGGGTGAGAGGAGTCGTAGCGGAGGAAACTGTGGGAGTCTGTGGTCTTGTAGAAGACCGAGGTGAGTAGATGGGAGGTGCCCAGAGAGACTGAGATATCAAGAAAAGATACGGAGGAGGTGGAAATGTGGTAGGTGATGTGGATAGAGGCGTGGAAATGTCCGACACATTCGATGAAACGAGAGATTTCATCCTCTGGAAGGTCAGTCAGACCGATGCAATCATCGATATACCTACGATACATACGGGAGAGAGGACACTGGTAGGTTTGGATGATTTGGTGCTCAAGATAGCCCATGAAGAGACAAGCATAGCTAGGGCCCATTTTGGTGCCCATAGCCACACCGCTGATATGGGTAAAGAAATTGCCATTGAACTCAAAACAGTTGAGGTTCAAGACTAATTCCGCTAAGCGCAGGAGGACGCCAGTGGCAATGGAAGGTTGGACCCTACGATTCAGGAAGAACTGAAGAGCTAAAAGGCCATCGGAGTGGGGAATGGAAGTATAAAGGGAGCAGACATCCATAACGAAGAGGCGGTACTGGCGATCAGGAAGGAGGGTGATAGAGGAGAAGATGTTGAGGGCGTCGTTAGTGTCTTTGACATAAGAGGGGTGGCCCATAACTATGGGTTGAAATACACTATCAAGGAAGTCGGAAATGAGGACTGTAGGACATGCGATGGACGAGACAATGGGTCGTCCAGGAGAGTCAGCTTTGTGTATCTTGGGCAGCATATAGAAATAGGGCCTCCCCAAGCAGTAGTCAGGATTTATCATGCGGGAGGAGCTGGAGGGAAGTAGTCCGTCCTGAATGAACCGGAGGATCGTGCGACGCACCACGGCGTTATTAGAGACATTGGTATTGTCTGGAGTAGGGAGGTAGAAAGTCGAGTCGGATAATTATTTGTCAACTTCCTGGATATAGAGGTCTTTCCTCCAAACGACCACCGAGCCACCCTTGTCTGCCGGCTTGATGACAATATCATCACGTCGGCGAAGGTCCTGTAGGGCTTTGTATTCATCCCTACTTAGATTGGAGTGTCGAAGTCTCTGGAGACGGAGTGCCATAATCTCCCGGAGAGTACTGTTAATGAAAAGGTCCAACGCCTGTGAGTCGCCCCGGGAGGGAGTCCAGTCAGATTTGCGGGAGGAGAATCGAGCAAAATCGTCTGTAGGAGGAGGTAGAGAGGAAGAGTTCGGATGAAGAAAGTGATATAGTTTAAGTCGTAGTCGTCTGAAATACTCCTGTATGTCCCGTAAGAGGGAGAATGAGTCGCTGGAGGGGCGAACAGGGACAAACTTAAGACCCTTGCTGAGAAGAGAGCGCTCGTGGTCGGAAAGGGGCAAGTCAGGGGGAATACAGGCGACTAGGGAGCTAGAGTCAGAGGCAGTCGGGAGAGGAGGAGGTGAGGGGGGAGGAGGGGGAGGGTAGAGAGTTTACGTTTGTGCTGAGAGGACAGAGTCATACAAAGAACGATTGTGGTGGTGGATGGTATGGCGAATGAAATGAAGAGTACCAGGAAAGTTAGAAGTGTGGAGCTGGAGTTGGGATAGGAGGTGTTGTTGGCGGGTTTTAAGGTGAGCAATAAGACGTGAGTGGCTAGAAGTGACGAGACGAACACGCCTCAAGCCATGCTGGAATTCAAGGAGCTGCAGTTGGCGGCGAAGATAATTAGAGAGGTTGGGTTGGCCGATTTGAGGTGAGAAGTGAGATCGGAACCCGCACGGGAGAATGTTACGATGGAGGCAGTTGTTCAGGAAGTTCAGATGACAGGTAAATCTAGTTTTCTTGAGAGTAGTGAAGGCAAACTCCTTGGAGATATTAGAGAGTTCTGGGGGTAGAGTGGAGAATGAGGCGATGATAGAGCGACGGATGGAATGAGATAGATGTTTAAGGGAGAGCATAGTGAGGAGAAGAGAGGGGATCGAGAAGAGAAATAGGAGATAAACCTGATAGATCAAAAGAGGGAGGACACACGAATGTATAGAGAAGCCGGGAAGCGAGAGAGGGAGGGTAAGAAATAGGGAGAATGTGGAGCTAAGTGCGAGAAGAGAGGGTAAGGAAGAAACCCGCTATGGTAGCAAGGGGATACTGACGGGAGATAGTGTAGGAGGTGAAGGAACAGAGCGCAGATGAAATGGTTCTAACTAAAGTACACAAAGATGGATGACGTGAGACAAACATAAAGTAGCAGCGATCTTAGGTAATTTCCTAGTTTGATCAGATATAGTATTTCAGTTTGGAAGAGTGATGTCCCCTAAAATATGTCTGCCAAAATACAGTGGTTCTACGCATTCTTGGCGTTGGGGTCATTACGCTGGCATGTAATCATTTCGGAGTATCTGTTGATTGGGCGTTGGGTCCAGGGGTTAGGTTTAGCTTTAGTGTTAAATATTTATAAATATATTATAACGCGTGACAAAAACGACGCCACTCGGCCTAATTATGATCTTCTGATCGAAGGGAATTGTGCGGTTGATTACCAATCGCCGTAATGACCCCAACGCCAAGAATGCGTAGAACCACTGTATTTTGGCAGACATATTTTAGGGGAAATTACTCTTCCAAACTGAAATACTATATCTGATCAAACTAGGAAATTACCCGATCTTATAGTAGGGAATAGTAAAGTACCCCCCCGTCACGCCAAGTGGCGTATAGGGAAATATGGTGTTAGTGACCCTATATTTTACAGACCTTCAGCACATGATTTTTGGGGTAATGTGGTCGGTATTACGCCCGTGCTGCTTTTACTTTCCCAGAAAAAATCCGGTACCCATTTAAGGCTGGGTGAACCCGGAGCCGTCGGTTGGGATCGAACCCTACCCCTTGTCCGTAGTAGTCCAGTTCACTAACCACTGAGCTATCGCGGCTCCTACTAATTTTTAGGGAATTAGTAAAACCCAGGTGTCCTCGCCAGGATTACGAACCCCGGCTGTTGCCGTGGTAAGCCAACCGATAGTAGGGAATAGGCAATAAAAAAGCTGGAAGCAAGGAACCAGTGGTGGGGAGTGTAAACAATCCAAGGTACTAAGACAGCTTTACAAGGGAGGAACACAACACAATACTGACGTTTCGGCCTGATGCCTTCTTCAGAGTACAAGGACAACGAAAACAAACGATGAAACACAATTATCTATAACTACATGATCTTAAGAAAGAAGAGGTGGACAGAAAAGAGGGAAGTAGGATGTAGAGAAATGAAAAAAGAGGAAGAAAGCTACATGAGGGGAGGTAGGATGAGTAAATGGAAAGAATAGGAGAATATATAAATATATACATGTATAAATATAAAAAAATAGGAGCACTTAGCTGGAATGCCTGGTCTGTCAGCAGGGAACGGAAAAGATGACCACATCGACCGGATAGACCGGAAACCACGTGTATCGGAAGGAGGGTAACAAGAAATCGCGGGGAAACAAAAGAGACAAAGGGGGGGGGGGTGGTTGCGCGCCAGACCAGAGACCAAACATAGGTCGAGAAGAAAAGAGATACAAATAAAAGCCTCGTAATGGGCGGGACAAAAGGGAGATAATAGGTATCATAAAACTACAGGAGCCTAACACAGGGGTAGGGGGGGGGCAATCCCCTGGAGGGGGTAAAACTGATACGAGGAAGATAGATGAAGAGGAAGAGTAATAATGGAAAGAATCAGGAGTAGGAAGTAAGGATCGGATGAGAGGTAGAGGGTCAGGAGAGAATAGATAAGAGAGGGAGTCAGAAAAAAGAGAATAAAAGAGGGATAGTGGGAGGGAAGTGGGGTCCAGCCAGGTAGAGAGGAAGGGAACGGAGAGACTGAGGGGATACTGGGAATGTATATATAAAGAGGAGTAGGAGTTATACATAGGAGGAAAATAGGGGAAACACGCAGGCAGTAGTGCCTAAAGAGGTGAGGAGTACCTCCGCCACCTCTGCCCTTCCCCAACATAATAAGAAAGAAAGTGTTAACCTAACCGTGATTCGAGTGTAACAACAAGTTAGCGTTTAGATCATCTGCTCTGTTGTTACAATTATATATGTCTATGGCATTAGTTGCCTACTGTTTGACTATCTAACTTCGTGGTAAAGTGATCGTGGTTTTGAAAAAAACACTAACACAACTCTCCGACAGGATAAAAAAAATTGAGTGTTCCTAGGTCACTTATTTGGATTAAGTATTAACAGCAAAAGCGATATGGACGTGAATGTACATATGGATGTGAATCGTGGACAATACGACAACAGACAAGAAAACTCACTGGAGGTTATAAAAATGTTGTTTTAATGGAGAATCTTAAGAACTATAAACAGATTCGAAGAGTGAGGGATTTCCAAAATTAGGAAGAAACAATCTTCATGTTTTGACCATGCAGTGAAAATGGAACAATCGGAATTTATTGTGACAACTGGACAATTTGAGGGACGAAGAGTTAGGTAGAAGCAAAGAGAAAAGTGAATGGCTTGGCAGAAAGGTAAACAACAGAAATGATAAATAACTGTCGAGATCGAAAGTTGCGAAGTTACATGATCACCAACGCCAACAGCCATGGTACATGATGATAATTGACATCAAAGAGAAACACTGGTCTCCTCGCCTCCAAATCGCCTAGATATAATTAATAATTCAATTCCACATCATACTATTTTATTTTGCTGCCGATCCTTACTTGTTTTGTCTTCGACAACCATTTTCCACACCGTCCTGTGTTTTAACTACTGTTTATAAAGTCTACAGATTATTTCAATACTTAACTTCCCCATTGTTTGCTTCATTTTTTGGGTGGGGAAGGAGGGGAGCCTCGGTACCCTAGTTTGGGCTAACGGCGTACGGACAACCCGTGTTCGATTCCCACTAGAAGCAGTCTGAATTGTACTCGTGGTTGGAAAAAAAAAATGACCGGCGCGGTCGACCCAGCCACTGACAGAAATCGGTACCAGGTAGCACTCTAGGAAGTTAAGGAATGCCGCCACGTAACGACATTATCCAGAAGTCTCCGAACACTTCTGGATTTGTGGCCGAGCACATATTGGTGAAAACTCGCGTGCTAAGACGCCGATTCAAGTCTTGTACTTGACCTTTATCTTACCCGTTATTTTAAAAACTTGAAGCTTATCCTTTTCACAGTGTGAAGTATAAACGTCTTCATGACCTACTGCAATGTGCTCGTTATGGTACACAGTAGATATTATTTATGCCCATTATATAAAAATGTAAATATAAAAATGTATTGACAATGGTTTGTTACATGCATTTCATTTGATAAATGTGTTGCATAAGTTATACCTTCACCCTCACATTATATTGTCTATATACTTTGTTAAACCTTTGTTTACTTGTATTATTATCCATACAAATGCTAAGCAATTAGAGAGGACTCTAAAATACAATACTCGTGACATTATAAGCTTATTTCTATAAATATATGTCAAATCAAAGATAAAATTTCACTGAAAGTTGAAATTCAATTTACATTATTTAGCACTGAACATAGCTGGTATGTTTAGTGTCAAAGTTGTGATAGTATTAATTCATTTCGCTGAAAACATCCTAAATTATTACGAATTATAACATGTTGGCCGGGAATCATCAATTTTCTTACGTACTTCTTATTCTAAATATAAACACAATTAAAACCAAATCCCAATAAACATGAGCTGTCACGTGATGTAGAATCATCAGTAATTTCTATTTCTAGTGCATTTTATTAACAAAACATAAATTGGAAGCAATAAGAAACACTAGTCATTTGTGACAGAGAAAGAATCTTCAATAGTATAATCAATAGAAATAAAACGAAGGAAATTTTGCAATCATTCAAGATACATACAATTCCGCTGGTAATGTCATAGTGTGAAAAATGAAACATTATTCTACAATATAAAAGTACGATATGAACGAATAGATAGAGTTCTCTCTACAATGTCGTCATCCGTTGACGAATTCGGTATAGCAGAAGAATGCATTCTCATGTATACATACATTATATTTATTACATGTCAAACTCTAAATATATTTGGTATCGTTACAAATATCATGAATATTGTCTGTTTCGCAAGACAAGGTTTCGCAGATTCAGTGAATGTCAGTCTCGTAGGTAAACACGTGTTGTTGTGTACACCAATGCATTGTAATATGTAGTTTATAGTAGGAGCAAAGTGCAATAACAAAATATATCATCATCACCATCATCATTATCATCATCGAGTGCCGTCTCCGCAACGAAAGTTGACTACCATAGATCGCCATCCCACTCTGTTTCTTGCATTGATGGTGCAGGTTGTCATAGTGTGAGGAATAATAGAACAAAGAACTATGTGTTAGCACTCGGAAAAAATTGACAGACAAACCACAGAAAAAAAAACAAAGAACAATATATGGTCGGAAGCGAGATCGAACCCGTACTCCCTGGCACCGCGCCTTGCCACGAGAAGCCGAACGCATGGCACACTGCCACGCAGCTAACTAAAAAATTAACTATTGTAGCAGTGTCTTACACGAAGGCGTTCTCATGACTATAGCATAAAGTCACGATCACAGATCGGAAAAAAATTTTATATTTGTACTTTCCTATTAATTCAACTATCTCCCAGTAGGGCTGAATATAATAATATTTATTTATTATTATTTGTATCCTTGTCATAGAGTGACTTGTCCATCTTTTGATGTTACTCGTCCATGTTAGTATTGGTCTGCCTCTGCCATTTTACCCTGTATTTTCCCTTCCAATATTACCTTTAGTAGGCTGTTGTGTCTTTTAACGTGCCCCAAAAACTTCATTTGTCTTGTCTTAATTGTATTTAGTAGTTCTCTTTTTATTTTTACCTTTTTTAAAACTTCATTGTTTGTTTTCTTTTCTTTCCATCTACTTATTCTTCTATAAATCCACATTTCAGAAGGTTCAATGTTATGTTCTGTTTTCCTGTCTAATGTCTAAACAAAATATAAAAAATAGAAATCTACACCCATTGATATAGAAAGAGGTGTAAGACATGGATTCATCCTATCAGCAAGTTTGTTCAATCTAAACACTGAGCAAATCTTTAAAAACATCATTCAGAGATGCCAGGCCTAACACGAATAGAAAGATAATCAATGGCCTAATTAATGCTGATGGTACTGTATACATAGAGCATTCATTCTATCGCCAAGCTTGTTCAATCTATCATCATCATCATCATCATCATGTACCCTGCCGATTGGCGTAGGCGATCAAGTCCCTCCACAATCTTCTATCTACAGTGCATCGTATCAGTTCTGTTGTTGACTGTTTTCCATGCCATGACACTACGCTATCCAGGATTTTCTCTCTTTGCCGTCTGCGATCTCTCTTTCCTTTTATTTTGCCAGTTGTAACCAAGTATTCCAACTTTCCTCTTCTCATGATGTGCCCGAAAAATGTTGATTGCCTCTTTCTGATGTTTTTTAAGAGCTCCTTTTTTGTGTTGGCCTCTTTGAGAAATTCCTCATTGGTCTTTTTGCTGTCCAGGGAACTTTCAACATTCTTCTGAGAAATCCCATCTCTGTGGCCTCTAGTCGTCTTTTAATTTGTTTGTCTACTGTCCATGATTCGCTTCCATATGTCTGAATTGGTTCAATATAGCACCGATGAACTCTCTTTCTCATTTTTATTGACATAAATTTGTTGCATAAGCTATTTTTTATTTTCTGAAATGCTATTTTGGCCTGAGCTATTCTGCTTTTTATTTCTGTGGTGCATCTCCCATCTGATGTTATTAGTGTGCCCAAGTATTTGAAACGTTGTACTTGTTTCAGTTTTGTCTTGTTTATTTTTATGCTGCATGATGGTGATGATTGTTTTTTCGATATAACCATTACTTCTGTTCTCTTACTATTCAGACTGAGACTTTTCTTGTTGCTTTCTTCCACTATTATGTATATAATTTATTGTAGTTCGTTCTCTGTCTATCTGTTCAATCTATACACTGACCAAAATTTTTAAAAGATCTCAGAGATGTCAGACCTGAACATTAATGGAAAGATAATCAATAACCTAAGATATGCTGATGACACTGTTCTACTAGTAAAACATCCTAAAGACCTACAACAATTGCTTAATGTAATAATCATAACAAGCAAAAAATATGGACTAGATATGAATATCAAAAAGACTAAAACTATGATCATAAACAAAGAAAATTCTCAAGACCTAGAATTAAATATCGCATGTGAGGGAATACATCTGGAGACAGTCCAGATGTACAACTACCTGTGACATACTATAACCAATGATGGCAAATGTAAAATTGAAATAAACAAAAGAATATGTATGGCAAAAAGTAATTTTACTGCCATGAAACATATACAAACAACAAACAAATAACAGCAGGGCTGAAACTAAGAATGGCAAAATGTTACATCTTCTCAATATTCCTGTATAGTGCAGAAACATGGACATTAGACAAGAAAACAGAACAGAAAATTGAGGCCTTTGAAATGTGGATTTATAGAAAAATAGGTAGAATTGGATGAAAGGAAAAGAAAACAAACGATGAAGTTTTAAAACAACTGAAAATAAAAAGAGAACTACTAAATACAATTAAGACAAGACAAATGAAATTTTTGGGCATGTTAGAAGACACAACAGCCTACTAAAAGTAATATTAGAAGGGAAAATACAAGGTAAAAGAGGCAGAGGCAGACCAAGACTAACATGGACGAGTAACATCAAAAGATGGAAAAGTCAATCTATGACAGCCTGCACCATCAAAGCAAGAAACAGAGTAGAATGTCGATGCATTGTAGCTAACCTTCGTTGCGGAGAAGGCACTCGATGATGATGACTGTAAACATCATCATTATGTGCCATACCGTTTGGCGTAGCCGACAATGTTCTTCCACAATCTTCTATCCACCGTGCATTGTATCAATTCTGTTCTTGACTGTTTTCCATGCTATGACATTCAGATATCTAGTAGCTTCTCTCTTTGTCGTCCGCGACCTATCTTTCCCTCTATTTTGCCAGTTGTAACCAAGTATTACATCTTTCACCTTTTCATGATGTTCCCGAAAAATGTTGATTGTTTATTGATGATGGATTTTATAAGCTCCTTATTTTCACTTTTGTCTTTTCAGCTGCACATGGAACTTGGAATGTTCATCTAAGTAATCGAACCGTACTGATACTGTAATACTAGCAGAAAATCCCACAGTTCTACAACAATTACTTTGTAATGAAATAAACATGATCAGCAAACAAATGTGTCTGATATGCATATAAAAAAATTAAAACTATGATTACAAACAAAGATAGTACTCGAAACCTACAAACTAGATATAACAGTTGAAGGAATAGGCATGGAGACAGTTCAGAACTACAACAACCTTGGACATACTATAACCAGTTATGGAAAATGTAAAAATGAAAAAAAAGCAAAAGATTAAGAATGGCAAAACGTAATGTTAATATCATGAAAGATATACTAGCATCAAAACGAATAACACCAGGACTAAAACTAAGAATAGCAAAATGTTATATCATCTACAACATTCCTGTATGGTACATAAATATGGACATTAAACAAGGAAACTGAACAGAAAATTGAAGCCTTCCGTTTCTTCCTTAATGAATTTTCCTTGAAGGTATATATTTTTTTCAGGCGAATTTTAATCATTACCTTTGTTTTCTCTAGGGTGGTCTCAAGTCTTATTTTCTTAGCCATTGATGACAGGGCATTTATTTGTCCTCGCATCATGTTCACATTGCTCTTGATAAGAATTATGTCGTCTACAAAATGGAATGCGCTCGACACGCAGAATAGTCAAATAAGACAGAGGTGCATACCTTATGACCACGAGTAGTATGACGATGGAATTGATGGTAGTGATCAGGGCATTCCTCTGGTTAGAGTTACAAGACTATACCCACGCATGCATACTAAGTGATTCGATTACACTGATAAGAAAAGTGGAGGTGGTCTCTGTACGCAAGCAATGGGTAGAGTCATTGCAGAAGTCAAAAATACGTAAGGTTACCTTTGTCTACCTCCCTGGACATGTGGGAATACGAGGAAATGAAAAAGGGGACTAGTTAGCTAGTTAAGCTGTCATTGAATACGGTCAACCAATGGATCATGCGGACATAATCAATGCCCTCCGAGATGTGAGATGGGCACAGGATTTCGACAATCATGAGTCACGTCACTCCTTTGGATGAAAGAGATGGGAGTTAAAACTGGCATGGCCAGAAATGAGAAAATTAGTGGCCGTGTAAGAAGACCCCGGGAGTACGGGGAAATGAAAGAGCGGACAGGTTGGCTAGCTGTGCTGTCGTTGAGGAAGGGCAACCAATGGATCGGACGGACATCATCAATGCCCTCCGAGATGTGGGAAGAGCACAGGACTTCGACACACACAGATCCACGTCACTTCTTCGGATGATGGAAATGGGAGTTAAGATGGGCACAGCCAGAAATGAGACACTTAGTGGCCCTATAAGAAGACTTATCAACCAACACAAAACTGGAGTCGTCAATCGCTGAACACTGCGAGGCGTGCTGAGGAGTGGATTGAGTTATTGAGTTCTTTGCGGGTCATCATCATTGCACTCCGAACATGTACATAGGTGCTCAGATCCCCTCCTCAGCAATTCCCGCAGTGTCCAGCGACTGACGACTCCAGTTCTATGTTGGTTGATAAGTCTTCTTATACGGCCACCAAGTTTCTCATTTCTGGCTGTGCCCATCTTAACTCCCATTTGCATCATCCGAAGAAGTGACGTGGATTTGTGTGTGTCGAAGTCCTGTGCTCTTCCCACATCTCGGAGGGCATTGATGATGTCCGTCCTATCCATTGGTTGCCCTTCCTCAATGACAGCACAGCTAGCCAACCTGTCCGCTCTTTCATTTCCCCGTACTCCCGCATGTCCAGGGACATAGACAAAGGTGACCTTACATATTTTGGATTTCTGCAACGACTCTACCCATTGCATGCGTACAGAGACCGCCTTCACTTTTTTTTTTTAATGCTCATCGAATCACTCAGTATACATGCGTGGGTGTAGTCTTGTGACTCTAACCATTTGAATGCCTTGGTCACTGCCATCACCTCCATTGTCATGCTACTCGTGGTCATGACGTATGCACCACTGTCTTCGTAGACTATTCTGCCTGCCGAGCGTGCTGTAAATGCCCATGCACTTCTTTGGTGTCGTCTTACAGATCCGTCTGTATATTGAGTTATTGAGTTATTTGCGGGTCATCATCATTGCACTCCGAACATGTACATAGGTGCTCAGATCCCCTCCTCAGCAATTCCCTAAGTGTCCAGCGACTGAGGACTCCAGTTCTATGTTGGTTGATAAGTCTTCTTACACGGCCACCAAGTTTCTCATTTCTGGCTGTGCCCATCTTAACTCCCATTTCTATCATCCGAAGAAGTGACGTTGATCTGTGTTTGTCGAAGTCATGTGCTCTTCCCACATCTCGGAGGGCATTGATGATGTCCACCCGATCCACTGGTTACCCGTCCTCAACGACAGCGCCAACCTGTCCGCTCTTTCATGTTCTCGTGCTCCCGCAACTTTCTCATCGATGTTATCGCAGGTGAGATCGTTGACCTCAGCATTAACAACGACCAGGTCTGTGTTCCTTACTTTTCCTGTCGAGTATGACAATACACGAGAAAGTCCCTTTGAACGACGTAGGCACCGGTATCCACTCCTCACCAACGTTGACATTGGTAAGCCCACAGACCTGTTTGATGACATCTTCTGCTCGGCCCACCCATGATTTGCCTCTAGAAACTAATTAACCAAAAAATTGCAAAATAAATAAGTTACTTAATAAAGAAATGGCGTCTACCTATTGAGTCTTCATCAGGTCGTCCTTTGCAGAAAGTTGTATTCACGACTGCCAGTCTGAAAGAATCTTTGTCTAGCTAGAAATCCCAATCCTTATGTTATTATGTTCATTAAGTAAGCAAGTAGTTGACCATTTACACTCCTAAAGACTATAAACAGTATGTCAGCTTGCCAAATTAACGAATTACTTTCAATTTCAAACATTAAAATGATAGTATTGGTAATGTTACTATTAGTATGTATATTAATAAACGTATTAATTGTATTATTAACAGTAATGGTAATAGTAGTCATATTATTATTATTAATTGTAGAAGTAGTAGTTGTATTATAAGTAATAGTAGTTGTAGTAGTAGTGGTAGTAGTTGTAGTAATAGTAGTAGTAATAGTAGTAGTAGTAGTAGTAGTAGTGGTAGCAATATTGTTTTATCATCAATTGCACTTAGAAAACGTAGTATTTGAAAAGTAAAATGTTACTATAATACCAATAGCTGTAATTGTAGTAGTTCTTGTACTATTATAAGTTACACTAAAGATTACGGTATTACTATTACAATACGTATTTTTGTAATAGCGAAAAAAGCAGAGTTTTTCTTAAAACTGTTAGTACCATAAGTAACTGTGTTAGTAATAAGAAAACTCAGGTTCTATAATGCCAACACTCTAGTGAACCATTTTCTATTAAGGACTGGCAGTTTCTGACCTCGGCAGCCTGATGACGATGGTTTTTGTATGCCTCTCTCTGTATCTGACGATAATTAAAGCTGAGATACCTATTGAGCCCATAGAAGTCGCCTATCTTACAGTCGGGATCCCTCATTTCTCCTTCACACGAGTCAGCAGCTGTATCACGGCCATGATTACACTGGAGAGATGTTTATGTATAACTGCTCCTTTAAAGGTACACATGTAGGTATATTTTAAACTTCTTTTGAAATAAAAAAAAAAAATGTAAATAATGAGATTATTTTTAATGTATTTATATTTTCTAAGAACAGCACACTCAATTTTAACAGATGTAGCTATAGCATGTATCTTCCCGATAGCAACATATGGTTGTGAATCATTGACTATCATACAAACAGTAAGGAAGAAAATTAATTTATTCGAAACAAAAAGGCTACAGAAAAATCCTTAAAATACCTTGCATAATGAAAAATAACAAAGAAGACATACTAGCAAAATTAAACATTAAACGGAAGTAGCTTATAAGCACCATTCTACAGAGAGAATTAAAATAATGTGACCACGTCAAAAGACACAGCGGGCTGGAAAGAACAATAATGGAAGGCGTGGTTCCTGGGCGACGCATCAACGATAGACCAAGAAGAAGGTGATTTCAAGATAACCTTGAACTTGACAACAGATGCCATGAGAGATCTGGCTAGAAATAGAGATTATTTCAAACAGGCCTGTGTTGACTGCAGCGTTCTGCAAATAACATGCGACCTAAGGTTGAGATAAAACTCAAAATACTATAAATGTAACATACAACGTAACTACTATAGAGCCACATTTTGACACCTTATATGACGCAATGGGACGGCTACCACAACATTTGAAATTAGTGAATTACAACACCGAAACATGCTATGTAGAACACAATAATCATCTTTACTATTATGTAGAAAAGTTAGAATTTATAAAACTTTCCTTTTGTAATAGTTTTCAATGTAGAAAATCAATAGATGTGTCCATTTTACTTGTGGTAACTATTTCTCTCATTTCTATCATTTTTTGGCCAAGTAATGAGAAGAGAACAACGGAATATATTGTAACAACTGGAAAAATTGAGGGACGAAGAGATAGATGGAAGCAAAGAGAAAAAATACCAGACAGCTTAAGAGAATGGCTTGGCAGAAGGTCAACAACAGAAATGATAAATAGCTGCCGAGATCGAAAGTTGTGGAGATACATGATCACCTACGCCAATAAACCCGGTACTTGATGATGATGATGAACTATTTCTCTAGATAAAATCCAGATCACGTAACCGAAAAATACACTAGAATATAGCACACTGGTAATGGCGCTATAAAATTACAGATATTAAATGGAGATATAGATATAATGTGAACGTTAATTTCATTTTGTTTCTTATTTCAGATCAAAAGTTTGATAACAACAAAACAAGCGACTGTCACAAATATATCATTGTTCATTATCATCTACTTCACATCTGTTCCAGTCTACGTCATCAACAAAATGGATATGAAATTCTCAACGAAAAGAAACAAGACTCTTTTTGGTCTTGTGTCTACCCCAGATCGAGAACACGTTGAGATGTTATCGTTTGTCATCAATAACTTGATTATCCCATTTGCTGCCTTCATTTTAATTGTTGTCTGCACCGCAACACTTTCATTTAATTTAAGGACAAGAACAAAACTCAGACACACAATAACCACTAAAGCACAGGCTGATAGGGTCTCTACCAGGAACCAAAAAGTTGCCAAAATGATTGTAATGGTTTCCACTTTGTTTATTTGTTCTTTTATTCCAGCAAACGCCAACATGCTGGCAATAGCCCTCCTTCCAGAGCTTGCATTTGATGGGAAGTACGTGAACATATCAATAATTATTTGTGGATTTGGTTTCGTGATGGAGAGTGTAAACGCTTCAATGAACATCTTTATTTACTATCATATGAGTAGTAAATACAGAGAGATGTTCAGCAAACTTTTCTTCAATCTATTCAATTAGTGAATATAATATTTATATTATCAAAAGAGGTAAATACATTTTACAAAGGTACATTAGTGGAATAAAAATTACACTCTGAAATCATATTCGATTTAGCTCACATATTTGTATATATTTATATGACAATGTCAAATTTTAATGGAAACTTTAATTCATAGTTAGTACGGCAGCTTCAGATCAGAAGGATCAATGTTTAATTCCCAGATATCGTAAAGTTATTTTTGGACCTTTATGTTTGAACTAATATGTCTCTTATGTCCTCAATGACTTCCTTTTGTCAGTCCTAATCTTTAATTCATTCTCTACTTCTGGTGGTTCTCTATGCTAACGAATGCTGCCTCTGCGTCTCTGTTGCTGCACCATCTGTCTTGTATCTCTGTCCATGTTTATCTATGTCTAACTATATCAAAAACGTCTCTGCACTAACTCGGGTAACTATTCAAACTACCTCCGACAGTCTCTAATTATGATAACCTAACTATGCTGACTCACTGTCTTCTTCCTCTTGGTCATAGAGCTTTATGTATCGTGTTGTCTTTCCTGGTTAGTAACCTACTTCCCGATGTCGAATATTGACACTACTCTAGTCCGCCCATAAAATCATGAACATGTTTATTTTCACTTTGCCTAAAAGCTGCCTGTTACTTCGCAGTTATTTTCGCATGCGGCCTTAGAATATCCGTGGAGGCGAAGGCGCGCCTTTCAGCACCAGAGCTGGAAGTTGTCAGCGACCCACAGCTGATGGCTTGCACCAGGACCGGTGAACAAAAACCATCCAGACCCTGCTCCACCTCTCCGTGGTGCCTGCAGTAACAGACTAACCTGTCTAGTCTGGCCAAACGAGCAGGGATCGAAGAGGGAATACAACCCGGTACTCAAAATTGTCGTGCTGAAGTCAGATGTGTTGGGCCGAAAGGCGCAAATAGAACAGTTATACTGCAAACCACAACACAACGCAGACACGTCAACTTAACGTCCTTTTAAGGACGGATGACGAAGAGGACTTCTACAGTCTATGAATGCTCTAGAATACTTTAGTCATCGGGCGAAAGCAAGCCAGCAAGCAAGCGGAATATCCGTGACACAAATATATTGCTATTCTTTACTGAACAGATACAGCAAATTTTGCACATCGTCTCATTCCTCTGATCTTTTACAACCGTTGCAGATAAGCTGATTAAAATCTTAGATTTTACAGTAAACATATTCCAGTTCAGCTCTTTTCTGAAGCGTGTCTGCATAAAACTGCTATATAACAAGTAATTGTCTGTTGCCCGTTACGTGTGATCGCAAACATGACTCCAAATTGCTACAGTTAGTCTTGCCCTCCGGTCACCATTAGATCACAGGGTATCCTAACTGTACGCTAAATTGAATTATGGTAGACGCATTTTGATATGGAAATATATTTGTTGCCATTGTACATACACTTTACCATTTGTTCAACATACACTTAAACATCCCATGCTGTTAATCGGTCTGTCATTTAAAATATAGTCAACATCATTCCGAATCTGAGGATTCCAAGAGTTTGATAATGATTAATTGGTAGGCAAATTGTAATCCACCTCGTTGCCAGTACTTGTCTTCCACCGGAAGCACGTGTGCAACACACTTCTTCCAGAACTGGGTGTCTATACTTAGGAAGGACTCACGTGTCAGGACTTCGTTATCACATTGTGTAAACGTCCTATCTTGTTCTGCAACTTGTCTTTTGACTTCAACCCACACAAGGTCAATCGGATCGAGGTGCGCATGTATTGCAGGAAGTCACAGAAAAGTATTGGCGTATTCCTCAATGATTTTGTCAAAATGATACATTTTTTTAATTATTTGCATTCCTAATAATCTGCAACAATTGGGGTTTTATATGTGTGTCGTAAAATTTGGCATTTTTCCTAGCAATGGAGTCCTAATTTGGTCTTCCGCTGACACAGCATTGTGATAAGATGCATTTTATTTTACTAGGCATACCAGTTTACACAGGATTAGAAGATCGCTCTCCAACCAGTGCCTGAAAATGTGTCCATTATTTTCTTTGTGTTATGCCTACCGTTGGTACTTTTTAATTGTAAAATATACAGCGTTACAGACAAGTACGATTTCACTGCTTCCAGCCAGTGGGTTATACTGGTTTTGGGGTATGCACTACCGCTGACATAATAAATAAAAACATACATTATATTCAGTAGGCTAACATAAAGTAATATTTTCTAATGACATCACTACATTTTGAATTACTTACTTATTTATATGTAAACTCTATCCGTTTTGTTTGGGACGAAAATGTCTTGATGACTTTGTCATTGAAAGTACTGTTGGGTTGGTTTCTAAGTTTCCTAGGGAATGAATTCTTAATGGGCATTAATGCCAAACCAGATAAGCGTTCTTGTGTATGAGTTAAGCGAAAATAAGATTTGATTCCCTTGAGAGCAGAACAAGTTCTTTCTACAGATGCTGCTGCGCATAACGTAGATATAAATAGCTAAGGAAGTTCCGGTAATCAGACAGTTTCACTTTCGCTTTTTCATGATTCTGATTGACTAGAGCTAAAAATAACCAATGAAAACGCATACATCTAGTGGCAACAACCGGTACATTATTTTGACATGAAATTTTGAATGTCAATGTCGTTAAACTAGATTCGGATAGAGGAAAAATGTACCGCTGGATCTTAGAGGTTTCAATGTAGAATAGTTTCGTTTCATTCACAAACGTTTTCGCCTATTGTAGAAAGTATGAAATCCAGCAGTACTTACTGTCCTGTCACCAAGAAGAGTTTCTTGCATAACCATTATATCGGCGCCACACAGTAGCTTATCAAGAATGGGCCGTCGTTGATTTATGGACCCACAATTCCAATATGCAACGCGCACATACTTTAGGCATAGCCGCTCACACTTCGACAGTTTAATGCAACCACGCTTACCTCGTCGTGTTTTCCTTCTTCGATGTTATCGTTTGGGCTGCATCTAAATACTTACCGTCGTCATAGATGATTTTGTCGCTGAACGTCGATGCTGTGGATGGTCTAGACACACGTAAACTTACTCAGTCGCACGGCCCAGAATCCGTTTCCACGTTATAAACTGGCCAACTCCAATACATAGCTCTGAAGCACGCGAATACACTGTGAGCATTTTACAAATTAAATGAATTACACGTCCTTGACAACAGACCGGCGAAAAAAAACCGCCATTTTTGGAAGCGTTCAATAGTGCAGTCAACAACAAGGATGAGTATAAGGGATTAAATAAGGAAATTGTAATAAAATGCAATGAATCAAAAGAAGCAACGTGATTTATATCAAAAAGAAAGCGCGTACAATCACATGATCCCTTCAAATATCAATAAAAACAAACAAATAAACATAAAAGTTCACTGGAAATCATCACTTATATGTGAGTCCTCTGAAGAAGCCAGCGAACAGGGCGCCATATTCCATGGAAGTTCCCTTTGAGTGTATTTCCTACAGAAAGATACTCAACATATCACATCAGAATAAACATGTAAATTTTATAAGAACCTAACGTTTTAGAAAACTAGTTAATAAAGAAAGGAAAAGCATGTATCATAAACCAGTTTGGTTCAGCAAAACATCATAATGACTTAGAGAATATGATTATGAATGGCGTAGTTTCATGTTCAAAGAAAGAGCCATAGAGATGAAAACAGATCTATACCTATGTTTCATAGATTATAACAAAGCAATTGACAAAGTAAAGTACCAAGAAATAATCAAAATTTTAGAAAGCATAAACGTAGACAGCAAAGATCTAAGAATAATAAAGATCATGTACTGGCAACAAACAGCGGCCATAAGAACTGGAAACCAATTAGGAATGTTACAACAAATAAAACAGGGTGTTAGACAAGGTTGTGTGCTGTCACCTGATTTGTTTAATATTTATAGTGATATTATTTTATGATCCATAAGGGGTATGCCCGGAATAACAATTGGGGGTTATAATATAAATAATCTAAGGTATGCGGATGATAGTCTTACTAGCTAAGAGTGAAAATGAGTTGCAAGAAATGTTGGACATTATAGTGAAAGAAAGCACAAATAAAGGACTCAGCCTTAATAGCAAAAAGACAGAAGTAATGGTAACAACAAAGAAAAAGACATCAACTCAGTGCAAAATAAAGACAAGTGGAACAATACTAAAACAGGTAAATGAATTTAAATATTTGGGAACCTTGTTAACCTCAGACGGAAGATGTACAAAAGAGGTGAGATGAAGAATGGTTCAGACAAAAGCAGCTTTCCTTAGTATATTCCTCAAAAAATGAGGAAGATACTATGCAATATATTTTTGACAATAGAAAGAAGAAAAAAGTGTTCTTAAATGTTATGTAGAGCCAGTTTTAACATATGGATGTGAATCATGCACAATAGAACAACAGACAACAGACAAGAAAATATCTGGAGTCTGTAGAAATGTGGTTTTACAGAAGAATGTTTAGAATTCCATGGACAGCTAAGAAGAGTAATGAAAATGTTCTGAAAGAGGTCAGAGCAAAAAGAGAGCTAATTTCCATTATTAGGAAGAAACAATCATCATTTTTGACCATGTAATGAGAAGAGAACAACTGGAAACAAAAATTGAGAGACGAAGAGATCGAGGGAAACAAAGTAAAAAAAATACCAGACAGCTTAAGTGAATGGCTTGGCAGAATGTCAACAACAGAAATGATAAATAACTGTCGAGATCGAAAGTTGTGGAGAGACATGATGAACTACGCCAGCAGGCCTGGTACTTGATGATGATGATGAGTTTCAGGTAAATAAGAGGGAGGAAGGACTAAAAGAAGATGGGTGCAAACTATCGCAGTCGAGCTGACTGCTGTACATGCTGAACACACACACAGAACAAAGTACAATTCTGATTAGCTGTCATAAGTGAATAACAATGGTAACTTTCATTAATGTCATAAAGAAAAGTAATATAAGTTATATTTCTGAAGTGAGAAAATGAACAAAGACAACTAAAATAGCATTGACAAAACAACTGTGAGTAACACGCTCTTGCGAGGGCATGCTTTCATGAAATGAAGTTACTGATATTTTTTTTTTATTGATCAGAGACAGCAATTTGATGACTCAAGATATTTACTATTCTTGGTTCTCTATTATAAAATCTTATAGTTCTTCGTCCCATATTTTATGATTCATACCCTTGGGCGTAATCATGTCAATTCTCACATATATTATGATTCCTACTCATGGGTGTAATCATGTCAATCGAAGAAGTATTTTACAATGTATTTATCGGATTGTATTATGTTTAATCTAAAAATAAAATTCAGAAAGGAAAACTTTGTAGTCTAAAATATGAAACCTTTGTTTCATCTGACTAGAGTTATCAATTACAATTGTTCAAGGTTAACCAGTAGCGTGACCCAATTGAAGTAAAAGATAATTGCTTGCCATAGTTATATGTTCATAACAGTATGTGTTAACATCTTCTAAAATCATTTTTATTTTGGTCGCTTTATAATTTTCAACATTCTTCTGAAAAAAAATATGTATGTGTCCTAAGTAACTATTTTGATACTTCTTTTTCAATTTCATTGTTTATAAAGTTACACACAATCGAGCGCTCGCACACACACTCACACACACACATGCACTCACACGCACACACATTCACACACACACACATTCACGCACACACACATTCACGTTCACACACACACACACACATGGCCCGTTTCATCTTTTAAAACGGTTTAGTGAAGGTTAGTGTGTATTTTTATGTTGTTGAGATTTTGTGTTTGTCGACTAACTTCTCTCATGGTTGATTCTACCAATGTTTGACAAACGGTCACAGTCTGGCCCACTGATCTACATGAGTTTCCTTTTTATTTTTTCATGAGGTTTTTCTCTTCCATGTTATGCTACAGCACAGCTTAAAATGATGTTATGCTATATTTTATATAGACTCTCCATTATGTGCGATCACTTGCGAGATGTTCCCAGTCATTTTCCCAGTTTTTGTTTACATAGGGAGCCGCGATAGCTCAGTGGTTAGTGAATTGGACTATAAAGGACAAGAGGTAGGGTTTGATTCCCATCAACGGCGTTCAGGTTCACCCAGCCTTTAATGGGTACCGGATTTTTACTGGGAAAGTAAAGGGGCACGGGCGCAATACCGACCACATTACCCCAAAAATCATGTGCTGAAGGTCTGTAAAAACTATGGTCACTAACACCATATTCCCTATACGCCACTTGGCGTGACGGGAGTACTTGACTTTTTTTTATTTTTTATTACATGCTTTATTAAATTCACAAGTATAAGAGAGCGGGTAGCCGAATCGATAACTTCTTGGGCTTCACAACAGAAAAAAAACACAGGTTCGATTCCAAGTGAGATTTAACATTTTTTTTTAAAAATCGGAAATGAAACAAAAACTTAGACCAGTAACCTCGCAGCAACAGCACTGGACAAGTGACCTGTATTCTACGATCTTTCTACGTTCCTCCTGCAGATCTCAGTAATTTGGAAAATGCGGTTAAGATATTTTCTTTTTTTTATTTTTACCACAGACACTTTTTTGCAGATCATTTTGTGCTGTTTTTGGCGAGTGACATTCACAAAAAAGTATGTCAATGAATGTATTGTTTGCCAAACGTAATTGAACAAAAAAGAGTCGATATAATCAGATTTATGTTGCATGAGAAAGATGGACATACAGACTGGATAATTTGTGTGGTCGGTCGATTGTTATTTTGTTTATCCATTTTAAGGACATATTATAACGGTCATTATCATTGATTGGATAAGGGTCTTGCTTTCTGTCGAATTGTTGTGGGCGAGTTCCGGTAAGGTTCCAGTAATTTCACGGCTGAAGACTTCACAATTTACTTCTTTATATATGTTATCTTTTCGAGATCAAGATGGCACTACCGGTTGACGATCTTTTTGCTCTTTGGGCCACGAAGGGAGCCGTGAGAACTCAGTGGCTAGTGAATTGGACTACAAAGGACAAGGGGTAGGGTTCGATCCCAACTGACAGTTTCCGGGTTCACCAAGCTTTAAATGGGTACCGGATTTTTTTCGGGGAAAGTAAAGCGGCACGGGCGTAATAACGACCACATTACCCTAAAAATCATGTGCCGAAGGTCTGTAAAATTTATGGTCACTAACACCATATTCCTTATACGCTACCACTTGGCGTGACGGGGATGCTTTACTTTACTTTTGGGCCACGAACAATATCTCGCCATCCATAGCTATTTATGTACCTTTTCTCTACTTCTTCCAGTCTAAGTCATGATTCTTGAGGATTATGTCTGAGTGGTAACTATGCTTTTTACTAGTATAATGTAGCAATAAAGTCTAGCTAGAATGTTTCAATAACAAATCATACTAATATTGAAATAGAAATTGTGTAAATACATACAAACACACGCTCATAAATATATTTCTGGCTATTTGTCCGTGTTTACCTTACATGTCCAAACCATTACACGTGTTATCTCTTGGAGAATCTCAGAACTGGTATTCCTCTTACCTTTTTTTCTGATTTTGTCCCTTCATATTGTGACTCTTATTGTAACAATTATTCTTTGATTATATATATATATATATATATATATATATATATATATATATATATATATATATACACCAAATCAGATTGGAGTATTTTAATGTTTAAAACTCTTTTCCTACCAAAGAAAACACACGGGAAGATTCGCCCAGACCGAACAGAATTTATGGAGAAAATAATTGAAGGACACCACTGTCTTAAAAATCTCATTAACAATGTAATTATTGAAACAATCTATATGTTTTATACATCAAATAAACGAAGATTGAAGTAGGAGTGCATATGTAGTAAAAAAAATGTTAAAATAATATAATAATTTATAGAAAAATGTCTCAGAATCTGTGATAAATAATTTTTTTCTCATTTCACTTTACAGATCTTGCCATATAATCAATCATATTCACGTTGTTTATAATTAAATCCATTCAGAATTAATAATTTTAGATATATACACCATTTTCCTTCACAATTAGTACAAAAAAAGCTAAAAAAAACCCGAATATTTTTATGTTTATAACATTCTGTGCCACACAACATGACGTGAGTCTATATTTTCCTTATATAAACATGAAAATTTAGACTTTTGAAAATCCGAGTTTTTATTTACTCGAAGACTAAACTGTAATCGAATAATATAAAAATTTTGTGCTATGATTCGTTACTAACATTAGAATCGATTCTAAAATTGTTTGAAATAAATAGCTTGATTTAAATCGCATTGAGAAATGAGGCGATTTCGTGGGATCGTCTTCGAAAGTAGAGGAAAATGATATCTCATGAAAATCTTTAATCTTTTCTTACAAAGTAATCGAATACCATTGCCTAATGTTAAATTCTGTAAAAATAAACATTCTGCTAGATATTTTAACTTGTTCCAACTTTAAAAAGTGTTTAAATAAGCCAGTAACAAAACAAAAACTTGGTGACCGTCAGCCGTACAGTAGAATGTACGCTGGTCTTTTTACAAAAAAACCAGCCGTACAGTACACTGACTTGTCGTAGTAAAAGAGTTAATTCGAATATTAAAACAGCCATACTGGCTTAAAAATATGAATGGGATTCCGCTTCCGGTGTTTCACAAGATGGCGGTATTTTTTTTGCTGGTTCGGCGAAGGATAGTACTTTTTTCGTTTTATATTCATTATACGTAAGTTCTCTGTCGGATTATTGAAGGATTATGGCACTATTTTCGCCGATTTAGCTGAAAGTGTAGTTTTCATGTGTGATTCTGACTGAGGATTTACCAGCGGCATATACCAAGCTCATGGTGTATTCGCGTGCTGAAGAGTTTGGCTGCGGTTAGCCGGTTTTTAACTTGGAAATGGGTTCTGAACTGTGCTACCT
The DNA here is from genome assembly GCA_032433765.1 of Megaustenia siamemsis. Lineage (NCBI taxonomy): Eukaryota > Metazoa > Mollusca > Gastropoda > Stylommatophora > Ariophantidae > Megaustenia > Megaustenia siamemsis. Next base: position 88,866,045 of record JAVIAB010000124.1, on the reverse strand, counting down.
AAAGAGTGCACGTGGGTCTAGGTCATCGTCGGCAAATCGTCGACATTCAGTAACGAAATCAACGTTAAATATGACGAGTACTAAACAGATAAGACATAAATTAAAATCGAAGAAATAAAACCCCCCAAAAAATTCAAACGCGCCGGAATGTTTAAGAAACGGTCGAAGTGCGATAGGTTCCATGTGTCTTCTTAAATGATAAAGGTAGAAATAGAAGCCAGAAAAGTAGGCCCAACACATTCCACTATGAGAAAACAGACCAGGACGTCATTAGCAAATGAGACATAGGAAACAGGGCGCCCCTCGCAAGAAGCAGGAGAGATGGACTAAGCCGAGTCGATGGACAGAAGACGCCGAGGAAGCTTTATGGAAAAAGAGACAAACGACACGGACATAGCAGAAAGCCAGAAAGAATGAAAGAACACATCCTGAGATCTTGAAGCGTCTGAAAGAAGTCAACCTTCAAATGATGCACCTAAAACTATGTGCTAAGCATGCTATGGATGCCAAGTGGGATGATTTCTGCAAAAAATAGTGTGCTCAGAAAAATCGCTAGCCACATTCTGGCTTCTTTATCAGAGCTTGAATGGCACAACACGTCATAGAGGCATACCAGACTTTCAGAGCAAAGGCCAGAAACAGCACATATCTCATGAGAGAAAACGGAATGACCCTCTATATTCTGCTTATTTTGTACGACGAGATAAGCGATTTAGGTGACGACTACTTGCTACAACAGTCCAAAGAGCTTAATGCCAGCAATCAGAGTGGCCAGATTAAGGAGGTTTGGCTACACAGCTATTTACTACCGCTACCGAAGCCACACATAGACTATACTCAGATCAGCACCTACAGAATCATCACGGTGCAGAATGCTACGGGTCAGCTACTCGAGAAATTAGTTGCCCGCGTACTCACCTGTCACCTTGAACTGAAACACGCATGCCCACCCACACTTAGAGGGTATAGATATAACAAAGAGACATGGCTTAAAGCGGCAGTCTTCGTCTATGATGTCTTCGAAGGCTTCCACAGACGAGAGGAGACCAGTGCTGCTGCTATAGATCAGGAGGATGCATACAACAGAGTATCATTTGACTACATCGTGCATATGCTCATCAAACTAGCGGTGCCCTACTTCCTCGTAAGCTGGATCGCTGCAGCACATTTTCATGAGAATATAATACTTAGATGTGGAAGTTGGACATCCGAGTACAGATCAATTTGTTCAGGGCTGTTCCAAGGCTCACCATTGTCGCCAGTTTTGTTGAACATGTCAACGATTTCGATCACAGAACAACAGCTGGATGGAAGGGGACGAACTATGACTTTAGCTGATGACATTCTGGTATATCGACAGGGGAAGAGGCAGACGAGAAATCGCCTCCACACTGTAAAACAAACTCAATCACATCTCTCCCTGGCTTTGAGTAGCAGGTGCCTTGGTTAATCCTAATAAATCATGTTACATGGTTCTCCCTTAACAATCATATCGTTAACATGGAAACACTGGAGGTACATATGGGAGCTGATGAAGTGACCAGAGACAGGATGATGACATATTTAAGTTTTATCGCATCCTGTATTTTAGTAACCGCGTCGACCATGTGATAAAAGTCCCCAAAGGATTGGCCGCCTAGTATGTCATGCAACTTCCAACATTGAGCAGCGGCTACTTACCCTTCTGTTCCAGGGACTAGTCCTCGCACCAATCGAGTATGCCTTGACAATTCTTACTCTCAGTACGACGAAAATTGACACGCTGGTGAAAATGCAAAATGAATCTATGCGCATTATCTTGGGGTGTACGAAGGACACTACCTGTGTAGGTAATAGGTAACGCCTTGAAGTCTTAACAATGGATGACAGGATCAAGATCTGGAGGTCATGAGCATACATGAAGATAAGTGCAGATAAAGCGCATCCATTGCACCAAGAGCTCACGACCGGAAAAAATTGACAGGCTAAAATCAGTGAAACCATGGGTGGGCCGCGCAGGAAATGTTATGAAACAGGTCTATGGGATGATATATCAACACTGACGAGGTGTGGATACTGGATCTTAAGTCATTCAGTGGCACATTCTTGTTTTTTGTCACACTCGACAGGAAATGTAGGGAGCAGAATTCAATTGTGGTCAAAGCGGAGGTCAACGGTCTTAAAGATGCAGTCATCTATACAGAGCGAACAGGTTGGCTGCGCTGTCATTGAAGGCAGTCAACCAATGGATCGGACGGACGTCATCAATGCCCTCATAGATCCTCTGAATGAAAGAGATGTGAGTTAATATTGGGTACATCGAGAAACGATAGACTTTGTGACCGTACAAAAGGACTTATCAACCAACACAGAACTGGAGTCGTCATTCTATGGGCACCGAGGGACATGGTGAGTAGGGAATCTGAGCACATACGCGCATAGTTCGGAGTGCAATGATGATGAGCAGCAAATAACTAAATAACTCAGTAAATATGGATGATTAAAAAAGGACAGTTATGAAGAAAGAGATTTCCATTAATAGATACTTATGCATAATAAAAGGATGGAAATGGCGGTTCAAACTGATAAATTTACATGTATAGAAATGTAAACCTTAAATACCAACGGTAAAAAGAAATGCGATAATGACGTTGGCATCGGAATCAAACTGTAGAAGCTAATTATATGACAGGTCCATTTTTGAAATCTTCAGATGACGAGACGAGGAGGTTTGCCAGAATATACTTGGATCGAAAAGCTGGAGGCAGAAAAGTACATGGACAAAATATTGAGTGTTATTAGGAGAATGGTACCAAACATGGCTACATGTAAACTGTTGCAGACATTTGCCCCTGGAGTTAAAAAGTAGAAGTGGAAGAAGAAAGTGTTCCAGTTGATGATTTTTCTAACAAATTCTTCACACTATTTATTTCAGTTGCACAGACAAGTGCAACACCATTGATCTGTCAACTACTATTTGTGTGGTAGCTTATTTTCTCCTGGTTTATACAGAGGTTATTTATGCAATTCACTTGTTACTGTAGAACACATTTTGCATAGTGTCTCTCTATAATTACTGCTCATGTAATAGTAAATGAAAATATTCACTGATGAGTTTATGCCCTCCATTATGTGTCCCAGCCCTGCAGCTATTATCACAAAATTAACGTGTTTCCCACCAATTCCCACATCTGACACAAAGGCTACTGTAATCATGACAAGTGTGACAGGAATAAAACAAACAATAAACAAAGTGGAAATCATTATAACCATTTTAGCTGCCTTCTCGTTTCTTTTTGAGACTCTATCAGCACTTGATGTGACCGTTGTCTTCATTCTCCACTTTGCTGAGCTCCGCAGTTTAACAGAGAGTACTGTGGTGCAGACTGTGATGATTGAGAAGGCTCCAAATGGAATAAAGAAATTGTTGATGGCAAATGTGAACATCTCAACGTGTTTTCGGTCTTTTGTTGAAATGAGGCCCACGAGAGTTTTATTTCTAAATAAGGAAAACGTCATACCCAGTCTGTTGACGAAATACACCGGAGAAGATGACACGAAGAAGATTATAAACACACAGACATTGATGAAAGTTGTTCTTTTTGGTGTGAAGATATCTTTGATCTGAGGAAAAAGAAAACAAATACATTCAAATTGTATTATTACTATGATAAAACATGTTTGACGTCAATAAAAGAAAATTAAAGTAAATAACCTGCTAGTTAATACATTGTTGACTGAATAATCGTAACAGTTCATATGTCTTTCATTTCATATATATATATATATATATATATATCATACAATTCCAATACATATATTCTAACTTTCTTTATAAGCGTACATGTCTTTTGATTATGCAAAATATTGACATTATATTGGTGTTATGTTTCAATGGTCGGTTGAAACGACGTCAAAACGTACGATTAACGAGTCGCATATGTCAATACTCGTATACTCTGTTCTGTTCTGATTTGTCCCATTATCTTTCTCACTCCCTGAAACACTCCGTCTGTCTTCGGCAGTATTGATCTTGGTTTGACTTAGACCTTTTTTCTTAACGATGGCGGATGCCAGTTATCACTGTTGACCCCATCCTGCCCGTTTTTTTTTTCTAATTTGGTGTTTTCCCATAGCCACACTTTATTTCGATGACAACTGCGAGGCTGCAGCAGTTTGTTTTCTGGAGTTTCCTTTCGCGTGGATAGAGCTTTCAATGCGGCTCTTACTCACAAGGTTTGCCATGATATTGGACAGATAGGACGTTCTTCAACTTGTGCAACTGCTCCACTTGTTGCTCCCACTCCGTCCTCGTAGGTGAAGCCTTCCTGGCCGTTATATTTACACTCTGCAGGGTCCAAACCATCGTGATCAAAAATAAATGATACGAAACCTCAATTATTTCAGATGCCAGAAAAAATGTATGTCAAATATATGGATCAGATATATGGATCAGATATATGGATCAAATATATGGATCAAATATATGGATCAAATATATGGATCAAATATATGGATCAGATATATGGATCAAATATATGGATCAAATATATGGATCAAATATATGGATCAGATATAATAGAGAATGAATGACAATTGATACAGTAACTGCTGCGCTTAAAAACTACTTGAAATTTTTTTTAAAAGACGTTACAAGGTTAAGGAGAAACTGTATCAATTAGTAGCAATTCCAACCTTTAATGGAGCTGTTATACACAAGCATCTCTCCAACGTTATCAAGGCTGTGATACAACCACTGACTCTGGTAAATGACATATGTGCCATTCCTGACGTTATGTACGTGATGTCAATTGGATCAAATGGTAAATCCGCCATCAAGAATGCAGGAGTCAAGGAAAGGCATGTCCAAATCATCGTGATGAGACTGCCCATATCAGAAACTGCCAGTCCTGAGTGGAGAGAAACCACATTGGTGCCTATATTGAACAATTTGTGTATATGATATCAGTTACCAAAATATGAATTTATGTCTCTGAGGGGGACTAGATGTTGAAAAGAAGACACGGGACGGCCCCAAGTTCGAATCATACCTTTACAAAAAAAATAAATAAATAAATAAATAACAAAATAAACAAACAAAAAAACCGTGTGTGTCATTTTCCCAATTCTAAGAATTGTTTAGGGGCATTAATAATATTAACCGAATTTATTTCGAAAATAAAATCAGCCTGTCTTGAGCCGTTGCCTCGATGTGTTAGGGGTGGGTTTCTATTTACACCTCAATTACAATAACAGAAAACACGCTATAATCTCACAGTAGACATTATAGTAAATTTGTTACTTTGAATTCGTGTTTTTTTCGTTTGTTTTTGCACTATTCTAGTGTCTGAGAAGTAAGGTACAATGTCTTGTTCTCTGGGATAATGGCGAAAAAAACAAGAAATCCGTTGTGCACTTTGGGCATGTCAAAGAACAATTTTTCAGTAAAAATGTCGAGAAGATAAGCCACAATGGCTGCTGACCGAGGAGTAGAAGTAATCAATTAAAAATTGTCCCATACCGAAGACGAATGTGTCCGACAGAAAGGCGCAGGTATTTGTGCTTTCTATAAACCAGAGAAACGACCCATTTAACTGATGAACACGGAAGGGGAGCGTCTCTGTCAACGAAAACTGGAACCAGAGAAGTTCTTGATTATAATAAAATCACCGTATTGGTCATATATTAGGCATTGGTCATCTGCGAACAGTAGCTCGTTGATGTTGGATAATAGCCCAATAGAAGGTAATTTTCCTTATTCGCACAAAGTGTAAGAATAAATCACAAATAAATCCGTTCGAAATAGCACAAGAACGCTTGAATTTATTTTACAACGAAATGACCAATGATGATGACCAATGCCTAATATATGAGGACTAAAACCAGCTACCACAGCATGTAACATCTCTAGATAAAAGCTGCACAAATTACAGTATGAAAATTAACACAACAAAAACCGAGGCTATGAGAATAAGCAAATTAAGACACTCATTAACAATTAAGATCAAAGATAAAGAAATAAAACAAGTAGTAGAATTCAAGTATTTGGGCACAATGTTCACAGAAGATGGAAAACTAGACAGAGAAATTGACATGAGAATACAAAAAGCAAATGCTGTCATATACCAGCTTTCACCATTACTAAGACATCCAAACATTTCTATGTCAGTTAAACAACAAAAGATAAATATAATTTTCATACCAACTTTGTGCTATGAAAGTCAAACATGGACCCTTTCTAAATCACAATTAAGAAAGAACAATACATGTGAGATGCGATGCTTGAGAAAAGTAACAAACAACACAAGAAGAGATAGAATACCAAATGAAACCGTAAGAAAAATGGTAGGAACAAAACCCTGCCAAGAATATATAGAACAACAACAATTTAAATGGTTTGGCCACCTGGTCAGAATGAATCCTCACCAATCACCATCAAGGGCGTTCTTCTCGAGAATGCATGGAAAAAGACCAAGAGCAAGACCCAGAAGAAGATGGATAGATGCAGTGACAGAGACATGTAACAACAAAGGAAAATCACTAATTCAGACAATTCGAACAGCTCAAGAACGACAAATAATATAAACCACGACACCTTTTAGGTGTCAGGGAAAACAGAAAAGAGGAAGAAGATTGGTCATATAATAAAAACCGCTTGTAATTATTAGAAGAGTAAGAACAAAATATCAAGATATAAATTATTAATCCAAGGGAAGAACAATGTGTTATACGGGTACATCAGAAGAACATCAACAGAGCAATGGAAGTGAAAATATATTTCTACTTTCATTTTATGAACCACACAAAGACATCTGACAAGGTAACACATAATAAATAATAAAAATGTTAGAAACTTAAATGGTGGCAGCGAAGACCTGAGAATAACAAGGAATATGTATTTGCAAGAAGGAGTAGCTTTTATTATTGTACTATACATTATGAATGTTTATAAACAAAACAATATGTAGGACAGGACACTGTACAATCAACTATCTAATCCTAGTGAGATTATAGTAATGTCCATGACTGATATACCAGGAATATCGGTGGGTAGTCATAATATAAATGATTGGAGGTGTGTCGATGATACACTCTTAACTGCTAAAAGTGAAAATGGTTAAGAAAATGATTTACATGTATAGTGATACAACAGCAAATAAAGGTCTCACCTCAACACTAGAAAAAAAAATTAGAAGTAATGATAACAACAAAGAAAATACAATTATCTTAAATGCACAATATTATAACAGAAGTGAAGTGCAGAATAACTAAGGCAAAACAGCAATTCAATTAAGGAAAGGAACATCGAAACCATCTTTGACAACGAAGACAAGGACACGAATTCTTCAATGTAATGAAGACCCAGTTTTAATATAATGAAGTGAGTTATGGACAATCAGACGAAAGGCAAAGGATTCTTTTGAGGCCACAAAAACGTGATTTTACAGAAAACCGAAGTCAATGCATTGTACAGTTAAAAGTCATGGCAAATTTTTCACACAGATAATGCACTAATATAAGTAATTACCAACATAAGGAAAAAGCAATAAGTTTCTTCTATGGTGATGTTATGAGAAAGGAGCAACTGTAATACACCTGTGACAACATGATACCGATTACAGAAAAATGATATAGAGGAAAATAAGGAGAACAGATTAAATACAGCCCATGAGAATACTGTGGTAAGAAGTCAACATTAGAAATGATAAATTGTAGTGATGAAAGTGTCATCAGACAAGATCACTTGTCCTATCAGTCACGATGCTTGGTGTTTTCTGCATTCAATTTAATAAAAAAAAAATTGCTGCAAATGCATACGATGCTTTCAATTATATATCTTAAATATTGTATAGATTATAGCGTTATATATCGCATTCTATATTTATTTCGTTATATGTCGTTACTACAGAGAGTTGATGTCAATTATGTCTACAATATAACATAAAAATGAGCATAACAAAAGTTTTATTTATTTATCGCATCATTTATTACCTAACAAACTAATGTTCACAGATTCTTGAAACCCCTGCTTTATAAAACAGATGATGTTGATAGTGTTTGTGATAATGCCAAAGATGGTGATCATTTGACAAACAACACCGAACACACAATAATTATAAATGAGTGTCGCCTGGTCGCTTATACCGACATTCCCATTTGATGCCATGTTGTCGAAGTATAACTTGAACAATGTATGCTACTTAATAAGGACATTAAGATCCATCATTGTCTGCTTTAACCTATCAGCTCTCGATTAGTTTGATCTGACTTACATACATGTCGTTAACGTCTTAGACATTATCACATCACGAGGTTTTAATAAATACCAATATTTAATTGCCAGAAATAATATGCACTAAGGCAGTTCATAATATATATTTTTTTTCAATTCAGCATCTGATATATGACTATTACATATTTTTGATTTTATGACAATTATTATTGTCACATACTAAACATACGCCAGTTGCCATATTGCATCTAAAGGCAAATAGAACAAGGAATACAACAGTTAAAATTGTATCTATTAAAAAAAATAACACGCTTATAATACGGCAGAAATATAAAACAATTTGAATGTTGTAATAGTTATTGTAGAATAATTTACTTGTATACTATTTACGCAAATATGTAAAATTAAGAAAGCAATTATGTAATTGGTCTTACTAGAGACATGCACTATTTAGAGAATCATAAATACCGGTGGAAAGATTATGATTACAGTTCAAGTTTCTTTAAAAGATCTACAAATAATATAACATATTTATTCCCATTTCGATATTTTAAAGTTCATAATTATTGAAACGTTACCCTATGTAGTTACTTCACAGTAAGAATTAAAGATAAATTTTGAAAATAAAGTATAATAATGAACTGGCATGTGAATATCTTAAAACAAAAAGATAAATAAATGATCATCATCTGAATGCCTCTGTAATAATTTAAGCACACACTATATATCCTCAGTGATTGAGTTGTTAGCGTGCTCTCTTTATGATAAGAAGAATCAAGTTTCGATTCTCAGATTCAACCAACCTCTAAAAATGTGTACCAGTGTTTTTTTATTTTTCATGAAGTAAAGACGGCCTGGCGTGATGATGACCATATAACTTAAAGTTGTGAAGTGGTCATAGAATCATCTGGCCACTGACACACGACTAGCAAGGTGTGGAGGGAGCCTTTACTCTGTCATATACTGTAAGCACATAGTAATAACTCAATGGATACGAAGTGATTACAAGAGCACAATGATAAAACCCATTAAAGTTAACCAAAAGAGTGCTTGTTTATGGACATCAGCTCTGTTCTTCACTCATAATGATCTGTAGGAATGTAGGTGCAGAGATGATTTTGGTCGCATCTAATTAAATTAACATAATGTTAGTGTCCTTGTGAGTCTAGTTGGCGTAAAGTAAATGTTAAATACTCTATTGTTTGAGAAAAGCTTGTTTCATTTCTTTTTGTACCTTATAGCTTCCTGTGGAGCAAAGGTCTTCAATAAACACTTTCCAAGTCGTTCTGTTTCTTGCCATTCTTTTAAGATCATCCCATGTCTTCCCCATCATCTTCATCCCTGCTTCTGGATGTCTTCTCCAAGAATTTCTTGGTCTTCCTCTTTGTCTTTTCCCCTGGGGATTCCAAAAAAGGGACTGTTGTGTTATACTCTCAGTTGGCTTCCTTTGAAATTATAATGCTTCATTTAAATGTTTCATATCTCTGGCATCTGTACAATCAGTCACCAAACGTGTGCATTTAATTACTGGACATAGATTGAATAGTTTTTTTTTTATATATTTTAATTAGATTTAATACATGCTGTAGCCATTTTGTCTCAGGGTAAATGCAACAAAATAGTTTATTCACTTAGTTCTCTTTTGTTGCGTATTTTATAGAATCCTTTGTTGTAAAATGGGAGTCGCGATAGCTAAGTGGTTAGTGAACTGGACTACAAAGGACAAGAGGTGGAAGGGGGGGGGGTATCGATCTCAACCGACGGATATCGGTTCACCCAGCCTTAGATGGGTACCAGATTTTTTTTCTGGGAAGGTAACACATTACCCCAAAAATAATGTGCCGAAGGTCTGTGAAATGTATGGTCGCTAACACCATATTCCCTATACGCCACTTGGTGTGACGGGGGTACTTTACATTTTTTTTTTGGTTGTACAATAATTATCATATCTGTCTGAGGGCGTGACTTACATAAGTGTTGGGACCTTTCATTGTGATTATTGGAACTATTTGTTGTGAGTACATGAACTATTTGTGGTGAGTACAGGAACTATTTGTGGTGAGTACATGAACTATTTGTGGTGAGTACATGAACTATTTGTTGTGAGTACATGAACTATTTGTTGTGAGTACATGAACTATTTGTTGTGAGTACATGAACTATTTGTGGTGAGTACATGAACTATTTGTTGTGAGTACATGAACTATTTGTTGTGAGTACATGAACTATTTGTTGTGAGTACATGAACTATTTGTGGTGAGTACATGAACTATTTGTGGTGAGTACATGAACCATTTGTTGTGAGTACATGAACTATTTGTTGTGAGTATATGAACTATTTGTTGTCAGTACTGTACATGAACTATTTGTTGTGAGTACATGAACTATTTGTTGTGAGTACTGTACATGAACTATTTGTTGTGAGTACATGAACTATTTGTTGTGAGTACTGTACATGAACTATTTGTTGTGAGTACTGTACATGAACTATTTGTTGTGAGTACATGAACTATTTGTTGTGAGTACTGTACATGAACTATTTGTTGTAAGTACATGAACTATTTGTTGTGAGTACTGTACATGAACTATTTGTTGTGGGTACAGAAACTATTTGTTGTGAGTACTGTACATGAACTATTTGTGGTGAGTACAGAAACTATTTGTTGTGAGTACTGTACATGAACTATTTGTGGTGAGTACAGAAACTATTTGTTGTGAGTACTGTACATGAACTATTTGTGGTGAGTACTGTACATGAACTATTTTTGGTGAGTACTGTACATGAACTATTTGTGGTGAGTACTGTACATGAACTATTTGTTGTGAGTATTGTACATGAACTATTTGTGGTGAGTACTGTACATGAACTATTTGTGGTGAGTACAGAAACTATTTGTTGTGAGTACAGGAAATATGTGTTGTGAGTACAGGAACTATTTGTTGTGAGTACAGGAAATATTTGTGGTGAAGAATGGACATTTTGTGGTTATTACTAGAACTACCTGTCTGTCTGTCTGTCTATCTGTCTATCAGTCTACAGGTCTATCTGTCTGTCTATCATTCTGCCAGTCTGTCTTTCTGACTATCAGTCTGCCAGACTGTGTGTATTATTTGCATACATATCGGTTGGCCTGCATGCAATGCTCCCTTCTTGCTCACCTTACTTTTCGACCTGATGTCATGACTATAAATACCCGACACATTTTCTGTGTGCTGCAGGTTGGAAAAAAAAGATATTCCTCTGTCCTAGATCACATCAGTTAGAAGAGAGAGGGGTCGTCCTTTTCCTCACTATTACTTTTATTCCTTAACACTTTTAGTTACATTTCTTCTTTGTACACATTTATTTATCATTTGAGTTATCCTGGACAACGTCAAGCTACGTTTGAATCATCGTTCACAAACCGGCTCGTATCGCTAAGGCAGTGCTCTATGACTACGCTGCTAACGTGCCAGCTATGAATACATATATTCATTATTTGTTTTATCTTTAATATTATCATTACTCTGAGATGTGTATGTCTTTTCCTTACTACCAAAGTCTCAGTATATTCTCTATTGTACGTTGTTAAATGCAATCTTGAGTTGATATATTACGTTCAATCTGTCCTTTTCTGTGTTTCTTGTAATACGATTAAACCTGAATCACGTTTGTTAACTCCATAACAATATAACTTGTGAGATATATAGTATATAATAAGTAAAAAAAGTAAAGGTTCCCTCAAAGCCTTGCTAGGCGTATGGGTAATATGGTGTTAGTGACCATATTTTACTAACAAGGCATATTTTTTGCTATGTGGTCGGTATCATGCCAGGCCGACTTTACTTCCCAGAAAAATCGCTGGTACCCATTTTTAGAGGCTGGGTGAACCCCGGAGCCTTGTCAGTCTGAAAACAAAATCCGCTACTGCTGGGGATCAAACCAGGACCCTTTAGGTCAGGAAGCGAGTACACTAACCACTCAGCCACCGAGGCTCCATTATGTTAATACATTCGATTAAATACCCCTGCCTCATTTGCATTTTATTAACTGAGTTCTTGGTTGGTGACCTATCAGCCAATCATAAAAGACAATGTTCAAATAAGGATGATGTTTATGAAAAACACTACGTCTTGACATCTGGCTAACCTCTGGCTGTCAAAATAATGACATAGCAGGTATTCCAGGAGTGATATATATCTCTCACAAATCTAACTTGCCCCTTTCCTCAGTTTCCTAGTTATTTAACAAACCTTATTTGTCCCTTTCCTCAGTTTCCCAGTTATTTAACACACCTAACTTGTCCCTTTCCTCAATTTCCCAGTTGTTTAACAAAAAAAAACGTGCCCCTCTCCTCAGTTTCCCAGTTGTTTAACAAACCTAAACTGCTCCTTTCCTCAGTTTCCAAGTTACTTAACAAACCTAACTTGCCCCTTTCCTCAGTTTCCTTGTTATCTAACAAACATAACGTGTCCCTTTCCTCATTTTCCTAGTTGTTTAACAAACCTAACTAGCCCCTTTCCTCAGTTTCCTAGTTGCTTAACAAACCTAACTTGCCCCTAGCTTGCTCTTTTCCTCAGTTTCCCAGTTGTTTAACAAACCTAAATTGTCCCTTTATCAGTTTCCCAGTTGTTTAACAAACCTAACTTGCCCCTTTCCTCAGTTTCCAAGTCGTTTAACATACCTAACTTGTCCCTTTCCTCAGTTGTTTAACAAACTTAACTTGCCCCTTTTCTCAGTTTCCTAGTTATCTAACAAACATAACTTGTCCCTTTCCTCATTTTCCCAATTGTTTAACATACCTAACATGTCCCTTTCCTCAGTTTCCCAGTTGTTTAACAAACCTAACTTGTCCCTTTCCTCAGTTTCCCAGTTGTTTAAGAAACCTAACTTGTCCCTTTCCTCAGTTTCCCAGTTGTTTAACAAATCTAACATGTCCCTTTCCTCAGTTTCCCAGTTGTTTAACAAATCTAACTTGTCCCTTTCCTCAGTTTCCCATTTGTTTAACAAACCTAACTTGTCCCTTTCCTCAGTTTCCCAGTTGTTTAACAAACCTAACTTGTCCCTTTCCTCAGTTTCCCAGTTGTTTAACAAACCTAACTTGTCCCTTTCCTCAGTTTCCCATTTGTTTAACAAACCTAACTTGTCCCTTTCCTCAGTTTCCCACTTGTTTAAAAAACCTAACTTGTCCCTTTCCTCAGTTTCCCACTTGTTTAAGAAACCTAACTTGTCCCTTTCCTCAGTTTCCCATTTGTTTTACAAACCTAACTTGTCCCTTTCCTCAGTTTCCCAGTTGTTTAACAAACCTAACTTGCCTCTTTCCTCTGTTTCCTAGTTGTTTAACAAACCTAACTTGCTCCTTTCCTCAGTTTCCCAGTTGTTTAACAAACCTAACTTGTCCCTTTCCTCAGTTTCCCAGTTGTTTAACAAACCTAATTTGTCCCTTTCCTCAGTTGTTTAACAAACTTAACTTGCCCCTTTCCTCAGTTTCCTAGTTATCTAACAAACATAACTTGTCCCTTTCCTCATTTTCCCAGTTGTTTTACATACCTAACATGTCCCTTTCCTCAGTTTCCCAGTTGTTTAACAAACCTAACTTGTCCCTTTCCTCAGTTTTCCAGTTGTTTAACAAATCTAACTTGTCCCTTTCCTCAGTTTCCCAGTTGTTTAACATACCTAACATGTCCCTTTCCTCAGTTTCCCAGTTGTTTAACAAACCTAACTTGTCCCTTTCCTCAGTTTCCCAGTTGTTTAACAAACCTAACTTGTCCCTTTCCTCAGTTTCCCAGTTGTTTAACAAACCTAACTTGTCCCTTTCCTCAGTTTCCCAGTTGTTTAACAAATCTAACTTGTCCCTTTCCTCAGTTTCCTAGTTGTTTAACAAACCTAACTTGTCCCTTTCCTCAGTTTCCCAGTTGTTTAACAAATCTAACTTGTCCCTTTGCTCAGTTTCCCAGTTGTTTAACAAACCTAACTTGTCCCTTTCCTCAGTTTCCCAGTTATTTAACAAACATAACTTGTCCCTTTCCTCAGTTTCCCAGTTGTTTAACAAACCTAACTTGTCCCTTTCCTCAGTTTCCCAGTTGTTTAACAAACCTAACTTGTCCCTTTCCTCAGTTTCCCAGTTGTTTAACAAACCTAACTTGTCCCTTTCATCAGTTTCCCAGTTGTTTAACAAATCTAACTTGCCCCTTTCCTCAGTTTCCCAGTTGTTTAACAAACCTAACTTGTCCCTTTCCTCAGTTTCCCAGTTGTTTAACAAACCTAACTTGTCCCTTTCATCAGTTTCCCAGTTGTTTAACAAACCTAACTTGCCCCTTTCCTCAGTTTCCCAGTTGTTTAACAAACCTAACTTGTCCCTTTCCTCAGTTTCCCAGTTGTTTAACAAACCTAACTTGTCCCTTTCCTCAGTTTCCCAGTTATTTAACAAACATAACTTGTCCCTTTCCTCACTTTCCCAGTTGTTTAACAAACCTAACTTGTCCCTTTCCTCAGTTTCCCAGTTGTTTAACAAACCTAACTTGTCCCTTTCCTCAGTTTCCCATTTGTTTAACAAACCTAACTTGTCCCTTTCCTCAGTTTCCCAGTTGTTTAACAAACCTAACTTGTCCCTTTCCTCAGTTTCCCAGTTGTTTAACAAACCTAACTTGTCCCTTTCATCAGTTTCCCAGTTGTTTAACAAATCTAACTTGTCCCTTTCCTCAGTTTCCCAGTTGTTTAACAAACCTAACTTGTCCCTTTCATCAGTTTCCCAGTTGTTTAACAAATCTAACTTGTCTCTTTCATCAGTTTATAATTGTGAGCCTGGTTTGTTTCGAACAAATGTATCTTCACTTCTTGATTCTTGATCCTTCCAGCGCCACGTGACGTCAGACAGTGCCCGTAGTGTTTTTCTTCATTCGTCTCTATTATGTGCGATATTATCCAGTGAGTCTATTTCTGCCAACTTTGCTTCTCTTAGAAGTATGTTTTTTTTTAAGTGTCTCTCTGGGTCTTCCTCATTTTCTGTATCCGCATGTTTCCTATTTTGAAAGTCGCTTGTTGTTTCTTCTAAATATATGTCCGACATATGTCCATCTTCTCTTCCTAATTGTAGATGAGGTTGTTGGTTGTATGACCATTTTTCTTTATCTCTAATGTAGTTTTAATTTCATTTCATTGTGCGGAGAGTATTCTTCCTATTCATTTGTCTTCAAACGCTTTTAGCTTTCTCTCAATCTCTTTTGTTATTTTGCAGCTTCCACATGTGTAGGTAAGTGATGATTACACGTTTAATTAAAATATTGTAAATTTAGATTTTTGCTTGGCATTCTTGATTTCCACATTTTTTTTTCCAGGTTTATAAAATTTACAGCTGCTTTTGCTCTTCTGCTTCTGATCCATATTTTGTTTGTTTCACCTTCTTGATCTATGTTACTATTAATATATACCAAGTTGTCTACTTTGTGTCCAATGCCTGATGATTTTAATATATATTACCTTCACAACAAATAATTAATTTCAGGGTTACAATGAACTCCGCATTGATGTTGGATAAAATAGAGGGAGACATTACGCCCTCTATTCAAAATTCTGCCTGGATGAGAGGACGTTAGTTTACGTTGTTAGCGCTGGTATGCACAGAAGAAAAACGAGTGATGGACTATACGACCATATCGCCCAGTCGTTCTGGACTTGGACCAGGTTGGCATTGCCCGACCTGTCCGGGATTCTGTTTGGAAACGTGTAGGGAACGTACACAATATATTTTCAGCTTCTTTATCTGTCTATAATTTAGAGAAGATTGAGATAATTTTCTTGACGCTAACAGCATCTTTGAATTCCTAGAAATGAAAATCAGAAAAGTTTAATGGAAGGTCAAATATGTTTAGTTCAAGTCAAAAGTATTTTGGAAATTAATTAAAATGCGGATGTTTTTACTATTTTGTTGTTGTTGTTGAAGGTCTGATTTGTTTAGTTCGTTGTCAGATTTTATTTGTTAAAGATCACACTTATTTAGTAAAATGTCAGATTTTTTTTCTAATAGATCAGATTTATTTAGTTAAATGTCATATTTTTTTTTAATTTAAAGCTTAGCTTTGTTTAGTTAAATGTAAGATTTTTGGGGGTTAAAAGTAACATTTGCTTAGTTAATTAAATGCCAGATTCTTAATTTATTAAAGAGCAGATTTGTTTAAATAAAAGTCAGATTTATGATATTAAGATATGCACTTATGCCTTAGTTTTATTTTCTTAAAAATATTTGGTAAAAACGCGGATTTTGGGCCAATACAGTGAAAGTCAAGCCATGTTTTTAACCCACGAATAAATGATATTTTCATCGCTTTATCCTCGTTTTATTGTTTATTGGTTGTTTCTACAATTATTTGTCATGTTTCATCATCATTGAGTGCCGTCTCCGCAACGAAGGTTGGCTACCATGGAGCGCCATTTTGCTCTATCTCTTGCTTTGATGGTGCAGGTTGTCATCGGTTGATTTGTCCATCTTTTGATGTTACTCGTCCATGTTAATCTTGGTCTGCCTCTGCCTCTTTTACCTTGTATTTTCCCCTCCAGGATCACTTTCAGTAGGCTGTTGTGTCTTTTAACATGGCCTAAGAATCGCATTTGTCTTGTTCTAATTGTGTTCAGAAGTTCTCTTTTCATTTTTAGTTGTTTTAAGACTTTGTCGTTTGTTTTCTTTTCCTTCCATCCAATTCTACCTATTCTTCTATATATCCACATTTCAAAGGCTTCAATTCTCTGTTCTGTTTTCTTGTCTAATGTCCATGTTTCAGCACCATATAGGAATATTGAGAAGATGTAACATTTTGCTATTCTTAGTTTTAGCTCTGGTGTTATTTGTTTTGATGTTAGTATGTCCTTAATGACATTAAAATTACTTTTTGCCATTCCTATTCTTTTGTTTATTTCAGTTGTACATTTTCCATCACTGGTTATAGTATGTCCAAGGTAGTTGTCATGTTTACGTGGATGTTAATAATTAATTGTGAGATACTTTGTTCGTGGTGTACACGGTGCAGTGGTTTTTTTTTTTTTATTACTATAGTTTGTTCAGAAATTCGTGGCCACAGAATGTATAATTATCTCGGAAACTGTTTGATGAATTTCTGTAATTCTTTTACGTGAAATCTTATTTTTTTCACCGACTTTCAGTCTGATTTGTATGCCCTACTGCCATGCTTTTAGGAAAGATTTGTGCTTATTTGAGGTATATAAAAATATTATTTTCTTGCTTGTCCTAATTTTTTTGGATTTTACAATACCCACATTTGTTGTAATCAACTCACCAATTAAAAAAGCAAATTTCACGTTCACACCACACAATTATAGCACCGTTTCGCACTGTTAATTTGTAAGGTGCGCGCCACTCCGGGGTTTTGTTTTGTTAATTTCATTTCCGGTTTCTTGTTAAATTGGTCCAGATGCGTATTTTGACAAAATATTTACTATTAATGAATATTCCTGTATGTGTGATAGCTATGTGTGTTTGATGTTCTGGGTGTTCCATATATTTTGTTGATGACACGCCTGCTATTTTTCGAATGTGTGTGTTTGGTACTTTGGTCAAAGTTTACCTATCTCTATGACGAAGATATAAAATAAAATAACAAATTGTGCACTATTCAATATAATACGGATACGCCTTTGGCTTGCATTGTTAGAAAATTAACATAATTTACAGTAACATCTAATGTTTAGAGCACGCGGTTTGATATTTTCCTAAAATTATATAACAAAAACGATTTCTGAAAAATGCAGACAACCTTTGTATATAAATGTCGTAAAATATGAAAGTCGGTGAAAAAATAAGATTTCATGAAAAAAAGAATTACATAAACAGTTTCCGAGATAATTGCTCAAATCTGTGGGCACGAATTTGTGAACGAACTATAGAACTGCAATGATTATATTCCTGGATATATCTAGGATTAATTTGTGGAGTTGTGTGGGCTACTAGAACTGCAATGATTATATTCCTGGATATATCTATTGTCAAAGGCTTGTGGAGCCAACTGTAAACAAATCGAGGCAACAGAAAACCACCGTCGTAACCTCTTTGTACAATCATGAATCGCCACAACAATAGGAATGGCTTGGCAGAAGGTCAACAACAGAAATGATAAATTGCTGTCGAGATCGAAAGTTGTGGAGAGACGTGATCCCCTACGCCAGCAAGCCCGGTACTTGATGATGATATCTAGGATTAATTTGTGGAGTTGTGTGGGTTACTAGAACTGCAATGATTAAGTTCCTGGATATATATAGGATTAATTTGTGGAGTTGTGTGGATTACTAGAACTGCAATGATTATACTCCTGGATATATCTAGGATTAATTTGTGGTGTTTTATAGGTTATTAGAACTGCAATGATTACACTATGATTTATATTATGATTTGTGAATGAGTGTTGTCATGAAAGGTTTGAGTTTGTTTGTTAATGCATTTGTTAGAATTGTGTAGTCTGTGTTAAGTTGTGAAATGGGTCTGTAGTTTTAAAGATGTGATTTGTATGTGTTGCCTTTGCGGAGCAATGATATGTAAGACATGTTTATGCTCGAGGAAGTTTGAGGACCTCTTTGTGAATGAGGCTGTATACATTCTGACAAGAAGAGTTTCTAAGAGAGAAAATAAATGTTGGAAGATTTCTGTTGTGAGGCCGTCAGGTCCTGGAGATTTGTTCTTTTGCATTGCTTGTACTGCGTTTGTTATGTCAGTTAATGTGAGTTCTTCGTCAAGTTTTTCACTGTCAGCGTATGGTAGTTTCCTTGTGTATTGCATGGATGTGTCTTGTATGTTTGAATGTGTGTTACTTTCCGTATAGAGGTTCTTCTAGTAGTTGTCGAATGTTTTCGTTATATTTGAAGTGTCAGTTTTTGTGTTGCCGTCTACGTTTAATATTGTCTCTATTTGTCTGTTTCGTTGTATGCTCTGTTCTATTGCCATATATTGTTTGATGGGAATTTCCTGTGTGATTGTCTTTAAGCCTGTGCGAAGCAGTGCTTCGTGGAATTTGTGATGACTGTGCTGTTGGGGATGTTGGGTGCATGTCTGTCTATTTGTTTTGTTAATTTGATGGCTTTTTCTATAAATTTCTCTAGTCTTAGAATGTTTTTGTTTTTGCGTAGTGATAAAATCTGTGTTCTTTCTCGTTTAGTGTTTTTTCAGGAGTTTCCAATGTAGCCGTACGTCGTCTATGTCTTTGTCGTTAGTGTATAACTGGATAATTTGTTTTATATGTTATGTGTATGTTATGTTCTGCAGTATGGTGTTGTTGAATTTCCAGTGGGGTGACCTCCTGAAATGAGTGTTTGTGTGTGCATTGTTAATTATTGCAATGACTGCCTTGTGGTCTGTAAACTGGAGTGTGTCTGTAATGTCTGGTCTGGCTGATGAAGTGAATGGACGGGGCGTAAATCCTGTCTAGCCGTGTTGCCCTGATGTGGGAGTGGTGTTTTGTGTGTGAGGTCCATGCCGTGTGGGAGTTCGTGTCTGTATGCATCCGTCAAACCGTAGGTGTCAATTATCCCTTGTTGTGGGTCTCATGCTGTATATGAGTCTGTATGTGACGTCCCCAGCTTCGGGAGCGATGTGTGGATTGTGGAGGTTTGAGGAGGTGCTGATGTAGTCTGTGAGAAAGTATTTTTTATATATTCAACGGGTAAATAGATTGCATTTAAAGCGCATGTACAATATTTAAATAGCCGTAGCATTTTAATTTATTTATTTACAAGATAAATCAAATGTGGACTTTGTGTGCCACAGTTTGAAACAGTTTTTTGGATGTAGATGCAGCCTATCATCACATCCTTCACAAATAAAATTAGTCCATCTCGGGGCACTAGGTTTGCTACAAACCTTACATCTGCGATCCTTGCTACAGAGCTACTAAAACTAATATCACCGATATCACTATCACATTCAAAGTTCTCATAACATAATTTTCTAGCTTTTTTCTGCTGTTAATAATACTTTGCGTTTAGGAGCAAACGATACTTCACTGCTGCTAACCATTTTTCACTTATACACACGAATCAGCTGATTGAAGACTTTTGAAAACAACACAAATGTCGACGAATTTGTGAACAAATTAAACCCACGTCGTGCAGTCGAAGCGTGTCTAAAGACAGGAGATTCTATTAGAGTTATATCCCTTGAAGATGTGATTGCTTAAAATGCATAGTATTTACTATCATCATCGTCATCGAGTGCCTTCTCCGCAACGAAGGTTGGCTGCCATGGAGCGCCATTCTGCTCTGTCTCTTGCTTTGATGGTGCAGGTTGTCATAGGCTGATTTGCCCATCTTTTGATGTTACTCGTCCATGTTAGTTTTGCTCTGCCTCTGCCTCTTTTACCTTGTTTTTTCCCCTCCAGGATTACTTTTAGTATGCTGTTGTAGTATTTACTATAAAGAAAAAAAAATCAAAGCAACAATGTCAGCGTTCGCTTGGCAAAATCTAAGTAAGTAACCATGACCAGGTTTGGCACGGACTTTAGGAGATCTGTATTTTAGCCCCTCACTGAAGTCTCATTTTAGTCGTTACTCTTTAATTCGGACTAGCGTCACCGCAGTTGGGGGTTCCCATATCCGTTCTGCTACCGGTTGCCACATTCAGCAATGTCATGCACTCACAATGTCATATATATCCATTTTTAAGGTTTCTTTAGCAATGGCAGACCCGACCAACCTGTCGATTATCTCATTGCTACCATTTCCTCATACCCAGGGCAACACATCCAAGTTTAATTGTTAACATGAGACAAGTGGAGACAACCATTTCCTGTGGAGTGTCTTCTTGTTATTCAGGAGAAGCAAACGTCGTGGGTCGTTCAAGATGATGACATGTGTTGTTGTTCTCATAACCAGCCACTTGATAGCTTCTGTCCCAACCTCAATCTCCATAAGTGTACTGGACATAGTGGGCCTCCTTGAAGGCTTCTGCACCTTTCTCTATCAATTTCATATTAGAATATACAAACCCTCAGCGACTCCGCAAATACCTTATGACCTAGCAAATCAGTTAAGATGAGCTTTCACTTTACCTACCTCAATTGCAGACGCTTAGAGATCCAATAGACTAAATAATGTCGTAAAAATTGCTTTTTCATTTCTCTTCTTCTAAATAATACACTTACTTATCTATTCTGTTTCCCATACATGTTTAAACTTCACCTATAACAACTTAGCGGTGATTGGAGCTTATTTCATGTATTTGTGAGTGTTTCATTTGTGGAATTCATAAATCGTTACGTTTATGGGGTTGTGACTTTTTAAAAAAAATATAGAAGCATCATAGAAACAATTTCAGTGAAGTCATTAATTAGGTTAACACAATAACGAGGAAACAATTGTCTACGCAGCATTTATCCTAAATTCTGCCATATGCCTATTCTGCTGGATAAAAAAAAATAAAGCCTCAACATTACTGCAATGATTAAGTGTTGTACATACTGCTTTATTTTGTTTCAAACCACAAATAAAATAAGACACACTATCTTACAGGAAAACATGATTAAAGCAGTAGAATGATACAAATAGTAAACACATAACATGAAGGAGAACAACATTGACTCAAAGTAAATAATTATTATTAAAAAAAAAAAAAGTAAAGTACCCACGTCACGCCAAGTGGCGTATAGGAAATATGGTGTTAGTGACCATAAATTTTACAGACCTTCGGCACATGATTTTTGGGGGTAATGTGGTCGGTATTACGCCCGTGCCGCTTTTCTTTCCCAGAAAAAAATCCGGCACCCATTTAATACTGGGTGAACCCGGAGCCGTCGGTTGGGATCGAACCCTACCTCTTGTCCTTTGTAGTCCAGTTCACTAAATACTGAGCTATCGCGGCTCATTATTAATCAATAGTTAACAATAATGGACATTTGAATACATGTGAATACATGATCTTAACTTTTATATCGTACACTTGGAGGCTGTCGAGGAAAAACACAGGTCTAGGTGTTCCACGTTTCGCAATAACCTTTTTTTTTTATTTGGAATTGTTGTAAAGTTTATACTCACGACATGTCAGTATCAGAATTTAGTTAACGCCATCACCTAGAATGCCCTTGTTGAACTTTCCTTCCAATGACATCATCAGCCGGATGACAATGTGACCGTTCCAGAAATTGCTAGTTCATCTATAGCAGCTTGTACCCACCATCTTGGTGGTCTCTCTTGTCTACCTGGTACCATGCCATCCATACTGATCTTCTCGAGGCATCTGCAAACATGTTTACGGAATTAAGATGGGGTGACTACTAAAAATCTAACTTAATTCGAGTACTAAATCAATCGAACTGACTTATACATATGGATGGAAAAATGACAGTCGCAAAGATATAGTTTTTGTTTAATAGATACTCACGCAAAATAAAAGGCTTGAAATGGCGAATCGGAATGATACATTTAGAAATATGGAAACGTACCAAACAAGGAGATGTATCATCTTGACTTCCCAACCATGGGTTACAGGATAAAGATCTGGTGGGTACACGCAAGTGCATATAATTAGCATATGTTGCATCATGAGCTCAATACAGGGAAATGTGTCAGGCTAAAAGGAGGCAAATCATGAGTGCAAGAGTGCCAAAGATGTCATAAAACAGGTCTGTGGGCTTTCCAATATGCCCGCTTGCGAGGATTGGATACAGGTGCCTATGTCATTCACGGGGACATTCTCGTGTATTGACGCACTCGACAAGAAATGTAAGGAACATAACTCAGCCATGGTCAATGTCGAGGTCAACGATCTCATGGGATAACACAGATGACAAAGATGCAGTTTATCTAGATCAGATATCTAGAGATACTGATCTATACTGACGGATCTGTAATACGACACCAAAGGTGTGCATGGGCATTTACAGCCCGCTGGGCAGGCAGAATAGTCAAGGAAGACAGTGGTGCATACGTTATTACCACTAGTAGCATGACGATGGAGGTGATAGCAGTGACCAAGACATTCATCTGGTTAGAGTTACATGAATACACCCACGCCTGCATACTAAGTGATTCGATGAGCGTGATAAGAAAAGTGGAGGCGGGCTCTGCATGCAAGCAATAGGTAGAGTCATTACAGAAGTAAAAAAATAGGTAGGGTCACCTGTCTACGTCCTTGATCACGTGGAAGTCGGGGAAATGAAAGAGCGGACAGGTTTGCTAGGTGAGCTATTGTTGAGGACGGTCACCCTATGGATCGGGCGAACATCATCAATGCCCTCCGAGAGTGGGAAGGGCACAGGACTTCAACAACCATGAGTCCACGTCACTCCTTCGGATGAAAGAGATGGGAGTTAAGATGACCACAGACAGAAACGAGAAACTTAGTGGGCAAGTAAGAAAACTAATCAACCAACACAGAACTGGAGTCGTCAGTCGCTGGACACTGCAAGACTTGATGAGGTTGGGCAACGTGCACCTATGGACTTGTTCGGAGTGCAATAATGATGGCCCGCAAATAACTCAATAACTTAACAAAATCAGTTAATTACCGGTGGACAAAGGGATCCGATAAAGACGATGGCGTTGGATAGAAACATGTTGTAGATACCAATTTAGACTACAACATAACAAACAGTAAGTGTTTGTTCCATACATTTGCCTCTAGAGTTGAAAAGAGGGAGAAGAAATGTTTCTTTTGTTGAATTTTCTACCAGTTCTTTTCACTATTTATTTCAGTCCCACAGACCGATGCAAAGACATGGTCTTTCAACGACTATTTGTGCAGTTGCTTAATGCCCCTGCCTTATACCGAGGTTATTTATACAATTCCATTTTTTACTTGTGAACACAATTTGTAAAAGTGTGTCTCTATAATTACTGCTCATGTAATAGTAAATAAAAATATTCAATGACGAGTTTATGCTTTCCATTATGTGGCCCAGCCCTGCTACGATCATTCCAAACCTCATGTATTTCCCGCCCATTCCCACATCTGGCACAAAGGCTATTGTAATCATGACAAGTGTGACAGGAATAAAACAAACAATAAACAAAGTTGAAATCATTACAACCATTTTAGCTGCCTTCTCATTTCTTTTTGAGACACTATCAGCACTTGTTGTGACCGCCGTCTGCATTCTCCACTTTGCTGAGCTCCGCAGTTTAACAGAGAGCACTGTAGTGCAGACAGTGATGATTGAGAATGATCCAAATGGAATAAAGAAATTGTTAATGGCAAATGTGAACATCTCAACATGTTCTCGGTCTTTTGTAGAAATGAGGCCCACAAGAGTCTTATTTTTAAATAAGGAAAACGTCATGCCCAGTCTGTTGACGACATACACCGGAGTAGATGATACGAAGAAGATTATAAACACACAGATATTGATGATAGTTGCTCTTTTTGGTGTGATGATAGCTTTGATCTAAGGGAAAAGAAAACAAATACATTCAAATTATATCATTCCTTTGGTATCACATGTTTGTCGTCGTAAAAAGATAATTGAAGTAAATAACCCGCTAGTTAATACATTTTTAAATGAACACGTTTCACACTTTATACATATTTTTGTAATTTTTTCTTCAGCGTACACGTCTTTTGATAAAGGGAAACTTACTCTGACTCGATGTTATTTTTCAGTGATGGATAGAAACAATGCCATGACACTTGTTGTTAGAGACGCCTAAATTCATTTAAGTGTAAAACGCGTGACAGGAGATGGCCAGTCTATAACGTTTTTGGGCCTTTCGACTGAGTGAGTGCACGTGAGCCTAGACCATCCACAGCATCGATTTTCAGCGAAATCTACTATGACGACAGTAAGTATTCAGATGAAGCCCAAACGACAACATCGAAGAAGGAAGGCAAGAAAAAATAAACGTGCTGGTATGATACTGTCGTACTGGGAGCAGGCTAGGTCTAAAGTATATGCGCGTTATATATTGCAACTGTGCTTCCATAAATCAACGACGAATTGTTCATGATAAGCTACTGTGCTGCACCGACACAATGGTTTTGCAAGAAACACTTCTTGGTGATAGGACAGTTAGTGCCCCTGCATTTTACTGTCTCTACAATAGACGACACATTGGACAGGCTATCCTTATGCGAAGCAGCATAGTGGCAGCTGATACTGATATGTCAGCGTGGAACAGTGAAGATTTTTGCAGGTACATATGGTTAGTGTGCAGATTCTAGTTCCTTTCGTGGTTGTAAATATGTATACCTGTAATGGGAATGCGGACACTCAAAAATGAGGAATTTCATTTCACGGGGAAAATGTCATTTTCTTCTGAGACTTTAATGCCACAGGAAACCATTGGGGTAACGTCATAACTAACAATCAGAGAGAAGACCTAGATACCCCACTGGTGTCGGTCGATTTTGTGTGCTTGAATGCTGGAAGGCAAACAGAATGGACTCACGAACAGAGGGCGCTAATAGTATTATAGAATTGGCACTGGGGTCTTTCGCCTTCGCACCGGTTTGCAGGTGGAGTGTATTGGGATTCCACGGAAAGGGTCACTATCCATGTGTCCTTTTATTGACAAAGACAGAAAAAGAAGCCAGAAAAGATAGCACTACAGATTCCACTATGAGAACACAGGCCAGGACGTCATTAGGAAAAGCAGACATAGGAAATAGGGCGCTCCTCGCAGAAGGCAGGAGAGATGGACGCAGCCGCCCTGGTGGAACAAACATATAAGTGGAGGAAGCTACGCGGAAAAAGAGACAAAGGGCCAATGCATGGCAGAAAGCCAGAAAGAGTGCAATAACGCAACCGGAGATCTTGAAGCATCTGAAAAAAGAGGTCGAGCAAAATGTGATTCAATTTAAACTTTATGCTAAGCAGGCTAAGGATGCCAAGCAGGATGATTTCTGTAAAAAAAAAAAAGGTCTTGATCAGAAAAATTGCTAGCCACATTCTGGCATCTTCATCAGAGCATGAACAGCACAACACGACACACAGGCATACCATACTTCTAGAGCTCAGGCCAGATATGGTACAAATCTGATGAGAGCAAAGGGAAGGCCCTGCTTGCCCGCTACATTGAGCAGGCTGACCAAAAAAAAATGAGGCTGTTAGAATGAGAATACGGACGAGGGTCACTCTCAGAATTGTGTAAGGATGTGGTGCTGGGAGAAGATCTCACAATCATAACCGATACCATTAGCACAACACTTAAAAGGTCACACAACCCTGCTCCTGGTCCAGATGATGTTCGGTAATTAAGCTGACGACGAATTGACAAAAGTGGCAAAGATTTTGATGCCAGCCTTCAGAGTGGCCAGATTATGGATGAGTGGCTACACATCTACTTACTACAGCTACCGAAGCGAAACAATGATTATTCTCAGATCAGTGCCTTCAGAATCATCACGATGCAGAACACTACAGGCAAGCTATTGGAGAAAACTTGCCACCCTGAACAGATACGTGCATTCCCGCCCACACTCAGAGGTTATAGATATAACAAACAGGCATGACTCAAAGGCTTACACAGACGAGAGGAGAAGTTATTCTGCTATAGATCTTGAGGATACATACAACAGAGTATAATTTGAATACATCATGCACATGTTAACCAAATTGACGGTTCACCCATTCCTCATTAGATGAATCGCTGCAGCAATGTTTCAGAAGGTGATACACTAATGAGGAATTTGGTCTTCCGAGGGAACATCCATTTTTGTCCAGTTCCGCCACAAGGCTCACCTTTGTGTCCAGTTATATTTAACATGTACACATTAACGATGACGGAACAACAGATGGATGGGAGAGGAATAAGTATGACGTTTGCTGATGATATTCTGGTATATCGACAGGGAAGAGACAGGGGATAAATCGCCTCTTCCATGTAAATTGAACTCGATTGCATCTCTTCGTGGTGTTGAGTATTAGGTGCATTGGTTAATCCTAATAAAGCATCAGTTGCGTGGTTCTCTCTTAACAATCATATCGTTCACACAGAAGCACCAGTGGTACAAATGAGAGCTGATGAGGTGACCAGAGACAGGTTGATGAAATACGTCGGAGTTAAGTTTGCTCACAGCCTGTGTTTTCGTGACCACGTTGACCATGTGATAACATAATCCCGCAAAGGACTAGCAGCCTTCAAGGTCATGGATGCTGCCGACATCGAGCAGAGACTACTTACCCTTCTGTTCCAGGGAGTAGTGCTTGCACCAATCGAGTATTCCCTACCAATTCTTACTGTCAATAAGGCGCAAATTGACAAGCTTGAGAAAATACAGAATAAAGTTATGCGCATTATCTTAGGGTGAACGCGGGTACTCCCTGTGTAGCAATGAGGTGGCTTCTTCTCCTTCTTCGATCCGGACTCTTTCACATGGGATTCCGGGCTCTCTCATGAAGGCATCTGTCTGTTTAAATGATTCGGTTGCCCCGGATGGCCTCTTGACTTTCCAACGATGGCTGACAGGATTAAGATCTGGAGGACACGAGCATTCCAGAAGATAAGTGCACATAAAGTGCATCCATTACACCACGAGCTCAACACAGGGAAAAGTGCCAGGCTAAAAAGAGGCAAATCAAATGTTGGTCGAGTAGAAGTTGTCATCAAACAGGTATGTGGGCTTACCAATATCAGCGCTGGCGAGGAATGGATTGTCACACTCGACATGACATGCAGGCCACTCAGTCGTGGTCAATGCGGAGGTCAACGGTCTCATCTGGGATAACACCGATGAGAAAGATGCAGTCATCTATACAGACGGATCTGTAATACGACGCAGAAGGAGGACATGGACATTTAAAAAACGTCCTGCAGGCGGAATAGTCATTGAAGACAGTGGTGCATACGTTGTGATCACGAGTAGCATGACGATGGAGATGATGGCAGTGACTAAAGCATTCTTTTTGTTAGAGTCATAAGAGTACACCTACGCCTGCATACTAAGTGATTAGATTATCATGATCAAAAAAAAAGTGGAGGCGGACTTTGTATCTTTGCAATGGTTAGAGTCATTGCATAAGTCAAACATACGTAAGATAACAGTTGTTTATGTCCCATAACTTGTGGGAGTACCGGGAAATGAAAGAGCGGACATGTTGGCTAATTTCGCTATTATTGAGGACGGTCAACCAATGGATCGGGCGTATATCATGAATGCCCTCTGAGATGTGGGAAGGACACAGGACTTTGACAACAATGAGTCCACATCACTCCTTCGTATCAGATGGGAAATAACATGGGCACTGGCAGAAACGAGATGCTTAGTGGGCATGTAAGAAGATTTATCAAACAACACGGACCTGGAGTCGTCAGCCGCTGGACACTGTGAGACTTGATGAGGAGCGGGTCTGAGCACCTATGGACATATTCGAAGTGCAATGATGATGACTCGCTAATAACTCAATAATTCAATACCGTCATGACACATGATGAAATGGGCACATGGTAAGTACTTGTATACTCGTGTGTGCCCTTATTTTTCCCAGAAACTCGCGCACATGTCTTTGGCAGAATGGATCTTGGTTTAACTGAGGAATTTTCCTTATCAATGGCGAATGCAGGCTAGGACTGTTGAGACCATCCTGCCCGTGGTTTTTTTTTTTGAGTTGCTCCCATAGCCACTCTTCTCGGTGGCAACTATTAGGTAGCAGCAGGTTGTTGTTCCGGAGTCCTTTCACGTGTCTCTTCTTCTTCTACCTTTTAACTCCCAGTGGAGCATAGGTCTTCAAACAAACACTTTCCAAGTCGATCTATTATTTGCCATTCTTTTAAGATCATTCCATGTTTTCCCCATCATCTTCATCTCTGCTTCTATCTGTTTCTCCAAGAATTCCTTGGTCTTCCTCTGAGTCTTTTCCCTGGATATTCCAAAAAAGGGACTGTTGTGTAATACTCTCAGTTGGCTTTCGCAGTGTGTGTCCTTTCCAGTGCCATCGTCTTCGCGGTATCTTTTTATCCACTGGTATTTAACTGGTACATTTCCATTATTCTATGTTAGTGATTTTGTCCTGCCATTTCTATCCTTTTATTCTGCGTAAGCATCCGTCTGTATCTTCATGATTGTCAGTTTAGTTGTTCTCCATGTTTCACAGCCATATAATAGGACCGACTTAACGTTTGAGTTGAACATTTTAATTTGTGTATTTAATCTAATTTCTTTGGATTTCCATGTGTTTCCCAGTGCAACGAAAGCTCCTCTTGCTTTTGATATTCTTATTCTGGTATCATTTTCTGTTCCTCCCTCTTTATCTATATTACTGCCCAGATATATGTAAAATTGTACGTCTAGTAGAGGTATTTCTCCTAATTTTTCAGAGAAAAATGTATGCCGCTATCACTCACAAGGCTTACCACGACATTGGACATATGGAGCGTCGTTTAACAGGTACATCAACTCCACCCAGTCCACCCAGTTGCAAACACCCAGTCCTCGTAGAAGATGCCTTCCATTTGTACACAACACACACATATACATATATATATATATATACACACACACTGTGCAGGGTTCAAAGCCTCATGGTTGAAAATAAATATCAGGAAACCTCAATTATTTTATATGCCAAAGAGAATGTTTGTCAAATATGTCAATCAAGTGTAATAGAGAATGAATGACAATTAATGCATCGACTGTGGTGCTTTAAAATTGTTTAAAATTAAAAAAAAGTCGTTCCAATTTTAAGAAGAAAACATATCAATTAGTAACAAATCCAACCTTTAATGGACCTGTTATACATAAGCATCTCTCCAACGTTATCATGGCTGTGATACAACCACTAACTCTGGTAAATGAAACATGTGCCATTCCTGATGTTATGAACGTGACGTCAATTGGATCAAAAGGTAAATCCGCCATCATGAATGCAGGAGTCAATGAAAGGCAGGTCCAAATCATCGTGATGAGACTGCCCAGATCAGAAACTGCCAATACTGAATGGAAAGAAAGCACATTGGTGCCTATATTGAACAATTATTATGACATCTTCTACAAAAATATAAATATATGTCTCTGGCGGTGACTAGATGTTCGAAAGAAAACACAGGACGATCCCGCCCTTAAAAAAAAAAAAAACTTTGTGTGTCATTTTCATTTTTCTGGAGTCTGCTTAGTGACATTTGGGACCCGAGAATAAAATCCGCTTGTCTTTAGAGGTGTTAGAGTTGAGTTTTCCTTTTTAACCTCCAGTAGAAAATAAAAACGTTAGCATCTCACCGTAGGCACAATTTTTTACTTTGAATTCGTGTTTTGTGTGTGTGTGTGTGTGTGTTTTTTTTTACTCTGTTCTAGTGTCTGAAAAGTAAGATACAATGTCTTGTCGTCTCGAATAACGGCAAAAAACAAATGGACATTTGTGCACCTTGGACATGTCAAAGAATAATTATCTGTTAAAATGTTGGAAAGGTTAAGCTCAAATGGCCGCTGTTCGAGCAAAAGTAATGAACTAAAAATATTCTCATGGCGAAGTGGGATGTGTCCGACAGACAGTCGCAGGTGTTGGTGCTTGGCATAAACCAGCGACACGACGCATTTAACCCGTGAAGTAGAGCGTCTCTGTCAACGAAAACTTGAACCAGTGAAGTTCAGGATTATAATTCAATCACCGTATGGGTCACATAATAAAATTTAATTCTATTTTTTTTATTAGAAGAATAAAAACAAAATATCAAGTCATAAATTATTGATCCAAGGCAAGTACAGCATGTTTTACGGGTACATAAACAAAATGTCCAGAGACAGAGCTATGGGAGTGAAAATATATTTCTACTTTCATTTTAGAAGCCACACAAAGACGTCTGACGAGGTAACAGATCATGAAATAATACTAATTTTAGAAAGAATGAATGATGACAGCGAAGACCTGATAATAATCAAGAATATATATTTTCACGAAGAAGCAGCAGCTCTAATATTTGACAAATTAATTATGAACGTTTAAGCTGATCAAACAATGTGTAGGGTAGGACAGTGCACAGTCAACTCAACTATCTAATCCTAGTGAAATTATAGTAATGTCCATGACCGATATACCAGAAATATCGGTGGGTAGTCATAATATAAATGATCTGAGGTGTGTTGGTGATACACTCTTAACCGCTAAACGTGAAAATAGTTAAGAAAATATTAACATTATAGTGATACAATTACAAAAAAAGGTCTTACCCCAGCCGCAGAAAAAAAAAATCAGAAGTAACGGTAACAACAAAGAAAATATACATCTCTTAAATGTACAATATTATAGCAAGTAAATGAACAAGTTCAAATGGCTGAAACAAGTTCAACTTCACGTGATATATGTACAACAGAGGTGAAATACAGAATAGGTAAAGCAAAGCAGCAATCAAATTTAGGAAGGCGATATCGAAATCATTTTTTGACAATGAAGCAAGAACACGAGTTCTTCAATGTAATGAAGACCCAGTCTTAATATATGTACGTGATTTATGTCACATAATCAATTGTATAATTATGACAGTCAGACAAAAGGCACGAAATTCT